>JARHVA010001378.1:1330000-1685000 GCA_037957365.1 Torreya grandis
TGATGGATTTAGTGCTCTCTATAACAATGAGATCATCAACATAGAACACTAAGTACAATAGTGAATCCCTCTACCTTAGAATATAGACATTTGGATCTGAGTGACATATCAAGAACCCAATTGAAAGAAGAAATATGTCCATATTGAAATACCAAGCCCTGGGGGCTTGTTTAAGACCATAGAGAGACTTCTACAAGTGGCACACCAATGAATAATCTTGAATAAACCCATGTGGATGCTCCATATATATCTCCTCATAAAGATCCCTATGAAGAAATGCACTCTTCACATCTATGTAATGTACAACCCAACCATGAGATGCACCAATAACTAATATCAATCGAGTGGAATTCATCTTAGCAACAGGCACAAAGATTTTTATATAGTCAATGCCTTCCACTTGGGAAAAACCTTTGGCCACTAAGTGTGCTTTATACTTATGAAAAATTTCATCCACTATAAACTTAGTTTGATATATCCACCTACCTCATACTAATTTTCTTCCCTTAGAAAGAAGAACAAAATCCCAAGTGTTGTTCCTAATTAATGAGTCATACTATTCTTCCATCACTGAATCTCACTCAACTATCCCTATGGCTTCTAGAAAAGGTTGTGGATGGAAAGCTGTAGCAATGTAGGAATGTGGAAGATCATGTTGTGACCATGCTCTCCTTTTATCTAATGGATCCCTAACAAGAGGGTCTACATCCGCCAAAGTCTATCTAGCCCACAAAGGCATCAATGGGTGAGGATCTGGAAGAGGAAGAAGAGGAGAAACATGACCTACTAAACTCTACTAGGGAGGTATTACCTCATCATCCCTATGATTAGATAAGTAGGAGTATCATCATCACTAATATCTAATTCTTCTAAGGAATAAGAATGAGAAATGCTAGAAGATAAGTATGAATGACTTTCTTCAAAGTAAAAAATTCTCGCTATAATAAACTCATGTGAATCTAGATCAATAAGTCGATATCCCTTAACACCATCAGGATATCTCATAAATATACAAGTTTGAATTTATTGTTCTAAAATGTGGTACTTATCTGAAGGTATATGAGCCCATGCTGGACTGTTGAAGACTCTAAAATGATGCACATCTTGCTTGCTGTTGCACCAAGCTTCAAGAGGTATTATCCCCTTTAAAGATTTGTGAGAAAATTTATTCTATATATATGTAACACAATTAATTATTTCCACCTAGTAATCAAGTACTAATGATTTTTCATGAATCATATAACTTACCATATTTTTTAAGAATCTATTTTCCCTCTCTGCTACACCATTTTGCTGAGGTGTGTATGCAACTGAATGCTGAAGATCAATTCCTTGAAGAGCACAGAATTGTTATTCACATATTCCCTCCCATTATCAGTGTGGAGGATGTTGACATACTTCCTAGATTGTTTCTTGGCTAGAGCTTTGAACTCTAGAAATCTATCAAATATTTCACTCTTGAGTTTCAGAAAATACACCCAAGTATATCTAGAATAGTCATCAATAAATGTGAGAACATAGAAAGTTTTAATAAAAGATAAAGTAGGTAATAGACCCGAAAAATCGCTATGAATAAGTTTGAGGACTTGTGTATCCCTCTAAGCCTTTCCTTTATCAAACTTATCCTCTAGATGTTTGCCTAAGTCACAACCATGACATACACCCCTTGAAAATTGAATCTATGAAAGTCCTGTAACCATCTCCTGTTGACTAAGTTACTATAAATAATGATAGTTTAGATGATTAAACTGCTCATGACATAGCTTGCTCACTAAATTAGTGTGTGAGAGCAAATCTGTAGAGGAAGATTGAGGCAAAAAATATGAGAATTAATAAAATTGAGTATGATTGTTGACTTTTTCCACTGTAACCAAGGCATTATCCTCTAATTTTTTGATTCATATAGAATCAGGTATGAACTCAAATTTCTTGCTAGTATCAAAGTGAGTTATTTGGTAGATAGAGAGAAGGTTAGTTGATAACTTTGGCACACATGACATTCTCAAATCACCACTATCAATATCAACTGTACCTTTTCCTATGACATCTACCTGAGAATCATCACCTATGAGAATATGAGGCAAGGAACTTGGTTTTAATCCAAAAAATTATTCTTAATCAAAACCCATATGGTGTCAAGCCCCTAAGTAAAGTACCCATGACTTGGGATAATTTGTCAATGCAACTAGTGTCGTAGCTTTCCCTTTCCCTGAATTTGAAGGAGTGAAAGAATCCTTTGATTGATTGATGTTATTCTATTTGAGAAGAACCTTAAGTTTATCAATTTCTTTCTTCTAGCAATATTGTTCACTATGAAACCCTTTTTTTTAATAAGGGAAAAGAGTGCCAATCCTTTTCTGTGAATACCCTTTCTTATTAGTGGATTTATAATCTCCTTGTGAGAAAGATTGTTGCCCTTTATTCTTATCTTTCTATGACTTATTCTAATTATTTTGTTTCTTTTTATTTGAACTTGTATTTGATGCTGATATTAAAACTTGCTTATGCTGAAGTTGACTTGCAATTAGATTTTGAGATTTGGATGACTTGATTAGATCCATATCTATTAATTTTTCTTCTTCATCCATTATAATCTTAGAGAATACCTCAAAGGTGGGCATTTGATATATTGTGCCCAATGTGAGCCTATGAGTCTAAAAACTAGAGACAAAAGATGAATATTCTAGACCTAATTTGTGTAAGACACTAAAAATTAATTATCTTTTTTTTTTATCAATTTTACATTCAGAAAGTTGTGATCTAAGATCTATGACTTTAGTGATGTAGTCTTGTATTGTAGCATAATTTTTAGGATCCAAACTAATGAGTTTATTGTCAATTTGGTAACCACGAGCCTCATCTATTTTTACAAACAAGGATGCTAATTTATCCCAAGCCTCTTTTAGAGTTGTACATTTGTCGAGATAAAAAATAAATCTAAAGACATGTAAGACCAAATGCATCTAATTACCTTAGCAGTTTCAAAGAGAAAGTGTTGTAACTCTTTTACATCAATAGGTGGAGTAAAAAGAGTTTTATGTAAGGCGCATATCCTAGCATCATTAATGAATTTCAAGCATTCTATTTTTATGTGTTATAGTTGTATGCTATTAATAGAGGGAACTTAAGATTCCCCATGATGCAATTGGAAATAAATCGTCACAAAACAAAAATCAAAGTACATAACACATCACAAAACCCTCCTGAATTACTTAGTTTTATCTCATCCAACAAGTAATTTTTTGCACTTTATAATTGAGTGCAGTTACAAGGTTGGATTATAATTTTTTTAGTTTATAAAAATCTCAATTAGGCCCTCTAATCCAAAAGTATAAAAAATATGTAATTTATTACAAATATTTATGTACCAATGCAATGTGATAAAAAATATTAACTTTAAAAAAAAGGGGACCTCAATATGAGTTTATATGTGAAAGTTATGAGCCTATGAAGTTACAAAAATGAGGAAAGATAAGAGCTACTAAAGAAAAAATTGATCAATGAAAAAATTCGGATAAATTTGAAAAAAATTGAAAGTACAGTAGTGAAGAGCACGAAATTTTAAACTATTTCAAAAAAAATTCACTCAAAAATACCCCCTGATGTTCAAATGACAGGCTCCCAAAGTTGCCCTTTCAAATAAACTTGCTGATCCGTGAGGCCTGCTAAAAACTAAATAAAAAATTTCCTACACAGTCCATATGGTCGTACTTGGAAATAAAAAAAAAATTGTCTTCTAGGTGATTGTGTCCAAATTAGGTAAAGTTTATATAGATATGTAGGTTTTGACACCTTTCAAATGCAACCGTGAGGTCCGTTTTGATTAGAAACACTTAAATTTTTAGGTACTTGTTGAATCAAGGTGTGGTTCTTTTGGATAAAACCCATATCAATTTCACCTCCTATGCTTTATTTGGATAAAATTATAAATGATTTTGACTATCTCGGGCACTCTGAACTCAATGGTGAGCTTAGAAATTATTTTCAAAGCTCTAATTTATACTTGTATACAAAATAAAAAAACTGATCCTATATCTAGTTATTTTTTTCTTGAACATTTAGCAATTTATTGATTCAAGATATCTTTGGTACCATGTTAGAATTAGCTACAAGATCTATTGAATCTAATAGAAAACATAAATAAGAGATAAAATAGTAATAGTAATAAACAATAATTGTATATTCGAGACAATAACATAAATGACTAAATAACTTAAATATGATGAATTACTTTGATATTTTAATATTAATCTAATATAAAATACACAAATTGCTTATATAAAGTAAGACGTGCAAGATAAAGATCAAGAAACTCACACAACACGTGTAGTTCAACTGATATCTGACCATAAGAATAGTGGAGTGCAACTCTACACGAACAAGATAGGTGTCCAACTTCTGTAAATGATCAACACAAGTTGACTACTAGTTAAGTAATATTATCCTATCTTACCTTGAATAGTGGAGTAAAACTCCACTGTAATAAGATAGGTGTCCATGTTGACTACTAGCTAAGCAAGATTATCCTATCTGGTATAAATTATTAATAAATGTAATAAACTAATTACAATAAGTAATTAGTGTACCAATATAAATAATAAATATAAGTAAATGCAATAAAACAAATAAATACAACAACAGACAATGTCTAGGCTTAGTTTCCAAATTAACTTAGGCTAACAATATAGTTTTGTTACTTAGTATAAATAATCATAACAACTTAACCATAATATGACTAATATACGTCGATAAGATTATTTTAATTCAAAATGGTAAATCAAACAAATATTATATCAAAACACAATGGTTATTATAACAATATAATTGTTGTTATTACTACGTTATATAGATTATCTATGTTTTTTGTTGTCTATATATATTAAGATGTTTAAGTCATATAATGATATTCATGAATATCATAAATATAATTAATTAATGTTCTAAGTATTACAAAGACATGATGATTAGTCTACATATAATAGTACCAAATACTATTCATACAAATTTATATTTTTAAAGAACATTAATAATCATGACATAAACACAATAACATTATACATCCAAATCTACTTATAACAACCACAATGCAATCACATGAGATTAATTCTACATAAGTATTAAATTGAGCTAACACCTAACTAATATGAATAAATAATTATCTAAATGTAGACAATAAAAAAAATGTACTAATACTAACAATTCAAACTATGCATATAATGAGTGCCATCTAACATGGTGTGTGCATGAGTTCTGACCGTTCCTCTGTCATCCTCTAATACCTCTATATACATCAACCTCTCTGATGATGCTCTCTCTTTGTCATGCTATGAGGGATAAATTTCTCCTACATTAAACTCAAGACAAGAATGTAGTTAGCCTATAACATTATGATATATCATAAAATACTAATGTAATAAAAAATTATCATGATTACAATGTAGAGAATATATAATACAACTAGCTCATACCAATGAAATCATCTAATGAAAGTAACATTCAATTGTCCCATAACAACATATGACGTACAACTTAGTTAATAATAATCAAATCAAATTACCAACCATAAAAATGCATAGATATTCACGTAAATTTGCTCAGTGAGAAATTGGGATGTAACAAATTTATTTTGTGTAACTAAGGCATTCCATGAGATATTATATGCATGAAGCATTTCTTTGAAAATTCATAAAGGCTTGTAAAGATCAACATGTAGTCCACAAGACCACGTTTATTGGAGGTATAGGCTAAGATTTTTTTATTTCAATTTTTTCTTAACTTCATCATAAATTGGAAAACCACTATTTTTTTAGAAGTAAAAATGTTCTTGTGGGCTTTGTATTAGATTATAGAAAGGGATACAAACATAAAATTGTCTAAAAAAATGTATATTCTCTCTTTATCATGAGATATAAAAGTTTCTTTTTATCTTTAATGATATAATTTTCAATATCATTTTTATCAAATAATTGAATCTAGTAGTATAAAAAAGCTTACAGAGATGTCAATAGATGCAAATCCAAATTTATGCACCCCTTTTGAAATGTGTTATTTTCAAGTAACTTGCATTAAATTTAAGTAAAGTTTCCCATTATAAATTGATGGATGTCTTATCCTTATCTATAAATTGTTTTTCAAAATTTAACGGTCCACAAATTTTTAATTACATACATAAATTGGTTAAATATATTAAATTTGTTAAGGGATATTAATAATTGATATAATTTTTTTTGAGTAAAAAAGTAACTTATTTAAAAAGTAATATGGTAGATTGTATAAGGGAATGAAATCATAAAATTGTCTTAAAAATACATATGCTCTCTTTATCATGAGATTTAACAATGTCTTTTTATCTCCAATGACACAATTCTCATTAGCGTCCTTATCAAATAATTGAATCTTCATTGATAATCCATGGTACACATTATTTGATTTGGTAATATTATTTTGTTATGATGTGATTGTATTAGTAAATGATGTGTATTATATATAGTGATATAATGATAAAATGCATTGAAGTTGTGTGTTTGAATATAACAGGTTGTGGCAATAGAAAAAAATCAGGGAGTATTATAAAAGTGTGAATGTTCATGTATCTGCTTGGTGGCCTTTGAGAGGTCTAGGAACTTTTAAATAATCCTCAAATTAAAGACATTACCATCAAGCATGCCAAAACCTTTGTTTCGGTATTATTTTGAAACTAATTATTTTGTTATATACTTTTATCTTCCTCAATCTATAATGATTATAAAAAATAAAATTAGACAAATAAGAATTTAAACTACCATTTAAGGCCACGTTTTACGGTTCATTATAAAAATAAATGCTATCAAAAGGATTTGTTTATACTAATCAAGTTTTGGTTCACTTTTTGAAATTGAGAGCCCACCCATTCTAGTAATACTTCAACATACGTGCATTCAAACAAAAATATTTATAAGTTTGCATCTAATAATAGAACATGATATAACTAACACACAAACTTTGTAATAATTACTTTTTGTAATAGAACTCATTATGATAATAACACACAAATTTTGTAATACTTACTTTTTGAAAGAACATTCATTATGATATTACTTGGATTTATTATTTTAAAAAAAAAAAAAAAAAAAAAAATTAATTAATTAATTAATAAATTTTTAAAATATTTTTCTTTTAGTTTTCATATGCTTAGCTAATTATTCTACAAAAATTTTCTATTATATTTTATTTTTGTAAAATATTTATAATTTACTTAATTGTTATTTCATAATTTTTATTTTTATTATCTATATTTTAAAATAAAAATCTTAATCCTTCTTAAATCTTTTTACTTCTATTATTTACATATATATTAAGATAAAAATCTCAATACTTCTCAATTTTTTTTACTTCTATTATTTATATATATATTAAGATAAATAACTCAATCCTTCTCAAAATTTTTGCATTTATTAGTATAGAATTATATTTAATGCATTGTGAATTTGATAACGAATAAAAAATAGTGTAAGTTTATTGAGCAGAAGTTAAAATATTGAAATAATATTACAAAATTTTCAAATGTTTAATTGAAAATTGGACGGAGAAGACCAAGATGCATACCATAAGGATGTTTTAGTTTGAATGCTATTATTAACTTATGTAGGTCGATCTTATATTGTGTTGGATAATTAACCTTATTTAGATCCTTTCTTATAGGTTTCTAGGTTTATCCTAAGTCTTAGTTATACATACATTTATTATATATATAAATACAATTTATCCTAACCTTTTGAGGTGTTAATAATCTCTCTAGTCTATTTGTTAGATTTGGAAGTTAATCTCACAAGTAACTCCTCCTCCCACATGGCAAACACATCTTCCTCATTTGTAAAAGGATTATGACACTTGATACACATACTAAAACTTGATTATGTAATTCCTTATTCCTTCTATTTTTAAATAAAGATCTCTCCTCTCCCATTGCTCAACATTTACTTCAAGACAACCCAATCTTATTGATTTAGCCTTGCTCTTGATTTTTTTATTCTCTCTCAAAGCCCAAGACAATTTTTATCCTAATTTTTTCATGCTATTGTAATTAGAGATTCATTGTTGCAATATTTTAATACTAGTGTCAAGGTTTTTTCTCCGTTCAATGGTTTTCCCACTTATCACCTTCATCTCAACTTTGTGGTTTATTTCTATAAAATGATATTGTTCTTTTGCATTATTTTTATTCATTTATTTCAATTTTTTTTAAACCTAGACAATGAATCTAATATGGTATTAGATCCCTATAATTTCTAACTTTGATTCTTGATAATTTTTTTAGATTTAAAAATAGAAATAATATTTTTTTGTCTTTTAATATTCTGATTATTTACTTTTAAATAATTTTTTACATATGAAATAATATTTTGCCATCTAATTTTTTTGGTCTTGTGCTTTCCATGCATTTTTACCAATTCAAACGACTAGTCTTAAGTGTTAAGAATGCATTGTAAATGCTCATTGTAATGCTCTCTCAAGTTATTCTTGCTATTTATTATGTGTAACATTTTATTTTGTATTATGTTGTATTTATTAGTACTTGACTTAGAGGCATGGTACTATACTTTTAATTGCAGGCATTTATTTTGGTCAATGTTTTCTTTCTGCCCAATTAAAATAGGCTATGCATTAAAAAATTATAATTTGCCTATGTTTCATGGAGGGCAGTTATATTCTATTATTTTCCCTATTAAAAGTATGTGGTGCATAGATTGCACATATTTTATCTAACCAAATATTCTCCATTTCTTATGAATCCAATTTTGTTAGGTCTACAAATTGCAGATGCATATTTCATAAGCTTTTTTGGCAACATATAGCTATAATTTTATTAATACCTTTTGGCAGCATATGGCTACAATTTTATTTTCAAAATGAGTCATTATGGGTAGCACCACATGTTGTGCTACTTGTGCCACTTGCAATGCATTATTGCTCCCACCTGTAACTGCAATGACTTGCTTGCATAATGGCAGGGGCAGTGGTTGGGACAAAGAGCTACTGTGGAAACTATGCTACCTATAAATTTTTGTTAGAACCATCTACAAAAAAATAGGGACTGACTAAGGGACACTCTATTTTTAATGGCTTTTTCACATAGACACCATTTATTCAATGTGTTACTATCCCAACCTGCCACTAGACAATGCTATTATAGGTTTGTTTTAACATCTTCTACAAATACATTTTAATTTTTCATTAAGTATATAAAATTCTTGATAGATTTTTGAGAAATTGGATATTATAATACAAATAATATAATGAAAACTTTATTAATTCAATTAATAGCTATTAACATATCTAAATGCATTTGAAAACAGCCTTGGGTTTCAATCAATTATTTTTATTTGCATGAAAATACTATTTTTACATATGTAGAACTTTGTTATGCTATGAGAGTCCTTTTCTTAGGCTATCACAATCTTCAAAATAGTAAAATACTTTTTCAAGGTTTCATGCCCTTTGTAGGGATTGTTTGCAGATTTTCATCTAGTGGGGAGGCTGTAGGTAAAATAGTCAAAACAAATTTGTGGTTAACCACATCCAATCCAAAAAAACTTAGAACCCTACTTTTTGTCAGGCCTCTGAACTAGATCTCTGTGAGCTACAAAACACAATCTAGCCTAGCTTTGAAGCATGTAAAACCATTAAAGAAGTGATAATTACATCAAAAAACTTGACCTAATTTTAAATTTGCACTTGAGATCTATAAATTTTAGGCCTTGTTAATAAATAAGAACTCTAATTTTTTTTAAAAAGTTTTAGCAAGTCATGAGATAGAAATTCACAGATCCCATGGAGGTGGGGGAATGTTATTACAATTAATGAAGAGATATTATGACACGTACAAGTACACTCTTCTTTTTTTATCGGCGATGCCCGCCTTTAAGTTTTGAGACTTTAAGCTACTCAGAGAGCTCCCCAAATTTTTATTCTGTGAACAAGAAAAGGATAAATTGATGCACATTGAAATCTTTAATCTCAAAAACATTTCATTACATCTAGACAAAATTTGGTATGTGTTCGGGCTTTTGATTTTGTCTACAAGTAATCCCATGACTATGTTTCAGATAAGCCATGCTAATGGTTTTGAAACCAGGGATTTATTTTTCATTAAGATATTGGTCAAATTTTTCATGTTATCCCTTAGATTCTATGATTGGGTGACGAAGCTCCTTGATTCTATATCCTATTGGGTAAAGCTCCACATCTTCCCTAGAAATGCTTTTGTGAGCTGCCATGGATGCAAATTCCATTACATTTCTCACTAATGGTCTGTAGTTCAATATTGGATCAAATCACCCTTACACAAATGATAATTCAACTTCTTTATCTTGATTACAATGAATATGGGGTCAAATTTTAGGATTTTTATATATGTTTAGGGATTTTTGAAGGTTTATACAATGCTTTAATGGAGTTAATTATTATAATTTATGTGAGCTTTTTGACTTAGATGTCTACCTTTGCATTTCCTAGGTCTGCAAAATGTCTAATTTGGCATATTCTACTTATGTGCCATCACCATGGCATTTATGTGGTACCTTGCTTGTCAATGTTTTAAAATATGACCATTGTCTTTTAAAATCCTTTTTGATCTTACACCATTCAATTATTCCTACATAGATTATTGCAGACCATTGATCTAGATCTGAAGGATCAAATGCTATTGGCTACTTTTACTTTATTGAAAATTTGTCATTTATCTCACACCATTGGATCAATTTACTTCAGATGAATGCATACCATTGATCTTGATCAATGGATTGTGCCCCTTGCTCCATAGATCATCGATTTGGATGTGTATGCTTTGATGCATAACATTGATCTTGAAAAGGTGCTCATGTTTTAGTGTGTGGCATATAGTTGTGCCACTTATCATTTTTGCATTTGTCCATAGGATATTTTACTTTTAAACATCAAACACACATCATTAGATCATCTTTGGGAGAGCAAACACATTTTTTTGGATCATGATTTATGAGATACATTGCCATTGGCTGCTCAATATTCCTTTATCGACAAGGTGACACTTGTCACCCTCTTACTTGTCTTAGGACTCCATTGAAGCATTTGTTAGGGTGTGGAGCTAAAAGCTTCACCAAGGAGCAGACTTAAACAGGTTCGGGTCTACACAGACGCTGGCGTCGGTCAGGAGAGACCGACGTCGGTCAGTTGCAGTTGCAGAGGTGTCGACATCGGCAGTAGGGTCAGCCGGCGACGGTCACAGGCGAATAGGCAGGAACCGATGTCGGTTACCTGTGTGTCCAGAAAGCAATTTTCGTGGACGGAAGCAAGTGTTTGCATGATGAGTTTGAGTTGTAGTCTCAAGCTCGCGTCTCTATTGTTAGCAATATTATTTTTAGAGCCCTTGTTGAAGAGGCTTAACTGTTTGTTGTAAGAGCATGCTCAAGTTTCCTATTTCTATATGTAGGAAAGATCTTCTTAGCTTAGTGAGTAGAACTGTATGAGTAGAACATTTTGAATGTTTGAAGGACAGTACTAAGTTGCATCAATCCAGGTTGTTGGATTTGATTGTACTTGAGAGAGAGCTCTTGAGGAATAGAGATCTAGTGAGAGATCTTGTGTGCATCTGAGAGAGGTGTGGAAGAACGAAGTTTATTCATTGTATTCCTATTGTAAAGAGTTTTAATACAAGTTTTCAGGGTGTTTTCTTGTATATCTTGTTCTGTTCTATTTATCATTTCAGTTACTTATCTATCTGATTTATTTCCACATTTATTGCTTTCACAAGTGTAATCCATTGTTGGTTGGATCCCCAACAAGTGGTATCAGAGCCTTGGTTACAGGTTCAGAGCTCAAAAATTGGTATCAAAGCTTAGGTTCACTAATAGGTGGTTCAGATCTGTGTAGTGTGTTTGGATTACAGGTTGCTCACAGGGGTTTCTGCAGGGATTTCTGTTTGAGTGGGAGAAGCAATGGCAGATGAAAGTAAGCTTAGAATAGAAAAGTTCAATGGCAAAAATTACCAACATTGGAGAATGCAAATAGAGGACTATCTGTATCAGAAAGATCTCTACTTACCGTTAGGTGGGGTTGCAAAGAAGCCCAAAGACATGGAGGATGAAGAATGGGAAGTTCTTGACAGAAAGGCTCTGGGGTCTATAAGACTGAGTCTAGCATCCACTGTGATATCTAATTTATCACAGGCAAAGTCTACAGTAGAGTTGATGACTACGTTAGCGAATTTGTATGAAAAACCCTTAGCTTCCAATAAGGTATATCTTATGAAGCAGTTATTTAATTTGCATATGAATGAAGGTGGATCTGTTTCTACTCATCTGAATGATTTCAATGGTATTGTGAATCAATTAAGTTCAGTGAATATAGTGTTTGATGATGAGATAAAAGCTCTTTTGATATTATGTTCTTTGCCTGAAAGCTGGCATGGCTTAGTAATGGCAGTAAGTAATACTGCATCTGCATCAAATATTTTGAAAGTAGAGGATGTTGTTAGTGTTATCTTGAATGAGGAAATACGCAGAAAAAGCACAGAAGAGGCATCCTAGAACGCTTTAAGTTTTGAGAGTAGGGGAAGGCAGAAAGAGAAGAGCAAGAAAGGCAGAGCAAGATCCAAATCAAAGGGGAAAGGCAGATCTAAATCCAAAAATGGCAGGAAGCCAAAATGCTGGAATTGTGGAAAGATGGGGCACATAAGTAGAGATTGTTGGTCAAAGCCCAAGGAGGACAACCAGCACGAAGGAAAGGAAGAAGCCAAGATTGCAGGTATTGCACAGGATGCTTTAATTTTCTCTCTGCATAATAATATAGAATCTTGGGTATTAGATTTTGGTGCATCTTTTCATGCTACTCCTAACAGGGAATATTTCAGTGACTATATCCATGGAGATTTTGGAATAGTGTATCTAGGGGATGATGAGCCCTGTAAAATAATTGGCAAAGGTAAAGTGCAGCTGAAGATGTAGAATAACAACACATGGGTGTTGAGAGACGTGATGCATGTTCCTAGCTTGAAGAGAAATTTGATTTCTGCAGAAAAGTTAGGGGATGAGGGTTGTATTGTAACTCTCACAGCAGAATCTTGGAAAGTGACCAAGGGTGCACTTGTAATGGCCAGAGGTAAGAGAGAAGGTACTCTCTATTTGTGTAATTGTGTTACTAACAAATCTCTTTCTGTATTATCTACTTCAGATGTGGATGCTAAATTGTGGCACTCAAGGCTTGGCCACATGAGTGAGAAGGGGATGTCAATTCTTAAGTCTAAAGGTATGCTTTCAGATTTAAAAGGCATAGATCTAGAGTTTTGTGAGCACTGTGTATTTGGAAAACAGAAAAGGGTTAGTTTTCTCAAAACTGGGTCTACTAAGAAGAGGCATAAGTTGGAGCTTGTTCACACAGACGTGTGGGGACCGGCTCAAGTTGCTTCCATTGGAGGATCACAGTACTATGTATCTTTCATAGATGATGCTACAAGGAAGGTATGGATCTATTGTATTAGGAGAAAATCTGATGTATTTGATACTTTTAAGAATTGGAAAGCTATGGTTGAGAATGAAACAGGTAAAAGATTAAAGTGCCTGAGATCAGACAACGGAGGTGAGTTCTGCAGTCATAAGTTCAGAGATTATTGTTACATGCATGGAATCCGTAGGCAAAGGACGGTTCCAAGGACACCTCAGTAGAATGGTATTGCTGAAAGGATGAACAAGACAATAATGGAGCGTGCAAGATGTATGAGATTGCATGCCGATTTTCCCTTACAGTTTTGGGCACAAGCTGTTGACACTGCAGTGTACCTGATTAACAGAGGACCCTCTACAGCTCTGGATGGTGGTATTCTAGAAGAGGCATGGACAGGTAAAAAGGTTGATCTCTCATATCTCAAAGTTTTTGGTTGTGAAGCCTTTGTGCACATAGATAAAGAAAATAGGAAGAAGCTTGATGCTAAGTCTATGAGATGCACGTTTATTGGCTATGGCTCAGATGATTTTGGTTACAAATTGTGGAATCTAGAAACTAACAAGGTAATCAGGAGCCGTGATGTTGTTTTCAACGAAAGAGTGATGTATTGTGATCAGCTAAGGAAGTTGAATCAATCTGAGCAGAGCAATGGTGAATTGGATGAGGTAAAAGTCCAAGATGAGCTCGTGGGAAAAAGAAATAATCACTTACAGGAAAACACAGAGACCGACGTCGGCAGGTTAGGAACCGACGTCGGCAGAACAGAAATCGGCGTCGGCCATACAGAGACCGACGTCGGCCGTACAGGTACCGAGGTCAGTCAAAAAGAACCGACGTCGGCCAGTTACAGGTCTTCAGGTGACCGAGGTCGGTCACTGTCAGAGAATTTGGGTGGACAGCGTGTTATGGACGAGTCTCAGACACCCATCAGGAGGTCAAAAAGGGTGAGTAAGCCTCCAATTAGATATTCTCCTTCTTTGTTTTATTTATTGCTAACTGATGGTGGAGAACCAGAGAGTTTTGAAGAAGCAATACAGGTGGAGTCCAAGAGTGAGTGGGAGTGTGGCATGGTTGAGGAGTTGGAGTCCTTAAGAGAGAACCAAACATGGGATTTGGTTGAATTCCCAGCTGGTAAGAGAACACTTAAGAACAGATGGACCTACAGGTTGAAGGAAGGCGAGAATGGACAGATGCGATATAAGGCCAGATTAGTGGTAAAAGGATTTGCACAAAAGCCAGGTATTGACTTTGGTGAGATTTTTTCTCCAGTTGTTAAAATGGCTTCAATAAGGGTTGTATTGTCTTTGGTTGCTTTTGAGGATTTGCATCTTGAGTAGCTAGATGTTAAGACAGCATTTCTTCATGGAGATTTGGATGAGGAAATTTATATGGAACAACCATAAGGATTTGAGGTCAAGGGTAAGGAGAAGTTTGTGTGCAGGTTGAAGAAAAGCTTGTATGGCCTCAAGCAAGCTCCAAGGCAATGGTACTTAAAATTTGACAGGTTTATGACTGAGCATGGCTACAGTAGGTGTCAATCAGACCATTGTGTGTATTTCAAGAGATTTGATAACGGTAGATATATTATTCTATTGTTGTATGTAGATGACATGCTGGTTGCAAGATCTCCCATGCAGGATATCTCTGAGCTTAAGGTGAAATTAGCTCAAACATTTGCTATGAAGGATTTGGGAGCAGCTAAGAAAATCCTTGGCATGAGCATTAAGAGAGACAGGAAAAATCACAGGTTGATATTGTCTCAGGAGGATTATGTGGACAAGGTGTTGAAAAGGTTCAATATGTAGGATGCTAAACCGGTAAGCACACCTTTAGCTGGACATTTTAAGTTAAGTAAAGAACAATGTCCTAATTCATATGATGAGGTAGAGTACATGAGTAAGGTTCCATATTCTTCCGCAGTAGGGAGTTTGATGTATGCAATGGTGTGTACTAGACCGGATATTGCCCAAGCAGTGGGAGTAGTAAGTAAGTATATGGCCAATCTAGGTAAGGAACATTGGAAAGCAGTTCAGTGGATCGTTAGATATCTGAGAGGAACCAGCAGTAGGCACTTGTGCTATGGAGGTTCAGATACTTCTCTACATGGTTATGTAGATTCAGATATGGCAGGTGATTTGGATGGCAGGAGGAGCACTACAGGTTATGTTTTTACTGTAGGTGGAACGGCGGTTAGCTAGATATCTAAGTTGCAGAAGGTTGTTGCCTTGTCAACTACAGAAGCAGAGTATATTGCAGCCACAGAAGCTAGCAAGGAGATGATATGGATGACACGGTTCATGGAAGAGCTTGGAAGGGAGCATGGGAGTTGCAGATTGTATAGTGACAGTCAGAGTGCAATCCATTTAGCTAAGAACTCAGCTTTTCACTCAAGAACCAAGCACATACAGCTAAGGTACCACTTCATACGGCAGGTATTGGAAGATGGTGAGTTAAAGCTGGAGAAAATCCATACAGACAAGAATCCTGCTGATATGCTAACAAAGCTGGTTATGAAGGAGAAGTTGAATCTTCATTCAACTTCTATTGGTCTTCATGATTGAGTTAAAGATGAAGGAGCTAGAAGATGTTGCTGTACAGGTACTGGTGCAGCTGGTTTATCTCCAAGTGGGAGATTGTTAGGGTGTGGAGCTAAAATCTTCACCAAGGAGCAGACTTAAACAGGTTCGGGTCTACACAGATGCCGGTGTTGGTCAGGAGAGACCGACGTCGGTCAATTGCAGTTGCAGAGGCACCGACGTCGACAGTAGGGTCGGCCGGCGATGGTCATAGGCGAACAGGCATGAACCGACGTCGGTTACCTGTGTGTCCAAAAAGCGATTTCCGTGGACGGAAGTGAGTGTTTGCATGATGAGTTTGAGTTGTAGTCTCAAGCTCACGTCTCTATTATTAGCAATATTATTTTTAGAGCCCTTGTTGAAGAGGCTTAACTGTTTGTTGTAAGAGCATGCTCAAGTTTCCTATTTCTATATGTAGGAAAGATCTTCTTAGCTTAGTGAGTAGAACTGTATGAGTAGAACATTGTGAATGTTTGAAGGACAGTACTGAGTTGCATCAATCCAGGTTGTTGGATTTGATTGTACTTGAGAGAGAGCTCTTGAGGAATAGAGATCTAGTGAGAGATCTTGTGTGCATCTGAGAGAGGTGTGGAAGAACGAAGTTTCTTCATTGTATTCCTATTGTAAAGAGTTTTAATACAAGTTTTCAGGGTGTTTTCTTGTATATCTTGTTCTGTTCTATTTATCATTTCAGTTACTTATCTATCTGATTTATTTCCGCATTTATTGCTTTCACAAGTGTAATCCATTGTTGGTTGGATCCCCAATAGCATTGACTCCACATGCATCGTCAGATCAATCCTGAGTGAGCAAACATCTACCATTGATCTTCAAAAAATGATTGAGCTTTAACTTGTGACCTGAGGCTTCATTGAGGTCTTGAGTCAACTTGCTTCATTGATTGGATTCTATACATTGTATCGCCTACTGTCGATCATTTGGAACTTGCTTGGGTTCTAACCTTTGATCATGGCTTAACTTTTCAACTTGAATCATGCACCATGAGATCATCTTTGGGCAATAAAACATGCACCATCTGATTGTGATTTGTGGGGTTGTCAGATGCATAAGTATGAGAGTTCTTAGCTACTCTATTTTATGCTTGTCTAATGAAAAAGATTAGATAAAGTGATATATTCTATGGAAAATATTTTCTTTCAGTTGAAAAAGATCAGGCACTTGTTGTTAACATGTTTATTTCCTTTATTTTAGCCTTTTTTCTCATACTCAAATAAATAATTGAATAAATACTCATACAAGAAGGATGTAACTAATTCAAGTAAGCCATATGTCTACAAAATAAAGGGATTTCTTACATGCAATAAAGTAAAACTTAAACAAAATATTTTTTTTGTCCTTTTAGAGGGTTCACTCTAGTCTATGGCTAATAGTTATGAGTTATAAAATAGTAACTAAATCGAACAATATATTTCAAAGGTTTCATTGTTTGTATGATATCTTATGTTATTAAACAAGTATTTTATAACTTGAGTTCTAATACTTCATCTTAAAGCATCTTAGCACATGGATGCTTACTTGTGATTATTATTAGTTTAGGAATTAAGAGTTAATTTCTTTATTAAAATCATTATCGCTGAAGACATAATGGAAATTCACATCTTCAGCCATGAGGAGTGATATATATACATTTATAGTATTACAAATTATTTCTCGAGTTTGAGATTTACTTTAGCTATGTAATTAGTTTTTGTATTTGCTATTTGTTTCTTGCTATTGCCAATAATAATTACTGTTACATAGATTATCATATTAAAAATGTTTATCTTCTGGTCAATCCAAATATTTGATAGATTTGTATATCATGAACATGTACTTGTTAACTAATGTTATCACTTATCTACTTTTACTTGTTATTATATCAATTAACAAATACATTTGGCCCATGTATAGTCTTTATTGAATGTGATATCATGTGTTGTCTTTTAAAAAATAATATTGAGTTCCAATGATTTGTATATTACAAATACTATATTTACCTTCTCAATTGACATATTTGAAAAGGTACTTGCATTTATTTTTAAAACTATTTGAAACAAATACATTTAAAAAAAAGTGAAATGTTTTATAATGTTTTGTAGGAAATTTACTTATTTTAAAAAACAAAATGCAATTTAGCTTCTTTTGTGATTGTATTCATTATTTACTTATTTGAAAAGGTTCTTGCATTTTTTCTTTGATTTGAGAGTATTTAGAACAATTAATTCACCTATCTATTGAGGTATTGGAGTTTTTTAATTTTCTTTTTAGCTTTTTGGATTCATTGAATTAGACCGAATCATTTATTGCTACATAAATAGCTTTATATAGAATTCAATTCATTGTAGAGCAAGATTGAATTTAGATTTAACTATTTGTGGATTAAAATATTAATATTGACAAATGAAAATACTATTTTCATCATCACTAATGCAATTGCACTTTTATGCAATAGGGAAACCATAAAAATTGTAAAAGGGAAACCAAAAACTAGATGAAATGAAATGTTAATAGATGTTAAAACATATAAATAACAACTAAATTTTTTGCTTTTGAACATTGATGATGCACTAAAAGATAGTCACCTTTTCCAAA
The DNA here is from genome assembly GCA_037957365.1 of Torreya grandis. Classification (NCBI taxonomy): domain Eukaryota; kingdom Viridiplantae; phylum Streptophyta; class Pinopsida; order Cupressales; family Taxaceae; genus Torreya; species Torreya grandis. The sequence goes on from JARHVA010001378.1 coordinate 1,348,627, forward strand.
TTGATTCATTTAAATATAATGTAGGTGACTATATTTTTGATGCAATTCAAGTTTTACTAACTTTTTGTTACACATCAAATGAATTACGAAATAGAATGATTGATTATTTCATAGTATGTTTAGACAATAGAAATGTAGATGCAATATGGTCATATGAACATGAAATGCATTCTGATGTGCTTTACAATTTGCATGGAATATGTGATAAAGAAACCTATTTACGTAGAATGAGGCTTTCTACAAAGAATAATACTAATGTAACCAAAATTGGCTTATGGAGTGATACATTTTGTATCTAATGGATATCTAAATGGTTGAACATATCAATTTTCTTATGGTCACTGATATATAAAATAAAGTATTTACACTTTAACATAGAATTATCAATACTGGAATATTCAATATTAATCCATGACAACAATCCTACCTATGGCCACGGTGAAACTTTGTTATGTAAAAGAACAAATGTTGAAACTACTAAAAATAGTGAAATTAAATAATTGAAATTATCAAATACATGTGTAAATATTCAAGGTGAATGGGATGTTATTTCATATGAAATAGATCATTATGGCCTTTATCTAGCATCAACATTTACTAATAGTTGTGGCAAAACTCTATTCAATACAATAAGCTTATTAATAAAAAATGAATTTGATGTCCAATATCTTAGACGCTATATGGCACAAATATTTTGCAATGTAGTTTTCACAATGGAAAAATATGCAATGCATTGCTTGCAGTTCTGCTAAATAGAATTATTGAAAAATAAAAATATAAACATCTCGAATTGGAAAGAATATATCAATATGATTGGAATGCCATATGAAAATGGAAAGACAAAGGGTGGCCATTTATGCTTGTTATGGCTTTCAAATATTTTGCAAATTAAAATTTGAAACTGGTCAACAAGAAGCAAAAGAATCAAATAACATATACAAAAATTGCTTACAGCCAAAAGAAATATACAATATAATTTCATTTGAAATAGACACAATGCATATTCATTATGAAACTTTATGAAAAAGATGTCAGGTATCAATTTGAATAAATTTGTCTTATGTGCCTATGGATATAGTAGACAAAGAAATGTGCTTGAAAAATTTAAATGCAATAGACAAATCCAATCATATGTCTCCTAAAACAAGTGCAGAAGAAATTGGCATCTTGATCCTATCACCATGTACAAAATAAACAATGATTAAAAATGAATACAAATAAATACCTAGAAAAAAAAAATGAAAAACATTGCATTTATTAAAAAAAACAAATTCGTGAACAAACAACAATGGCAAATATTGTAGAACAAAACAATGACAAAATTGCTAAAATGGACAGTGATAAAGTTCCAATGGTTATAAGAATATGAAAAAGAAAACATGTGAGTGAAAAATAAATGCCATTGAAATGTGATACAAAGAAACATATATCATTGCATTATTTATAAATAAAATATGCAAAAAAATAAATAATGAACATGCAATGCAAATAGAAAATGAAAAGATGGAAAAATTAATTGGAATATACTCACGAGAAATTAAAGATACGCCTACTTTTTCTTGTTCATTTTTTGAATGTTTACACTTTAAAAAAGTCAAAGTTAACATTAGTAAGGATATCATTACCATTTGGTCTTCAATTACTATTGATTTTGAATTTGAACAAAAGAAGATAGGATAACAACTATGTAAAAAATGTAAAAAATCAATTGAAAATGAAAAGATGCATATGTTCGCTTGTCCTTTTCGAATAAGAAGAAACAAACCAATACAGGTAGTTCAGAAACTAAGCTCACTAGAAGAAAGATTAGTTTCTATGCACATCATTTTTGCATAAATAAGATAACTTGGATATAAAAGAGCACAAATAGGATTGATTGGAATAATTATAAATGTGCTTATTGATTTTGACTGTATTCAAAAGGTATTGCCTCAAAAACCTATAAATGAAGTTCAAATAATTACAATTAAAGTAAAACATAAATTGGAATATGAAAATGTATATGTAAGAAGGAACATCAGGCTAACATGTGTGACAAATGCATTGGTTGAGCTATGGAAAATACCATTGTACATGCAAGAAAGAGTTACAATTGAAAAAAATTGGTATGCCACACTTGAAAATGAAATTTGGTAATCAACAAAGGACATTGACAATATAGAAGACATTGACAACAATGCAATTAAAAATGACACAAAGCCAATCACATAATCAATTATACATAGATTTTATAACTATAAATTCAATAAAATATTTAGAAATAAAAAGCATTGAAATTTCACCATCTGAAGGCTTAAAACCATTAGGTATTTTCCAAGACAAGTTTTCAGAAGAAATGAACTTCCCAACTTTATACTATGTCTATAGTCGACCCGATAATATTACAAAAACATTTCCATACCAAAAAATAGCAAAATGGGAAATTTTACATGAAAATAATGAAATTACAACTCATATTACAAACCTTTTTTTTAAAGAAGTTAAAATTATCATACAAGTTTGTAGGTGTACATCGATATGCATATAGAAAGGTGAATTGAAAGGGAAATTTTTTTATGTAAAAGATGTTAAGAGCAAATCAGACATATAAAAAATGTTAAAATATCCAATAGCTTTTGAATCTCTAAAAATCATTCGAATATCACCTGAATATTTAGAAAATACAAAGAAAAATATCTTTGTAATGATAATTCAATTAGGACTGCCTACCTTTTTGTTACTTTAACTAGTGGCGAAAAATTGAGGCCATTATGCAAAGCATTAGAAAATATAACGAAAAAAAGCCATCACACCGTAATGAAAATATATTTGAAAATCATATTGATACAATAATAAGAACAAACTTAGTAATTTACAGTTGTTATTTCAATCATAGGGTAAATGCATTCAAGAAAATGATGATGCAAAATAAGTAATTATTTGGCCAAATTGTAGACTATTTCTTTGTCATAGAATTTTAAAATAGAGGAAATGAACATGTTCATTTAATTCTTTGGATACATGATGCCCTTATATATGGCCATTATGAAAATGTGGAGATTGAAAAATTCATTGAAAAGTTTATGTCTTACAATTCACAACTGCTTGATGAAAATTTAGCAAAAATGCAAACACATCATCATATACACACTTGTAAAAAATACAAGAAATCATATCGTAGATTCAATTTTTCATTGCCTCCAATGGATAGGACACTTATAGTACAACCTTTAGAAAACAATGATGATGATACTAAAAATTATGCCAAAGCTCTTTTGTAAAAACTTTAAAATAGAAAATAAGACAGAAGTGTAAAATTTGAAATATTTTTAACAAATAAAAATTTGACTAAGGAGAGATATTTGACATTATTGTAATCGGTAATTACCCATCTTGTTATAATGTTAAAAAGGGAACTAGTGGACATGTGGAAAAATGCTTTTACAATTCATGTTCCCAACCTTTTGTATTTAAACATAAATACACAATTTATTCTTGATGCATATTCTACAACATATTGCACATCATACATGACTAAGCTAGATCGGACACTGACAAGTGATTTTTGTAAATTACATGATGAACTATAAAAAATAAATGAAAATCAAATCAAATTCATATGAAAACTTGGTAACACTCTCCTTAATTATCAACAAATATCTTGTCATCAGGCTATACACATTGTCTTATCTTTACCACTGCATTATGCTTGAAGAAAAAAAAAATTTATAAACACATCACCATTGTCAAATAGAACATGCATTTTAAAAAACCCAAAAATAATAGCACAAGAACATGATGATTTTGAAAACATAATGTATGCTTCTATCACTGACAAATACAATGGAATGCCTGAATATTTAGGGCATATATGCCTAACAGAATACGTAGCATACTATATGAGAACATCTAAAAATATTAGAAGATGGAAGAAGAACAAATAATACACTATGTCATATACATTGAACATATGGATCCTAAAAACTATTATAGAGATAAAATACTGTTATTTATACCATATTAAGAAGTTGAAGAGTCATTGAAACAAAATTTTCAAATGTAGTCATTGAAACAAAATTTTCAAATGTGGTCATTGGCTTAAGCTATGTATAAATAAAACATAGAAAATATTGAGCGCAATTTCAATGCACAATTATAATTAAAGTGGGAAAACATTGACATTTCCATTACAGATGTCCAAGGGAAATAGAATACAATATTTGACATTGAAAATGAAAATGAACTTAAAAAATACTTTGTGATAATTGAAAAATACGATATCAATGCCGACATAAAGCATATCACAAATAAAACAATAATATATACTAAAAGAAGAAACATGCTTGAAATAAGAAAACAACCATTCCTCACAAGCAAATAAGACTATTTCAACTCACAAAAATAGTTGAATCATCAACAACAACATATTGTAAAAGATATCATAATGAAGAAAATATTATCTCCAAATGAACCATTGTATTTGTTCTTAATAGGTGGATCAAGAATAGGAAAAATGTATACAACAAAAGTAATATACCAAGCAATATGTTACTTTTACAATAAACAATTTGATAGTGATCCTCTAAAACCAAAGGTATTATTATTACTTTTATTGGTAGAGCTGCATACAATGCAAATGGTACAACTGCCTACTCTATTTTCCAATTACCCCATAGAATGTCTAAAATGATCCCATTAGATTCAAATACGTTCGATACAATGACTAAAAGATATGAACAGCTGTGCATAATGCTTATTGATGAGGTATAAATAATAGGAACCCATATGCTTTATAACATAGACAAGGGGTTTCGTCAAATTATGAGTATACCAACAATTCCTTTTGGAAAAAAAATATAATTTTTTATGGTGAATTTTACCAAACACAACCTATCCAAGATAATTGGATATTTAAAACTCCAAAAGTATATGGTGAAATAATACCATATGTATTTTGGACCAATAATGTTAAATACTTTGAACTAGAATGATTATGAGACAATGAGATGGCAAATTTATTTCAATCTTAGATCATATAAGAACATGTAGGCAAATAAAAAATGACATCAAATACTTAAATCACCATTGATATAGACCTTCTCCAATTGATCCAACATTTCCATATTTATTTCATAGAAACAGAGATATTCAACTTCACAATGAGAAAATGCTTACTATTTTGCAAGGAGAAACGTATGTGATAAATGCAATTGACCATATCCAGCCCAAAGAAATTGACAAAGAATTTGTAGATAGTAAAAAACCCATATTGCCAAATAAAATAATCCTTAAAAAATAAATTCTAGTAGAACTAATTGGTGTAAACTACAATATAGTTGATTGCTTAGTCAATGGTGCAGATGGTATTTTCAAACATTACATAAATGATATTAGTAATATTCTATGGTTACAATTCTATGATTTAAATGTTGGAAAATTTCAAAGACAAAAAATGAAGCACTTGTACACTAAACACATTGACAAACAATGGACTCCTATAGCAAGAATTGCAAAAAAATAAGCATAAATAAAAAAATACTTATGTGAGAACAATTTCCTATTCAAATGGCATGTGCAAGAACAATTCATAGATCATAAGGATTAACAATTAATGCTTTATATTTCGACCCTCATCAAGTGAACTACCATGGCCTTGTCTACACTACATTATCCTGAGTCAAAAGTATGGAACATTTGTACCTTATAAACAGATTAGAGAAGAATTTTTTTTAGTATCTGATGAAGTACAGGAGAAATGGAAAGACTTTAACAATTTGCACAATAGAAATTCTTATGTGACTTTGGATACAAACCCTCAGAATATTTCACTACATGTTCTTTAAACATAAGTAGCTTGCAATTGTACTTGGAAAACATAACACATGATAATAAAATCATGGTTGCACATGTATTAAGCTTACAAAAAACTCAAATAAATATAGTACAAAACAAAACAATGTTAACAGACAAATTTTAGTGCTTCAATAAAATGAATATTCATGGTATCATGACATGCTATAAAAAAATAATTTTTAAGTAAACCATTGAAACATTTAAAACGTCAAATCTAGAAATAATTACAATTAACATTAGTTATTCAAACATATACATCCGCATATCAAATATCTACTTAGCACCAAAAGCTCCTCTTGCAAATCTGTTAACATTCATAGAAAATGTTACTTCAACTGTAAATGACAATATGAATATCATTTTAATTGGTGACTTCAATATTGACATGATCCAAAACAAAAGGTCCCAATGCCAACTATGCCAATGTATGGAAAACCAAAATTTGTTTCTTATAACAAGTATGCCAACTACAAATGCAGGAACAGTCATAGACCATTAATAGATAAATATTGATCAAATAAAAATATATTCTAATCTATTTCCACGCATATTGAATTGACCACAATGCAATTTTACTTGATTTTTGTATTGCAAAATAAGTAAGGAATTATATGATTCTATTTTACAAATCAAATTTCAAATCTGACAAATGCAAAATGAATACAACTAAATTGGAAAGCAAATATCAAAATAAAAGGTATACAATAGTTTTTTTTCAAAAATCAATTGCTATTTTTATTTTTATTATATGCATTTTGTAAATTAAAATATACAATTGCATTATAGGAAGAAAGTTAAGTTTATTGTTATTTATGTTTTATTGGTCATTGAAGTCAGCACAAATGGAGCAAAAGATTGAAATGTAACATATAGAAATAGAATCACAAGGACAAGTCAAAAGGTATGCAATTACAAATTTTCTATTTCTTAAATTCTATTATTATTTAGAAAATGATAATAATTGTTAAAAAAAATGCAGACTAAGAAACTCAAGCCATATGCAAGTCACAATTGACGATATCAACAACCATAAATGCGAATAAATCTTTGAAGGTGATGTCCTTGTGACATATAAAACAATACTTGAAAAACAAAAAATAATATAACTTTTGCGATTTTATTTAACAGACAATAAAAGAGAGATGACAATAACCCTCAATATCATAAATTCACTATTCTATATCCATGAAGAAAAAATCTTACTGCATAAAGGCATATGTATTACAAACTTTTCTAGAGCTCCAAAAATGACTTATGATCATGGTGAATGTGACTTTATTTTAATAGCAAATAAGACTACTACAATAGAACTCATAGACCCAGTTTGTCCAAAACATATGTTCATCCCCAATTCAACAATTCAACAACTTGTGGCCACTGTGGACTAATATGCAACCAACACTGTAGCAACTCTTTGTACATCCTCAACAAAAGTTGGCAATCACTTTATTTTGGAAATAATAGATGAAAACTTGCAGAGTGACAAAGCCAAAGTAAATTCAATTACATTTATTGCAATCATGTTATGCCAAGAAAATTTATGACATGTTGGTCTCAAATGACTAATTCTCTATTTCCATTGAAGTTTTTTAGGTCAACCTCTTCCATACACTCGAAGTTGAAAACAATGAAATAAAAACAAGATATAAAGAAAGGAACTTTCAATTTATCTTTTTAAAAACCCTAAAAAATGAGCTGATACAAAAGATATGAACTTGCCTATCACCCAATCAACATTCATCACCTTTGTACATGCCAAAATAGACCTGCAATGCTTGCAAATGTTAGTAGATATAACTCTTGAGGTAAATGCCAAATGTGAATTTGTCTAGATTTTGTTATTCAACTTAAAAATAAAACTAACATAACATTTTGTCTTTTTTGGTTTCAAAAAAAGGTACATGGTACTTTGACAATTGCCCAAACATATTCTAGCCCCTTTGAGCCTATATGCAAAAGCTATAATATTGTAATATAATGCTTCAGGCCTGCCTATGCAATAATAACATATTACTAGAACTTCACAAGTGTATGTGAATATTTCTATTCCCACTAGCTTCTCTGCAATATAAACACTACCAACAATAGTAACATCCATTTCATTGCCAGAGATAATGTCATTGACCAATTGTTCCCTTCAATTAGATAAATGACACATGTTGAATACATGGCTGACAAAGAAAGCATAGTTGAGATTTTATCAAGATTGACAATACAAGGTGGTTTCACAGTGGATAAGAATAATGTGATTAAGCATATCACTATATCAACTGAAGCAGAAGGTATCGAAGTTGTTAAGAATACAATCTTTTTGAAATAGAACCAATTAATTATAGAAAATCTACACATTTAAATAAATTTATATTTGAACCTCTCCAAATAGTGATACTAAAAAAATTAAACTACAACAGGCTACTTACTTTCACAGGCTAACAGTCATGCATCATCAAGCCACACCATGGCCTCCCATCTTTCTGAGAACAAGTATGTATAACTCTATATATTGATCTAATAAAACAAATGATTATAGCATTAGAAAAATCCTAATAGTTTTATATATTGACAAAAAATGGTGTTTACAAAAAACATATTGTCATGATTTCTTACTTTGACTATGACATGGTATAGTGCAAAATTATTGCGTAGTTTTTAGTCATTATTAATTATCATCGTATTTTTCAGGGTCCACCATAAAAATTTGAAGGAAATAATGCAATAAGAAACTGACGTATGTAACAACAAGAAAATGCACATAGAGACAAAATGAAATTAGTACAGTTGACAAATGAATATAAAAGTTAAAATACAAAAACCAATTTCACATAGGAAATTGTATTTAATGAAAATTAGCTTACTTGTAACTTATAACTTGATTTATTACACAAACATTTGTTATGCTAAAATCTTGAAATTAGATCTCTTTCACTAAAGTATGTCAATACATGTATAGAAATTAGAAAAATTAGCTATTTCAGTTAACTTATGCAAATATTTATTGCTATAACAATAAAAAAATGCAAAATTTACTTTGTTGAATATATAACAAAGAAAATGAAAAAGTGCATAATTTTTCATAGATAAAATAAATAGACTATGTGAGAACTCTCATACTTATGCATCTAATAGAGCCATAATCATGTCTGCTCTAGGCGTCTCATCTAACTATCATATTTATGCTTTGGCATGTTCTTTACTTTAAATCCTGAGCATAGATTTACTATAGATTGAAAACCAATTAATTTATTGGTTTGTGTTATGAGCTTTCCTTTGTCCTTGAAAGCTTCAATGATCCCCTGAGGCATATGCAAACTCATCCAAAACCTTGAATTGTTCAGACACCATGAAGACCTGCTTACAATCACAACTATGAATATTTACCCTTACTTTAAAATTTGAACCTAGGTCCACTACAAACAAAAACCAATCATATTTATTAGTTTTATTATAGTCTTGATATGAATGAGGCTCGATCAGATGCCTCATTTCATTTCGACAACAAGCTATCGACTTTTGATCTGTATTAGGTCTAAAATACCTATTTTGCCTCTGTGAAGCTCTAACATCGATGTTTAAACTTTCAATATTGATACTAGTTCACCTGGATCATCCTCGAAGTATCTTGGTGTCGATCTTGTTTATTGGCCCTCAGTTTTTGTTTCAAGCTTATCAAGTTAGAACATTAGTCAGCCACGTGCTTATTTCGAACTCCATTGACCTATTGACCTTTCTCATGTTGTTGACCTCCTTTGATATAAATGGAGATGAGACAGATATTTTTCCATTTTAAATAGTCAATAGTCATTTTTAAAGTGTTTTTCAATACACATTTTTGATATTCTAATAATTGGTCAATAAAATTATTTTTTGAGTCAAAGGCATTTTTTATAATTTATAGTTTATTTTTAATTTATTAGCAATACTATTTGATACTTTAGGTATTTTGTCATTTAATGAATTATCTAAGAATATTATATTTTATATTATTAATTACATTGTTATGACAATGTATCTTATTATTATACTTCACATTTTTATTTATATAATAATAACAAATGATCATATTTTAGTAGTATTATTAATATTAATAGTATATTATCAATTAGAACAATTTAACTTAATATTATAATTTATATTTACATATTATATATTAAAATATATTATATTATGCTATTATAGTATAATAATATTATTAAATATTAAGTTTCAAACATATCATATATACATTAATATAGATTACAATAAAAATATAATACATTATTACAATAATGATATATATTAATACCATATAACAATATATAATATAACACATTATAATAATATGCTTAGTTTTTTCTATTCTGGAATAATATTAATAGCAATAATATTTAAAACAATATGCTCTCCATCCAATTGGCTTTACACGTGTTATATGCATAAAGGGCACCTATGAATTACCATTTTTTTAAAAACTGACAATTCTTTATTTTTCAATGTGAAAAAAATTAAATTTTGAAAATTACTAATATAACATTAAAATAATAACATATCCATAACATATAACATAATATCATGATAATAATATAATACATTAATAATATAATAAGATATTAATAACAAATTAATATCATATAACAATATATAAAATATGATACAATATCTTACAATACTAAAATAATATGAGCATACTAAATATTATTAGAATTTATATATTTAAAATAAATATTACATTATTATTTTGTAATAGTTTATCTACAAAAAAAAGAGATGGTGACAACAATCATGTGTTTTGAGTAAGATACAAGTATCAAATTACAGTCTTTAACTTTACATAATGTTGTTTTGCCAAAAGACAATGCATTTTGAAAATGATATTAATAGTTGCAATAATTTTATACAGAAATTTGCAATTACAATGAACTATTACTTTTCGATCTTCACAAATATATTACATTGAAAAAAATTCTTATAAATCATAGAATGTAATTACTTTTTCCCTATTAGAATTTAATTTCTTTAAATCCCATTAATAAAAAAAACTAATTTTACAAATAAACACAAGAAATCTTAGTCCAAGAACTTTAGTCTAAGTTTTGGACCTAACAGAGCCATGTCTATATCTATTGCAAGCCACTGTATGTCCCTAGTTGATTTGACTATTATATTTATATTTTGGCATACCCTTCAGTGCAAACCCTAAACATGGATGTACTATAGATTGAAAACTAATCTCCTTTATTGGTTTTCACAGTCACTATCTCCACCTGGATGCATTTATATCATTTGAATATCATGATAATAATATATATTAGTGCCATATAAGAATACATAATATAATCTAATAATATATAATATAACATCTTATAATAATATCAATTTTTTATTCTAGAATAATAAGTATCAATAATATCGTGCAAATTTGTACCTTAAAACTGAAAATTCCCTTGATCATAGTGTCATTAGCATGTTTGCACATCATCTTTATTTGAAGATCATCCACACTATAGTCTGGTTGACTTATATGCTCATGGCTCTGGGTTGATCTTATCTAAAAGTGCTAACATTGGATATCTATCTTTGAGGTTGCAGATTTAATGGAGCTCATTTGTAAATCAACATGCTTAGGGTTTTGTGCCATAATGTTAAATTGATCTTTTATTAGCCTTTGGTCTATCTTAAGTCATGTTAAAACCCTAATTCCAATTAACCTAAGTCCCTTTTGAATCAAATTTAAATTTTGTAGGAACACATTTCACACGAATAATTATTCATGCCATAGTGTGGACTTAATTTTTATACTAAGACTTAGTTATGTTTTTGAACACAACCAAACCTTAGTCTAAAAATTATATCTTGGGTCTCTTTACATCCTGAGCCCCTTTGTTCTATTTAAAACCTTATGACTTATATTTTATTATTCGTGGGTCCCTTTTACTATGTTTCCAACCCTTGGTCCAAAATCTTTATGCCAAGTCCCTTTTAATTCGTGAGGTCACCTTAATATATCTTAAACCTAGCTAAAGACTTTAGCTTCAAACTTTATTCATATTATTAATACAAATGAAGAAATTAGTCCCATACTTTACTTAAGTTTTATATTATTATCAAAGCTAACTTATTAACACTGTTCATCCATGCTCTCACTCCATTTATCTTGATCCACAATTGCACGTTGAACATTGATTTTGGCTCCATTTGAACACCAATAGCTATTTTATGAGGCTCAAATTTGATGTCCACGTGACCATAATTTGACATCCATGCAATTGTCATTGACATCCACATGACTATCAAATTTGAAGTCTAATGGTTAATTTCTTGAGATTTATTTTTACATCCATGCACCCGTCACTGACATCCACGTGACCATCATTGATGTTTACATGACTGTGATAATTTAAACCCTAGTGGTTTAATAATTGAGCTTAATTTTGACATCTACACCACTATCAATGCCATCTACGCAACTGTCATTGATGTCCATGTGACCATCACAATTTAAAATCTAATGTTTTTTTGCCATGGCCTAATTTTGACATTTTCACGAATGTCTTACTCTGTTAGACCAACTTTGTGTTAGGATTGTGGAGCTAAAAGCTTCACTGATGCAAACAGGGGAGGAGGTTGCTGAAGATTGCAGAGAAGTTGGGGTCGGTCTGATCAGCCGACGTCGGCAGGATAGCAAAGGGAAGCAACCGACGTCGGTCATATATCGGCCGACGTCGGTCACCTCCAGGCAGACAGGGACCGACGTCGGTCGCCTGTGTGGTTCGATTGCGAGCTATTTACGGGCAGTTAGCTAACGAACCAAGTGTTTGCATGATGAGTGCTAATTTTAGACTCATAGCTGCGGATCTAATTATTGTAATTAGATGTCTAATTATTGTTTGGATGAGATCTATATAATAGACTCATGGTTGTATTGGAAAAGTGTGCTAGGGAGTAAGAGAGCATAATTATAAGCTCCTTCTGTGTGTGAGGTAGAGCAATGGTGCGTTCCTCCTAGTGCCACAGTACCAGGCTTGTTGGTGCTGGATTGGAGAGCCAGCTGGGTTCTTCAGGAGTGTAGGATCTTGGTCACAGTTGCATGGCCTATATAGGAGATCTACATGGTAAGTAAGATCATTGATCTGCAGGTGTATGTGTATGCAAGGTCGAGGTTCACAGGTGAGCAGAACCATTGTTTGATTTGCAGGTGTGCAAGGTCATACAGACAGCAACACAACAGGGAGCAGTATCAGGCAGGATCTACTTGGAGTACAGGTGTGTACTCGGATAGAGCAAGCGGAAGGCAAGGGAGTTCCTTCCATAAGTATGGTCTGTTGAATTGCAGGTTGTTGCAGATTCATGGGAGATCTACTTGAAGTACCTTGAGTACTTGTGGAGCACGTGGAGTGCTTGTGGAGTGCGTGGAGCACTTGTGTTATGCGTGGAGCATGGGAGGTGAACATCAACTCTGTATTTGAGTTGGGTGTTGTGACCTGTGAGAGGGAGAGCTTTGGGGAGAAGAATTACTGTTCACTTGAGGTGTGGGAAACCTCTGTAAGGTGGTGGAGAAGAAGTGGCATCTTCTTTATTGTATTCTTTTCTGTATAAAGTGTTAATACAAGTTTTGTATTGTCTCTCATATGCTGTGTTATTCTGAATTCTAGTTACTTGGTGAATCTGGTTATTTCCGCATATTATAGTTGCTTGAAGTTTTGGTAATCAATTGTATGTTTCCAGTTTCGCATCCTGACAAGTGGGATCAGAGCATGTTTGTTGTTCTAGATTCCTGACACTTTGAAAGCTTATATTTGGAAGCAAAAAACTCATGAGGGCACCAAATTTGCAGGATATGATCTCGACACTAATGGAATTGATTCTATGTGATTCTTTGGGTTTGTGAGGGTTTTTGATCATACTTATAAAATGCACAAGTAGACCACTTTATTTGTTTCTACATCACAGGTGAGACAACCTAGTCCTTTTCAAAGGTATTTTTTAATAATTTATAGTTTAGTTTTAATTTTTTATCAATACTATTCAATACTTTAGGTCTTTTATCATTTAATGAATTATCTAACAATATTATATATTATATTATTAATTACACTGTTATGACAACCTATCTTATTATTATACTTCACATTTTTATTTGTATAATAATAACACATATTCATTTTAGGTAGTATTATTAATATTAATAATATGTTATCAATTAGAATAATTTAAATTAATATTAAAATTTATATTTACATATTATAATATATTGTATTATATATTAAAATATACTAGATTATGCCATTAGAGTATAATAATATTATAAATATTTAGTTTCAAACATATCATATATACATTAATATAATACAATATTATGATAATAATATATATGAATAACATATAACAATATATAATATAATATAAGAAAATATAATATAATATTTTATAAAAATATGATCAGTTTTTCCTATTCTAGAATAATATTAGTAACAATAATATTGTGCAAATTTGTACCTTAAAACTGAAAATTCAATTGATCAGAGTGTCATTAGCATGTTTGCACATCATATTTATTTGAAAATCATCCACACCATGGTCTAGTTGACTTATTTGTTCAGGGCTTTGTTTTGATCTTATTTAAAAGTGATAACATTGGATATCTATGTTTTAGGTTATAGGTTTAATGCAGTTAATTTGGGAATGAACATGCTTAGGGTTTTGTGCTTCAATGTTTAAATGATCTTTTATTAGCCTTTGGTCTATCTTAAATCATGTTAAAAACCTAATTCCAATTAATCTAGGTCCCTTTTGAATCAAATTTAAATTTGGTGGGAACAATTATTTATGCCATGGACTTAGCTTAATTTTTATAGTAAGGCTTAGTTGTCTTTTCAACACAACCAAGCCTTAGCCTAAAATTTATATGTTGGGTCCCTTTACGTCCTCATCCCCTTTGTTCTCTTTTATCTTATATTCATGAGGTCATTTTTACTATGTTTCCAACCCTTGGTCCAAAATCTTTATGCCAAATCCCTTTTAATTCACAAGGTAACCTTAATATGTCTAAAACTTAGCTTAAGACTATAGATTAAAGCTTTATTCATATTTATTAATATGAATGGAGACATTGGTCCAAGACTTTACTTAAGTTTTATATTATTCTTGAAGCTGACTTAAATATTGTGCTTGTCTGCAGGATCAATGATGAACAGTTCCCCAAATAATTTGTCTTTATCAGAACTTTTGTTGCGGATATTTTGTCCAAAACTTTCAGGTCTTTGAACTTTTTATCATGAACATTCCTTTAGGATTTTTGTTTTGGGTTTTTTGGCAAAGATATTTTCTTCGAGATTTTTCACCGTCACAGAGCTCAGTAGGTTCTTTGACATTTCAGCTTGATCTCGCATCATTGGATCAACTGGGCCCAAGAAAACACATGTTGTAGGATCTTGGCTTGGACTTTTTGACTTGTATTTTGATCACATGGGTATGCCACTTGGCATCTCTCTATTTAATTCATTCCTATGGGCATAAAAAATAAAGGACTTAGCATAATACTTTGGGAATATATAAAGGACCCTGTATACAGATTTTAGCCCAAGGTCTTTATGTATTTAATAAATATGATTAGGGCATGGGTTATAATATTAGACTACGTTCATAATAAAATGCCCTCTACTCAAGGGTGCCACTTGGTAGTAGGGTTTTTTTAGGGCTTTTATCTAGGAGAAATGTTCTAAAGACCCTAATTTAATTTAAAAAAATGTTTGAAACACAAAGTTTGAAGGAATTAACCTTTAAAAAAAACCCTAAAGGGTAAGTGCATTAGTTCCAAAGGGTCTAATTCATAGGGAAAATGTCTAGGACAAAATTCCTAAAGGGTAGGTTACACGAAGCTTGAAGGGTAGGTTCAAACGGGATGAAGGACAATTCTATCGGTGAAAGTGTATTGGCAAGATTGTTGCAGGGAAAATGTATCAGGCAAATTATGTGAAATATGTATATGATTGGGGAATTATTTCAGACAAAATATCTGAGGCAATTATCCCAAAGACCTATTTTGGTAGGCAAAATACCCACAGTAAAATTTTTGAAGGGTATGTTCATTAGACAAAATGCCCATGGTAAAAAGTCTGAAGGGTCATTTTAGAAAGGGTTGAAGGGCAAATCTAGTGGGAAAAACGCTGCAAAAAAGGCTAAAGGGCAAAAAAAATAAAATTGAAGGGTCTGCTTCATAGGATAAAGTGCCCATGATAAATTTTTTGAAGGGTCTACTTCTTCGGACAACATGTCCAAAACAAATGTACTGAAGACCCAATTTTGTTGGCTTTATGTATATTTTCCTGCATGAAACTTAATCAAATTTGCCTTTTTGAATCTACATGTTGGTTTCCTTGATTTGACCCTCATTATGGCTATTTGATCATGATCCAAGTTCCCAAATTATGCCACTTGTTAATTGCACATTTCTCCTCAGGAGCCTATAGTCAGTCCATCTATTTTTATGCTTGTGATATGTGGTGGCATTGCATTTGATTTGTCTCCCTTTAATTTTATACCTTTGATCTACACCGTTAGATCTTTGTTATGTGATTAAACACACATCATTCATCAGATTGATCCCACTATCATTGTCAATTATCATGTACTATTAGATCTTTGTATGGGCACCCAAGATCTTGGTGATTGGCACTCACACTTTCATCCTAGAAATCCTATGGCCTTTTGACTTTGAGATCATCATCGATCTTGAATCCATGATTAAATATGCTCTGTTATATTTTCTTGGATGCACTAACCTATCTTTACCCATTGGTCATTAGATTTGATCTTGGCAACTTAAATTTGGACACTTGTTAGCTTCGCATTTAATTGAAGACCCTTTGATGATTTTTGAATGCAAATGACTATTTAATGAGGGCCAACTTTGACATCTATGTGAATGTCATTGACGTCCACACGAACATCTAAGGATTTTCAAATCCAAATGATTACTTACTAGGGTTGAAACTTGATGCTCATATGAACATCTTCATCTGATCAATCAACTTTGAAACTTGTTTGAACAATTTCCCCAAAATAAATAATTATTTGAATATTTTGCATCAGGAAGTTTACCTGAAACAATTCTATCAGACATTTTGTGTTAGAACAATTTCCTTGAAGTAATTTCCCCAAATAATTTATCTTTATTGGAACTTTTGTTGCTAATATTTTGTTTGAAACTTTTGGGTCTTTGGACTTTTTGTCATGAACATTACTTCGGGAATTTTTTTTTAGGATTTTTGTAAAAGACATTTTCTTTGGGGTTCTTGCAAAGACCTTTACCGCAAACATTTTATCTGATACACTTTCTCCAAAAGAATTTATCCTTAACACTTCGACTTAAACACTTTCTCCAAAAGAATTCATCTTCCATCCTTGATTAAATATACTCTATTAGATCTGTCTAGACCCACTGACCTATCTTTACCTGCTCACCATGAGATTTGATCTAGGCACTCAAGATTTGGACACTTTTTAGCTCTGCATTCAACCAGGGACCCTTTGATCAATTTCGAAAGAAAACAACTATTTGATTAGGCCCAACTTTGACCTCTGTGCAAACATCATTGACGTCCATGTGAATGTCTAAGGATTTTCAAACAGTTACTTTTTGGGGTTCAAACTTGATTCTTGTAGGAACATATTCATCTGCTAGATCAACCTTGAAACTTGTCCAAACAATTTCCCTACAATAAAAAAACTTTAGAAATTTTACATCAGGCATTTTCCCCAAAAAAATTCTATCAGACATTTTATCTCAGAATAATTTCCTTGAAGTAATTTTCATGAATAATTTCCCCAAACAATTTATCTTTATTGAAACTTTTGTTATGGATATTTTCTCCAAATCTTTCGAGTCTTTGAAATTTTTATCATGAACATTCCTTTGAGATTTTTATTTTGGGATTTTTGGCAAAGACATTTTCTTTGGGATTTTTTCACCATTGTTGAGCTCAACAGGATCTTTGACATTTCAACTTGATCTCATGTCTTTAGATCAACTGGGCCTGAGTAAATGTGTGTCATAGGATATTGGCTTAGACTTTTTGACTTGTACTTTGATCACTCAAGTATGCCACTTGGAAGCTCTCTATTTAGTTCATTCCTATGGGCATAAAAAATAAAGGACTTAGCATAATACTTTGGGTACTATATAAATAACTTTGCATATAAAATTAGCCCAAGGTCTTTTCATGTAGAGGTCATCTTTATTCTTTGCCGTCAACTAATATAACATAAGAACCACATTCAAAATAGACTTACCTCTGCTATGATGCTTCCTGACTCTGAACTTGAATTTGTTTCACTTTCTCCTCTAATGTTTAGTTTGCAAAACAATTATTTTGACTCTATCTACATACATTCTGATCTCTACCTATATTCTTCATTTCTTCAACAATCTCACTACCTTTCATTCAATTACATTCACACTAGTCTTCATTGGTCTTGAAGTTCATTTAGGTCAATGACTCAATTTTTGAACAGGGTTCAATATATAGGCTTTTATAAGAGATAACCTATCAACCCTATTTGAATACCCCTCACAACTTCTTCTTATTAGTTTATTTATCATACATTACCTTTACCATGGTAACTAGCTCCTTTAGTAGCCCATTTTTTCGTCAAAGTTATAAAGTTTCTCATTGGTTGAAATGTCCACAATCCATAAATTTGAATGGAAACTCTAGATACAAGGTTCACTAATTTATTCACAACCTGAGAGGTTAAATATTGAAGTTACAAGCTCACAATACACATTCAACCTCCTGTGCAGGTTACTTGAGGGTTATATAATTTATATACTCACATTCCAACCATTGGTTTCAACTTGTAATGCAACTGATCATTCTTTTCAAGCAAATTATGCATGATTGCGTTATTTTTGCAGTCTGTCTAGACCCAAGATTGGGTTCCTTAACTCCTTAAGTCCCTAAAAGGTTTTCAAATCAAACTAAGAGTGGAGTAAATTTTGAATAATTTCTTCATGCCTTGATGCATTGATGCTTACCGATAATGACACCTCCTTACCACGTTCTCTACAATAAATGATTTGACTATGGAAAGGCAACCAGATTATATATAAATGAGATGAAACATAGTCTTGTTCTATGTTCGCAGAAGGATTTTAAACCTCTCTAAGGCTTCATAAACCCTATTCAAACTTTGCATACTTCTTTTCATACATTCATGGTCAACGTGACAACTAAGTCTCATTGAGAATAGTTGGACTGTGTTCCAAAACATAACAATCTACAGGTTTTGACTTGGGTTTCTCAATCCTAAAATATGGAAAATAGTTAAAAAGACATGAAATAACTTATGAACATCAAAAGTGAACACTTCCAAACATTTAGGAATACCATCTACCAACCTTCAATCACTTATCACCATTATTTATGGCTTGTGCATGTTTAGTTGATCAAGAAATACAGAGTATGCAAGGTCTCTCACAGATAGTCCTTTTAAAATAACAAGACAATAGTTTGAATCATGTTTATGGATTAGATTTCAAGGTGTATCAAAATGCAAATGGATATCAAATTCTTCTATAGAGTCTTACCATTCAAATAAACCCTTTTCAGACTTCATTAAAAACTCAAAAAATAAAAGTACATAGTTATTCCCTCAACAAGAATCAAATGACCATATTTTGATCCATAACACACATTACGATTCAATGAATCTTCACTCTTTGAGATTTTTCTTGCCAATGTTTATGCCCAACATTACATACATAGTCTTTAGATCCACATTAATACTCTATTTAAAAAAGAACACATAACAACAATGTCTATTTAAAACATATGTCTACAAACAACTTCATAAAATAAAAAATAAATTCACCATACATGGAATCCACTCACAATTATTATCAACATGTTAACAAAAACATGTCCTTATTTGATTCATTTCATATTATCTATTTGCACATTCATAGTATTGCTCATAGAGTGAACACAGGCTCTATCAACAAGTTTTATAAACATCAAAACTGTACATTCATATTTTTGGGTTTATCAAATTTTAACCTTGAATTATAACCCCTCCATGATATCATACCCTAAATTAATCATTGCACAAGCTTCTATATAATTAAAAATACTTCAAAACTCCCATAACTACTTTCTAACTTCTTTTGGTACATTGCAAACTACCTAACTACAAGCCTATTTAACAATATGACTCATCATGTGAGTCATGTGGGTCTTGAAACACCTTAACCACCCACTACAACCTAAAAAACAAACTACAAATTTGAGACTTCATGAAACAAGGTGGAGATATCTAAAGATTTACATTGAAATCTGAAAATTCAAATCAAGCTTTTGATGGTAAAATGCCAAAAAGGTCCTTGATTCAAATTTGACATAAAACTAACACTTCAAAATGTTTCCTAGAGACCTAAAATGACTAAAATAGCCTACTAAAGATTGTAAACTTGAAAAATAGTTCATATATACATCTTGAGGTAGTGATGCTCCTGCATCATACTATCGAGGAGCAAGAAACTTTCCATGAATGTGAAAAAATATTTTGGTGTTGATGATTCTTTACAACATATTCCTTCTAGCCCACCTGGATCCCAAGGCCTATTTGAAACATATAGGCCTTTATGATGCTTGTTCATGATGCCTCCTCCTTTACTCTTATTTCTCTCATTCCTCCTCTTGCTTTTCCTCTTGCTTTGCATATTCCTAATATTTAGCAACTGTTGTTCATTCTCTTTCTTCAAATGACCTGCACATGAAGTAAACATGTCAACTAAAACCACTTCTTGCTTGTTCCCTTGGAGTTCTCCTTGATCATTTCTTACTAATTCTTCTTCTTTATCTTGCCTCAAGATTACTTGTAATGCAAACTCAGCTACCATGATATTTTCTTGATATCCTATGAGACTCAAATCCTTTGATTCCTCCATGATGTGCTACCATATCTCTTCTTCTTCTTCTTCTTCTTCTTCTTCTTCTTCTTCTTCTATTGTATACTCAACCTCATCACCTTTGCTTTCCATTGGTGCCAAACAAACCACTTCAACCTGTTGTAACTCATTTCTTTCAAGCACTCCCACTTGTGCTTCTTCCTCATATATTATTGCTGCCACCTCATAAGTCTCTTCATTTATGTCAATCATTTCATTTATTTCTATTGTAGCTTCTTTTTCTTTCACTAACACATTCATTAGCCTTAATGTACTTGCATATAATTCATCTTTCTCAATGTTAAAATTAGAATACTTATACAAAATGGCATTGAAATGGATACCTTGTACCTTTTGGTTTTCCTCCATTTTTTCTTGATTGAAATCTTCCTCTTTCTTGCTCATCATCAAGCATGTTTCTACTAAAACTTCTCTTTCTTCTTAATCATCCTCTAACAGATCATTTTCTTTGGGATATAAAATGATTGAATCACCAAACTTTATTGTCCAATCATCTTGTTCATCCATTTTAGCATGCTACTCATGCCTCCACTCTTCATGAAACTTGTCACCTATATATACACATGTCAAAAATTCATTAGTCACAATCATTTGAGTCCTTGCCCCTTCATTTCTCTTTCTAAACTACCTTGCTTTCAACTTCATTACTTGTCTTATTCTCTTGTCCATCAACTAATTAAGAGGCCATCTCACCTTCTTCTTTATGAACACACTGAATCTTGGTCTCAACATTTCCAATATCTTCTCTAGCCTTGATATTGTTTCCTTCATCCGCTATCTCTTTCTCTCTCTAACCATCTTTGCTTTACTTTCATCCTATTTTTGTTTGTCTTCTTCTTGTGGAACTCTTCACACATCAAGACCTTCATCATTCTCATTATCTCTTCTCTTTTTGACACGTCTTCCATATTGTCCTCTTGACCATTCATTTGGTATTTCACTCTTATTTTGTCCTCACCTGGGACTATCCTTCTCCCTTATCCTACCTATAGGACTCTCTCAAGATCACCTATGAGCTTCTCTCTTGGAGCTCTCACTGGCTCTCTTTATTATTAAGCTTTCTTGGCTAAGGGCTATGCCACTTATATTCTCTTTCTCACTTATATCTCTACCTCTCCTCTCACTTATACCTAAAACCTCTTCACCTCATATACTTGAAATCTCTATTATCTTCTCATAACCATCTTTAAACAATCTTTCGACATAATATCTCAATAATTTCAATTACAATGTACAATTGAATCAATAAAAATCAAACATAACTCTTACATAGAATCTTCCTGATCTGATACTAAAATGATGCAAAGGTCATATTTATTCTTTGCCATCAATTGACATAACACAAGAACCACATTCAAAATAATCTTACCTCTGCTATGATGCTTCCTGACTCTGAACTTGAATTTGTTTCACTTTGTCCTCTAATGTTTAGTTTGAAAAAGAACTCTTTTGACTATTTATACATACACTCTAATCTCTACCTTTATTCTTCATATATTCAAAAATATCACTACCTTTCATTCAATTACACTCATACTAGTGTGCATTGGTATTGAATATCACTTAGGTCAATGACTCAATTTTCAAACAAGGTTCATATATACAGGGTTTTATCAGAGATAACCTATCAACCTTGTTTCAATACCCCTCACACCTTATTAGTTTGTTTATCATACATTACCTTTACCACAGTAAATATATCCTTTAGTATCTCCTTTTTTATTTAAAGTTTTTCACTAGTTGAAATGTCCACAATTCAAAAATTTGAATAGAAACTCTAGATACAGGGTTCACTGGTCTGTTCACAACTTGAGAGGTTAAATATTGAATTTAAAAGCTCAAAATACATGTTAAACCTCTTGTGAAGGATAATTAAGGGTTATATAATTTATATACTCACATTCCAACCATTGGTTTCAACTTGTAATGCAACTGATCATTCTTTTCAAGTAAACTGTGTGTCACTATGTTATTTCTACTGTTTGTCTACACCCAAGATTGGGTTCCTTGACTCTTTAAGTCCCAAAAAGGTATTCAAATAAAACTAAGAGTGTAATAAAATTTGAATAATTTATTCATACCTTGATGAATTTATGCTTATCTATAATGACACCTCCTTGCCATGTTCTCTATAAGAAATGATTTGACTGTGGAAAGGTAACTAGAATATATATAATTGAGATGAAACATAATCTTGTTCTAGATTCGTAGAAGGATTTTGAAACCTCTTGAAGGATTCATAAAACCTATTCAAACTTCTCATAATTGTTTTCATACATTCATGGTCAACGTGAAAACTAAGTCTCATTGAGCACAGTTGGACTATGTGCCAAAACATGACAGTCTACAGGTTTTGCCTTGGGTTTCTCAATCCTGAAGTATGGAAAATAGTTAAAAACACATCAAATACCTTATGAAAATAAAAAGTGAACACTTCCAAACATTTAGGAATACCAACTACCAATCTTAAATCACTTCTCACCATTATTCATGGCCCATGTAGGTTTAGTTGATCAAGAAATACAGAGTATGCAAGGTCTCTCATAGATAGTCCTTTTCAAATAGCAAGATAATAGTTTGAATCATGTTCATGGATTATATTTAAAGGCATATAAAAATAAAAATGGATATCAAATACTTATACAGAGTCTTACCATTCAAAGAAACCCTTTTCAAACTTCATTAAAAACTCAAAAAATAAAAGTACAGAGTTAGTTATTCCCTCAACAAGAATAAAATGACCATCTTCTGAGCCATAACACATATTTTACTTCAATGAATCTTCATTATCTAATATTTTTATCACCAATTTTTATTCCCAAAATTAAATACATAGTATTTAGATCCACATTAAGACTCTGGTTTAAAAATAACACATAACAACAATGTCTATCTAAAGCATATATTTGCAAACAACTTCATAAAATAAAAACAAATTCACCATATAGGGAATCCACTCACCATTTTTATTATCATGTTAACAAAAATACATCCTTATTTGATTCATTTCATAGTCTCTATTTGCACATTCATAAAATTTCTCACACAGTGAACATAGGGTTTATCAACAAGTTTTATAAACATCAAAATTGTACATTCATATTTTGGGGTTTATCAACTTTTGCCCTTCAATTCTAACCCCTCCATGATATCATACCCTAAATGACTCATTGCACAATCTTCTATATAATAAAAAAGACTTCAAAACTCCCATAACTACTTTCTAACTTCTTTTGGTACATTTCAAACTTCCTAATTACAAGCCTATTTAACAAGATGACTCATCATGTGAGTCATGTGGGTCTTGAAACACCTTAACTATCCACTACAACCTAAAAAACAAACTACAACTTTTAGACCTCATGAAAGAAGGTGGAAATATCTAAAGATTTACATTGAGATTTAAAAAATTCAAATCAAGATTTTGGTGGGAAAAGGCCAAAAAGGTCCTTGATTCAAATTTGACACAAAACTAACACTTAAAAATGTTTCCTAGAGACCTAAAATGACTAAAATATCCTATTAAAGACTCTAAACTTGCAAAATAATTCATATGTACAATTTGAGGTAGTGATGCTCCTGCATCATCTTTATTGTATTTAATAAATATCATTATGACCGAGGTTAAAATATTAGACTAAGTTCATAATAAAATGCCCTCTACTCAGGGGTGCCACTTGGTAGTAGGGTATTGTTTCGAGCCTTTTATCTAGGGGAAATGTTCCAAAGATTATAATTTCATCAGACATGATGTTTAAAACATAAAGTCTGAAGGAATTAGCCTTTGACAAAAATCCTTAAGGGTAAGTGCATTAGGTCCAAAGGGTCTAATTCGTAGGGAAATTTTCTAGGACATAAGTCTCAAAGGGTAGGTTACACAAAGCCTGAAATGTAGGTTTAAAACGGTCGAAGGGAAATTCTATCGATGAAAGTGTATCGATAAGATTGTTGTAAGGAAAATATATCAGGTAAATAGTGCATCATATGTATATCATTGGGGAATTGTTTTGGATAAAATGTCGGAGGCAATTATCCTGAAGACCTATTTCATTGGACAAAATACCCATGGTAAATTTTTTGAAGGATATGTTTGTCAGGAGAAATTCCCATGATAAAAATTTTGAGGGTCATTTCAAAAAGGACTGAAGGGAAATTCTAGTGGAAAAAAGGCTACAAAGAAGGCTGAGGGACAAGTGCAAAAAATCCAAAGGGTCTACTTCGTAGGGAAAAGTGCCCATGAAGCTCATTTGGGAATGAACATGCTTAGGGTTTTCTATTTCAATGTTAGACTGATATTTTATTAGCCTTTGGTCTATCTTAAGTCATGTTAAAACCATAATTCCAATTAACCTAGGTCCTTTTGAATTAAATTTAAATTTGGTAGGAACAATTATTTATGTCATGGACTTAACTTAATTTTTATACTAAATATTAGTTGTGTTTTTTGACACGACTAAGCCTTAATCTAAAAATTCTATGTTGGGTCCCTTTACATCCCAAGCCCCTTTATTATCTTTTATCTTAGCATAGTCCAACTAATATAGGGTCCCTTTTGTATATCCTAGACAAGTCATAAAGCTTTATCCTAAAGTTTTAAACCCTAGGCTAAAACCTTATGACTTATCTTTTATTATTCGTGGGGTCCTTTTTACTATGTTTCCAACCCTTGGTCCAAAATATTTATGCAAAATCCCTTTTAATTCATGAGGTCATCTTAATATGTCTTAAACCTAGCTAAAGACTTTAGCTTAAAACTTTATTCATATTTATTAATACAAATGAAGGCATTAGTCCAAAACTTTACTTAAGTTTTATATTATTCTCAAATCTAACTTAAATATTATGCTTGTCTATAGGATTGATGACCCATGTTTCCTCAAGCGAATTTAATCTAATGGAGTGAGATCAAAATGGGAGACTAAGCATAGGAACCAATCTTGCTCAACCCCATGAATCATGATCATATGGTGTGAGTTTGCTCAGATGATAATATCCAACAGTGCATAATTCAGGTTGAAATGTCAAACCCCAACGAAAGAGTTAAAGCCTAAACATGTCCTTGAGATCAATGGTATGAATTTTATCTCTTGACATTGATTGGATGGTGCGAGTTGAGTTAAGACTTCAATGTAACATGGGATGGGCAAAAATGTGACAAGTGTCACCTTCTCGGTGAGAGACTAGTGAGTAGCCAATGGTGGTACACCCCTCGAATGAAGATCTAATGGAGTGCATTGATTTGTATAAGGAAAATAGAATGGTGCATGCTCAACATTAAAAAGTTAAACCCTGGTCCTAAGTTAAAGCTTGAGCACCTTATGGAAGATTGATGACACACGTTTGCTCAAAGGAAATTGATCATATGGTACAAGATGAATAAGAATTTTCAATGAAACCTAAAGCTAATGTCATAATGACATGTTAATTATGACAAACATAGCAGATGCAACCAATGGCATGGATCTACCTAGGTTATGATTACATGTTGATAATTGATTTTGCCTCAATTTGAATACCAATGACTATTTTATGAGCCTTAAATTTGACGTATGTGTGATCATGATTTGACATCAATGTAACCTTCATTGATATCCATGCAATCATAGAATTTGAAATTTAATGGTTAATTTCTCAAGATTTATTTTGAAATTCACATGATCATCATTGATGTCCATATGACTATCATTGACATCTATGTGACCATCATAATTTGAACCCCAATGGTTTAATTATCAAGCTTTATTTTGGAATATGTATGACCATAATTAACATTTATGTGAATATCAATGATGTCCATGTGACCATCATAATTTAAACCTAAATAATTAATTAACATGAGATTTATTTTGACATCTATGCCACCATCAATTACTTTCACATGACCATCAATGATGTCCACATGAACGTCACACTTTATACCCCAATTGTTTAATTACCAAGTTTTATTTTGACATTTGCATGACCATCATTAACATCCACATGATCGTCAATGAGGTTCACATGACTATCACAATTTTAACCTCAATGTTTAATTAGCAAGAGCTTTATTTTGACGTTCGTATAACCATCAATAATGCCCGCATGACCATCTATAATATCCATGCCATGTCCTTGCAACTGTCACACTTTCAAGTTAAAATTCAAAAATTCAAGAACCCTAAGATAAGTGCACATTCACCAAGTGGCATGATCTTAGAGCTCAAATTCAAGATCTAAAGGAAAGTTCTTCTACCCTACAAAAAGATAGGTACTCTAGCTGCAACACAGCTCTTGTTTAGTTACTTCACAACTCATAGCTTTTTTTAATATCAAAAATAAAAAAATGAGCTTAGCTTTGTTACATTTATATATTTGATTTTAGATGTTTTTAAAGCAAAGAAAGAAAAAACCACACTTAAATAAGGCTTGGCCATGTGACGAAATTGGTAAGTAATTTTTTTGCCATAGATATTCTCAAACATTTTATGACAACTTAATTCTATCATTAAAAAAAAAGATATCAAATAAAAGAAGTTTTTAAAGTTCGTTTAATTCAAATGTTTTTGTCTTATTAGTCTTGAAGGGGGACTATAGCTTTCATTTTTATTTAACTAGTTATAAAACCTCCTTCTCTCTACAAATCAAATTATAGTGATTGGTGTGTAAGAAAACACGAGAGTATTCTACCTAGGTAACTTGGATGTTGTTTAATTCATCAAATATAATATTGTTATCTATGAAAATTGATTGGTTGATAAAATGCTATGTTATGTTTATCTTCACATCAATCAAGGTAAATTAAGTCAGACTCAGAATGGTGGCAATGGCAGGGCAATAGGTATTGGCCTCTTACATCGTGTTCAAACTTCAAAACATTTTTGTTGATTTGCTTCTGCAATGCCAATGCCATTGATGGCTGTGTAGTTTTTAGGTGTCAAATTTTTTTATTTTTTGGGCATGCTTTGATGCCATGGCTATGAAACCCAGGTAGTCATTGAGCATGCCTTTCCATACAAATTACACCCTAGCTAGTTTGCTTGCCACATTAAACTATTTTAGGGTGGGAGAAAGGTGGAGATCCTTCTATAAAAATAGTTTGGTTTAGTTGCCATGTTTAAAGAAAAAAATGAAAAAAATAAAATTCATTTGCTCTATGAATTGCATCCTTCATAGCCTGTTATGGGAATAGTTTGGATGTTCCATGGTATTGTGGAAACCAAAAAACTACCCTTGAAACTGTCATGTGGCTACACACCAACCTTGCTAAAAGCCAAAACACTATGAGAACTGAGTAAGAGAAGCATTGTGGGGGTGATTGTGGTATACATCTATAGAGTACCAATTGACTTAAAAATAAATCTACATGAAAGATTCTGCTAAACAGATTGTAACACATTTAGTACACAATGGATTTTAAACTATTTCCTTTTTGGTTTTCCCAAGTTTTCTCAACACATGAAAATTTAGACATAGTAGAATCTGAATCTGTTCAATAATTTATTTATGCACAATGATGACTCCAACTTTGGTGAGTGCTCACTTTTATTTATCCAACTGTTACATTTACAAGAAGTCATTGATGGGATTTTAACACTTTTAGGTTCGATTTATTTTTGTTAGTGATAAATACATTTGTGGATATGTTCCTTAACTTGTAATAATTGTGAGCTTGTTTTTAGATTTGAAGGGTTTACTTCAAGGGTTCTATTTTTGTTTAATTTTTTCTTTTTGCAATTATTTTTTAGGGTTTTGGAGAAAATTGTCTTGTTTTTCCTTTTTAGATGTCTGTGGCTTTTTATAGCTTCTAAGTTTCATTTGATTTTTCAAAATGGTTTTCTACGAGAATGGAATAGTTCTACAGCTTGGTTTCCTAATTAAATTTATTTTTCGTATATATTTTGAGAATGTTTTTGAGATATTTTTTTTGCATTTATACAATTTAGGGTCCTAAAACCATAAATATATTTATCTTGTTAAAAGATGTGAGAAATTTTTTATATGTGAATACTATTTTGGCTTCTTAGAAATTATAATTTAATAGGAAATTGTTAGGCTTTCAACATAAACTTGTATGAGCTGGTATTTCATGAAGAAAATAGACAATCAATGTTGTAAAAATCTAGGATCTAGTCTTTTGAAATTTAAAATTGAATATTAGGCATACTCAATTTAGAATCTCTAAGGTAGTAAATAATTACATTACTTATTTCCCTTAATAATTTGGCTTAATGTGCCTTTGGATGGTAGACTGATTAATGGATGGAGAAACCAAATCACTTATTTTCTTACCTTGTAATTGTAGATATCCCAAAATTAGAATACCTATTTTGTATCACACATTGAAAATCACGTATCCAGATTATATTTTCAATGACCTTCATAATGGTTTACATGCAATCCTATGAAACAATGTCTTTGGTGTCATCAATATCTTGTACATATCTATCAAAATATGGATCTAACAAACAAGTGCTGAGAGCGAACCAAAAGACTTGAAGTGCCAATTTGTGTGCTCTCACATTGATTGAGTTACTTTGTGTTTTGAGATATCTAATTTGTATGTTTTAAGATTAACCTAATTTAATTATTATCATTATCTCACTCGTGTTTAGCTGGGGTGGATTGGAAAGTATCAAAAAGAGGGTTTTCCAAGAAGTTCCTATAACTTGAGCTATAGGATTCTCTTCTTAGTACATTTTTTTTGGATTTTGAAGTGGCCATATCATCTGAGTTTCATTTATAATGATGTAGTTCAATTAATATAGAGTTACTAACAACATGGAGGCACTACCTCAAAGTATAATATCTTACCAATAAAAAAATAACCTCTATAAAGATAAATCCTATGTGCCTTCTAAATGCCTAGTAACTTGTCTATATTGAAGGTGTGTATACATGAATTTAAAGACTGCACTTCATAGCCCATTTGTATAGCTATGTCTTGAGGTTTTCTTTCTATTTGAGCTCATTCCTATCCCTTTGATAGTCAACTAAAGTATTTGTAGATAAGACATTTTGATCTCATAGAGGTGCAATGTGAATCCCTCCAATATTTTGAAAAATTTTAAATGCAAAAACAAAAAACTATATTAATTCACTGACATTTTATTTTTGTGCATTGTAATTTAATTTTCTCACCATGATTTCTCTCTGGTTAAAAACATGATATTACACCATTCTTTTCAAGTAGCTCAAGTGCATATACTCCCCTATTTACAAGCTAGGTTCCTTGTGTCTAAAGTTTTGAGCCTAAATAAGGGAATGATTTTTCTCTCATCTCCATATGTGAATGCAGACATAATTGTTTATAATTCAACATTTCTAGAGTCAGGATTCATAATCGAGTAGGAAATGACTTGATGAGGAGAAATAATTAAATATCCATAGCCCAAAATGAGGGCCGCATCGATAGACATTTAAAATAATTTCACATCATATATATTGTATATTATCTATAAAATATAACATAATGTATCTCTGTGATCTCCATATGGCATAAATGATAAATCCATAGCCTCAATATTAATGTTGTCTCCAAATGTATTAAGATTCATAAAAGATGCCACCAAAAAAGTTGTAATTAGTGGACATTTATAATGATTGTGGCCCTTAAGCTAATCAAATATGGAGAGAATACCTTTTATTTTGTTTAACATATTCTTGACAACATCTATTTTGTTATGCCTACTCATTTGAGCATAATAGAAAAAGCATACACTTGAGAGTCTAGTTCCCCTGTTTGACTTTTTTTACCATAAAATTGAGAGTGGACTACCTGTTTCCACTGAATTTGATATACCAAGTCATCTATTGAAAAGAATGGATCTACATCCAATCTCTTGAGCAATTTTGTTTTTATATAATTGTTACTAAACATGGGAGTGATGTGACTAGACATTGGGACTATTTTTTCTCTTTAGGAGATTTCCTAGGGCCTCCTTATATAGCTATGTCCATACTCGTAGTATCTACTAGTAGTCAACTGTAAGAGCGAGGGAGTCTCACAGTAGTAGGTCATATCAAACAAAGTGTTGAATATTTTTTAGCCTGTATGTCTGAATTGGAATCAAAAAATTACTGGAACAAAAAATTTGGTCAATTACATTTTATCACTATATTGTAAAGGCTCACAACTATAGTGCACTTGCAATTTATGTAATATGCATTAGCCTTTTGCATGTTGAAGTCAATATGTTGAACGTTGAGGCCTAAAATGGTTTTAACTTAACAATGTAATTACAAACTCCTCCAATTTTTGCCTTCTATGCCTTAAATTTAAGTTAAAACCCTTATAGGTACATACCAAGCCATTTTGGTCTTGTTCATGCTAATGGTATAATTCATATGCCCTTTAATCATATGTCCATCCTCTAGCATACGTTTTGAAAATATATTTTTATTTCAACTTTTGTTCATAATTATTTTTTACCAGATTCCAACTTTTTCGTATGATTTTTATGGTTTATGTTTGTACTATAGACATTAGAACTTATGGTAGTTCCACTATATAAGGAAAAATTGAGCTAACACTTCAATACAGTATAGAACATCATCTTTGTGTTATATTCTAGGGTCTTTACAAGGAGCAATGTTAAAACACTAGGATGAACAATCAAATTTATGAGTAGTTTTTTATTGCATTAGATCTATTAGAACTCCACTCATTGGTTCCCCTTACCATAATGTGTACACTATATAGATGGTTAGAGATACCTAGTCAAATTTCCTTAAAAATAGATTTCCTTATCTTTAGTATCTACATATAAAATAAGTAATAAATTTAAATAAACATTGCATAATATATTTCCTTACATGTTGGTCTATAGTATTTACATATAAAATAAGTAATAAATTTAAATGAAATTTCATAATAGATTTCCTTACAGGTTGGTTTGTAGTATCTGCATATAAATAAGAAATTAAAATAAACATTGCATAATAATGAAATTTTCTATGTTATTTTCTTTCTGAGTGTTCCTTAGCTTTATGTTGAATAATGCTTCATCTTACAAATGTGTTTGCTAATGATGCTTATTTCTTTGGTTAGGAGTGCAGAAGAAGGTACATTAAAATGCATAGCCAAGTTACATGTACAAAAAATTATCTGTTGTTTGGAGCTTCAAGTTTCTATAAGTTGCTTAAAAAAATATAATTATGGAATGCTTGCATGTGTGTGTATATATATATATATATATATATATATATATATATATATATATATATATATATATATATAAGCATTGATGAAGACCTAGGTTCCTTTTCTGTATTCAATGGCAATCAATGCTTAGGATTTATCTAAAATGGAGATTCTAGATGTTTATATGGAAACACTTCCCAAGGTAGACTAAGTTCTAAGATGTATGTTTCATAATTTTATTGAGATTGAAATAATATTATTCAAATGCATAGCTCATGCAGTGCTTTGATAATCTCATAAGTTATTTTGTAGACTGCAAGAGTAAAATAAGTAAACTACTCAACAAACTGCCCTGTAGGGACTTGGCACTTTGTGCCCCTTGTTACATGTGGCATTAAAATTTCTCAAAGCCTTATTTATTGTGTTATGTCTTAACACTTCAAAAAAAAAATTGAAAAAAGGATTTATTTCCATGTGTGAAGTGGGTTTTGAAAAACATTTAAAACATTTTTTATATTTTATGAAACTTTGTTTTATAGGTAAATATCAAAGTTTTTTTAAATCAATTTTTTTAATATTTTAATTTACAAAATATAGTTATTAGTTTTAAGATATTTTTATTTGGTATTTTGGTGTAGATTTACATTTACAAATTAATTACTCTATCACCCTACAAGTAAATTTTTATATTCAAGTCTTAGTTTTTTGTTAACATAAATATTTTTAAATGTTCTTTGAATCAATCAATGTTTCTAGTGATTGATTTGTTTTCAATGGTAACTAAATTTTCCATCATGACTTTTAAATTGGCTATTTTCAAATTGTTTTTTATTAATGGTAAAGTGGGGTTTTAAATAGTAACCTTGCCTTTTATAAAAAACATGCAAGTTTGGTCTATAAACCAGAATATAGACATATGCATGCTAAAAAAGGAACAAGAGATACCATAACTAAAAAAATATCACAAACATAACCATCTCACAACAAAAAAGTATAAATTAGAAACTAACATAGTGGTCATAGCCACACATCATACTCCTTTGCCTAATTCTCTATGAGATTCTTAAAAGCGGTCTTCATGTCTTGTGGAAGCTAAAGTTCTTGTTTGGCTATAGTTAAGCCTTTCCTATTTTTATCTTGATTTCCATCATGGTGATCTTCATTTTTATATTTGACTAGGGTGTTAAGGCCTTCCATACTTTGAATGCAGTTATGAATGGCTACCCGACTGAAATACACAAGTGAAAAAGGATTCTCTTTTAACTCTTCATTCTCTTTTTGCCTATTGTCCACTTTATCCTTCAAGCTTTGGAACTATATAAGCATCTCCGTTAAACCTATTTTAATACATAAAATATTCATCATGACTCAATTTATTTAACATATCCTTCATACAAGAATGATACTTCATAAACCATATAAGAAATGATTTGTGAAGATACACTTCCACTTTAATTTGTGTAATCTTATCCCACTTTTTTATATCTTTAGCCAAGTTTTTCAAAACTAGTTGTAATTTCTCACTGTCTTTAGATAAAACTTTCTCCTTGTTTTTATTATCAAGGCTTTCACCTCTTTCTTTGAGAAACTTATAATCTCTACGACCTCTTGAATTTTGTTTTCATTATCTCCCAAGGTTAAAGGGTTTGTTTCACACATTACTACCTCTATATTAGAACTGTTATGCATTTCCCCTTCTCCAACGTTCCCAGACTCTTCATTATCCCCCAAACTATACTGCGCTCCATCTTGGTCAATGAACATTGACTTAGAATTATGGATAACCATCTTATTTTTTCTTCTAAGATTCCTATTAAAATAAAAAAACTTATATTTATCCTTTCTCATAGAAGGACCATACAAAGCAAGATTAAGGGCATGAAAGAATTTGTAAATGAGAAAAATAACAACTTGGTGAAGAGGGAATTTCTTCTTATCCCTTTGAAATTTTAAAACAAAATTTGCCATGGAATGTAAGATGTAAAATGAAAGGCTCAAAATAATTTGATGCCTAAAGTAATTCAAAATGGGAAAGTGATAGAAGTGCATTACCGTGAATCTGCCTTCTAAAATGATATACCTCATTACCTATTTAACGACCATATCATATGGAAGAGGGAAATCCTTATGTAAATAGACCCCTTGGTATTCAATAAGTTGCTCATCTTCCACAAGAAATTTGGCTACCTCCTCAATGTAGTCTTTAATGAATTTTATATACTTGTTGTCTTCTATCTTCAAACCCATCACTTGGGCTATCAATCCCTCAATGATTTCAATAGACACACTATCTTTTTAAACCACCCAATCCTTCTAGCTAGTATTAAAATTATTTGAAATGTGTTCATCATATTATTCAATACATTAGATGAAACTAGTGAGTTCACATGTATGCAGGATTTATCATACCTATGTATTCCTTTTTATCTTTCTTACCGATAATTACTCAACTCTATTCAACGCATATCCCATTTTTTGAGTATCAGAGGTAATAGAGGGAAGAAAAGAGCAAATAACACCTATAACAAGGGTCATGAATGGATATGGATTAACATCCCTTGCATGATTAACATAATCATTCCAAAACATATGAATGATGAACTAGAGTAGAACATTATCACACTCACATGTATTAACCTTACTATTACTATCATTATTAGCTCTACCATAGATGCAATTATTACAATGACATAACATGAAAACTAAGACAAAGTGAGTAATCCCTATCTTTAATTTAGACTGAAATAAACCTATAAGAGCTCTCTTTAAAAATAATATCATTAATATAACTAGGAAAGTCATCCCCTTCAGACCAAATCTTGAAAGCTAGTGCTATTGTGCCTCTATTAGGAAAAGCATCTGGAAATTTATTCCATTTACTATATATATGCTAGAAACAAACCTCATTGAAGGTATTGGAAATAAATAAAATTTCCTCTATATTGAAATCAATAGTCCAACTAGTTTTATTTACCTAATTTAGGAAATTAACTATGTTGACATAATCACCCTTAATTACCATCTTGGTGCATCCCAAATCCTTAGCAACCTAAATTCCCCACATCATTACCTGAGCCTCTCCCAAGTAGATAGTTTGAACACCCATGTTTACTTCATATGAAACAAAAAAATTACTATGAACATCTCTCAAAATTCCACCCCTCCTGCCAAACAAGGGTTCCCTTTTGAGGATCCATCAAAGTTAAGTTTTACCCACCTTGATGAAGGAGCCAACCAATAAATAGTCCTTAATAATTTTTTTGGATCTACAACATTATTATTTTCAACCATAGTATCCCATTTTATTTCCACAACCCATTATTTTTTAGCAAAAGGTTGTTATTTTACCAATTTAATGCTTTGAAAATTCTCAATGAGATAGTTCATTATCCCATAGGACACTCTTTTATTGAGGTTCTTGATTTTCTTTAAAACCCTGTTGTTACATTTTTTTCATATTCCCCACAAAAGGTATTGGAAGGCTAAATCCCATATTTTTAAAAATTACTAGTTAATAAAAGGATTTGTCCAAGAAAGCCATGAATCCAACAACTAATTTAGAACCTTAACAACACAATCACCCAAACCTTAACAACAAAAGCACATTCAATCAAGAGGTGAAAACTGATTCATTATTTACGTCGCAGAGTGCACATATTTTAACCAAAATCTTACCTCTTTTACATAAGTTATCTATTGTTAAAATTTTATTCTTAAATCTCAACCATATAAGGACATTTATTTTATGTATGAGATCCTTGTTCTAAACCTTCCACTATGGAATTTCATCCTGAGAGCCACCCAAAATAATTCATCCTCCTTTGTAAGATTAGTAATATGTATTCCTATAAGCAAGATATTAAGATCTAATAATATATTAGATACTTTTTCCCCAATATGATCAATTTAAAGCCATTTTCAACAAATTTTGCCATTGTTTATGTGTATATAATCAATCACCCAAATTTCATACTAATGTTGAATGTGATTTATAATTTGGTGCCATGGTTTTAGTTCTTTTAATGGATTGTCAAGGAGCCAAGCATCTTCCCAAAATTTAAAGTTTTCACCATTCATAATTCTCCATTTACAACCCTTGAGAATAATTTCCTTATTTTTGACAAATAAGTTTCATATAACAGACCCTCTAACATGATTCTTCTTTATGAGAAAAAGTTGCTAGCATTATATTCTCTGGGTATTAGGCATGTAAACTACTTATCCATTGATTGGAATATTTGATAAATCTCTAGAAAAGTTTACCCACTAAATATTTAGTCATAAAGTTTAAGTTCTTGAGACCAAGTCCACTTGAAGACTTAGGTCTACAAACCCTTTCCTAGGCAACCAAGGGGAATCTATGCTTTTTTTCAGCTCCCATCCACAAGAAATGCTTCTAAATTTTGTTCAATTTTTCTTGAATCATCTTAGGCATCTTGAAGAGGGACATAATATATACTAGGAGAATTTAAAAGACACTTTTTATTAACATTATCTTACCTGATTGTGTTAAAATAACTCCATTCCATCCAAATATTTTTTTCTAGAATCTATCCAAAAGTGGATTCTAAAGATTAGAAGACATATGACCAGCAAAAAGGGGCATACCCAAGTATGTTGAAGGTAAAGATTTAATCTAGCATCCCAACACTTGTGCTATCTTATTTTGTCTAATAATTGGGTTATTCACAAATAAAATTAGGATTTTATCATACTTGACAAGTTGCTTATAAATCTCCTCATAATTTTCAATAATTTTATTCAAAGATTTAGATTCCATTACAAAATATATATCTAGAGCAATCATATCATCCATTGGTGAAGAGTAGGAAGAACTCCAGTTACAACCTAAAGACCTTTTAGTTTACCTTGTCTTTGAGCATGTAGCCAATTCTTGCTAAGGGAATCTGTCATTAAAATGAATAACAAGGGAGATAATGGATCCCCTTATCACAACCAACGCTTGTTATCAAAAAAACCAATAGGAATTCTATTTACAATTATTGAAAACATAAAAGATAATACAAAACTATGAATCATAAATCTAAAATGAGAATGCAATCCATTTTTTTCAAGAACCATATCTAAAATGTCCTAGTCAACTCTATCATAGGCTTTACTTATGTCAAGCTTGCAAATCATACTAGCCTCTTTGCTCTTTTCCATTGAATGAATGGTCTCATACACCACTATTATTCCATCCTGAATTTGACATCCCAGACAAAGCCCTCTTAGTTTGTGGATATTAACTTGTTCATCAAAGGCTACAACTAAATGCCAAAATTTTTGTGAACATTTTGTAAACCGAGTTACAAAGACTAATAGGCCAAAAGTCCTTGAACATCGAATCACCACTTTTTTTAGAATCAATGTTATAAAAGTGTTGTTTAATTCCATTAACATCTTACCACAAGAAAAAAATGCATGCATCAACTCCATAAAATTTTCATTAATGGTGTCCCAAAATTTAAAAAAAAACTCAATGGAGAAACCATCAAGCCCAAGAGCCTTGTCTTTGTTTTGGATGAATACCGCTACTTCCACCTCTGCTAATGTCACAAATTTTAGCATATTTACATTGTTTGAAGTGGTCACCAAAGAATGAACTCTCAATAAAAAAATTTCCCCCTTAAATATATTAACAACATAATTAAGATTAAATAAATTTTTAAAGTAAGACACAACTTCATCTTTGATAAGAAAAGGATCTGACTCTTAGATACCTTCGTCTATAATTTTTTTTTGTGATTTTATTGAAACTCCTATGCTTAAGCAAACACATGTGGAAAAATTTGGAGTTTTGATCACCCTCTTTGATCCAAGTTGTACGAGACTTATACCTCAAGAAAGATTCATCATGAAAAACTATAGAATGATACTCACACAATAAGCTTTTCTCTCTGGTTTAGTTTTCTTCACTCAGACCATTCTATGATGCAAGCTCTTTTAAATTTTCAATCTTAGAATTGATCTCATTTTTTTAAGGAAAATATTACCAAAGGTGGATTTATTCTATAACTTGATAGACCTCTTAACATTTTTAAGCTTTTGTGCTAGCTTGAACATGCCTGAGTCATGAATATCTATGTTCCACCAATCCTTGATTTGATCTAGAAGGTCGGGGTGAGAAAACCACGTGTTCAAATTTAAAAAAAGTTTTATCTTTCTTAGTTCTATCATCCAAATTAATTATAAGGGGGTTATGATTTGATTATATATGAGGGAGAGAAGAAAGACAAAAGTCTTGAAAGAGCAACTAGTCTACAAAAATGAGTAC
The DNA here is from genome assembly GCA_037957365.1 of Torreya grandis. NCBI lineage: Eukaryota > Viridiplantae > Streptophyta > Pinopsida > Cupressales > Taxaceae > Torreya > Torreya grandis. Next base: position 1,386,799 of record JARHVA010001378.1, read on the forward strand.
ACAATCCATTATTACTTGAATAATATTTTCTCATATTCATCTATTTGACCAAGTGAAAGGATTCCCCCTCAGCTCTAAATCAAACAACCCATTATTTGAAATAAAGTATGCTAAATCTTCCATACTTTTTGTAAAATCTTGCCTACCTCCCTTCTTATCACATGGACTAATGGGGGTATTAAAATCCCAAACTACCATCCATTTGATATCACCATAGGTCCTTCTAAAATCCCAAAGATCCCTCCATAATTTTCTTCATGTTGCTGAAGAATTTAGGGCATATGTATTTCTTTTAGTAAAGAATATTTCCAAATGTTGTTAACTTAACTAGAACATCCACATGAAGAGCCTTCTCATCCCAAAAGGTTGATAAAATTCCTGAATCCCCTAAAGAGATAACACTAAAAACCTTTACATCCTTACACACCTTATTTGTGATATCTGCTACCAATTTCTCATTCATTTTAATTTCTTGAATTACTATTATTGAAGGCAATTGATTCCTCCTAAGATCCCTAAAAGTACTATGATTATTAAAATGATTCATTTCCTTATTTATTCCAACTTATAGCCTTTATTTGCAATTCGTAGGGTGATTTTTGAGACTTCTAAGTTGGATCATAACCTGAGTTCCCTCTACTATCTCTAGTTCTTTCTTCTTGCTTTTGCCTGAGATAATTTCCTTATCTTTCTTTAAGAGGCAACATCTGGCTATTTATTAGGACTTTTTATTTTGGATGAATTCAGTGATTATTTTTCTTTACCCTTTCTTAAATGGGAAGAGGAAACACAATTTTAAACTCTATGGAGGGATTGTATAACAACTCTCTCTTGATTATATTCCTAAAAAGACTCATCTTTCTCCATCTAAAATAATTCCTTACAAGGTGAGGGATTCATGTGTTGTCCTATGAATATAACCTCTTCCACATAATCATATTCATCTTCTAATGCTTTCAAATAATGAAATTTATTCTGTAGATATGGGATATATTTTGAATATAAAGTATCTACCTTGGATAGTGGCATTCTTCCTTAAGGTGAGATAGAAAAGGGATCTATGCTAATTCCTTTTTACATACTTTTATTCTTCTTCAAATCCACATTTTTATTTGTCATAATCTATAACTCTACCTCTTTTTCCTTGATTTCACAAGGTTGTGGTGATTTCTCAGAAATGCTTACATGCAAAGTTATTCCCCCATGGGTCTTCTGATTATCCAATTTTATTACCGTCTATCTCTCCTCAAGGGAAGAAGTTAGGCATGGTCAGGTTTCTTTCTTTCCAATACTATCATGGATTTTTAGGCCTTACATGTCCTTGGTGACTTGATTATGAGAATCATTACTTATATTTTATTTTAACTATAAGTTTTCCTCTGCTACAATCTCAATGTTAAAGTGTACCCAAACTATAATATTGCTAGTCTTATCTTTATTTTACCATGCTTGGATCTTCTTTCTTGGAATATAATTATGACCCATCTTAATAAAATCTGGACAATATTTTTTCATGTGGCCCAAATTTATGTACCCTTCACATTTTAGAGATGAGTTTTCATACTTTATTTTCTAAATCCATTCTCCATTACTGGTATTCAGAATCATCGAAGAGGGCAGCTCTTGGTTCATGAAAGTATTTACACAAAATCTAGCATAGATTAACCTTGTTCTGGATTTTTTTTTCTACACCAAATGTTGTGGGGTGATCAAAATATTTTGCTATCCCAATAAAAAGATCCTCCTCCCAAACTTCCAAAGGGAGGCCTGAAAGTCTTACCCATATTGGTATGAGATGTATATTCTCTTTCTCTGGATCAAACTCAGGTTTCCATTTTTTTCAAAAAAAGACTAGATATACCCATGAACCATGGGCCTTCTACTAAATTTTGAGCACAATCTTACTCATTATTCAATCAAATAAGGAAAAAGCCATTATCCATTGCTAAGATTTCTATTGTCCTTTAGGCATCCATTTTATTTCATCCTAAAGTCTAAAGGCATCAATATTAGGTATGCCATAATTGAACTTACCTACTAATGAAATGGCCATTCTTAAAGAAGCTCTACTAATGAGGGAATTTGGAACTTAGATATGAAATCACTTGGAGTCTTTTGAAACCATAAGGTATTGGTTTGGAAGTATTATATCCTAATCACCCACTTTTCCTTTGAGTTTTTAATCCCAAGAAAACTTATTTTGGATGAATCAAATGTCTCTAAGCTTATATTTATTTGGTAATTCCTTTGATGCATCCATGATCTAACCATTATTTTTTGGTCCCAAGCCACCTTTCATGTGATCTTTTTTATCCCTGATGTCTCTTGATCTACCTCTATCCCCATCATTACCTCTAGATTGACTATTAACTTCATATATACCTCTAAATCCTCTGTCATCCCCATCTATACCTCTAGATCTATTACCATCACCATCACTACGCCCCCACTCTATGTATTTTTTCAAAAAACCTCCTCTTGCCCTAAAGCTCTCCTCATCCTTGCTTACCATAACTATGCAAACTATTAAAAATGATGAAATAACTACTCTTAAGAAATAAATTACATGTAAAAATAATACAATTTATAATTTGCATAAGTTAGTTATTTCACTTCAAAATGGTTTTCATAATAGCATGACAAATATGCAATCCTCATTGGATGTTCTCAATGACAAATTCACATCTTTTGCACATGATACTAACTCTCATAACGGTGAAACTTATTGTGCTTCTCAAACATCTAAAACTTATTTTAAAACATCTTCTACCAACCCTAAATTAAAAATCATGAAAAATAATCTTATTTGGATGGTGTGTTTGGTAAGTGTGAAGATGGTATTTTGAACCTATTTTGCCTAAATCAAATGCAAATTTTAAATTTTTTCGCTATAAAGCTTCAATGCTTCTAATGAAAATTTAGAATCTTATTGTCCTCCACATCGAAAGACTTATAGTGAAACTTATTTTGATTATAATAATTGGAATGCTCATGCTTTGGTTAAAACTGATAAACCTTGTGTACATTGTGAAAAACATGGGCATCATATATCTAAATATTGGAAATTACATCCATGCAAATATTATGGTAAATACACTCATGACACATTGCATTTTTGGAAAATAAGTAAATCTCCTACCTCTAAGGTTAAAATTATTTGGATTCCTAAAATTATGGATCTTCTAGAGACTTTGATGTGTCTTTATGTGATGATTTTTCAATTATTTCTTGAAGCAAATCTTTTGCCAATGACACATATTCTTTATGTCTATATTGATTAAATAAATCTATTTTATTACATTCATTTCTTTTTGTTGCATATGATATATGCTTTGATTATGTTGACTAACTTATTTTCATGTAATATATCATACTTTGTGATGGAAGTTTTCTTTGTTTCATTTACCTTGTTGTACATTTACTTTTATTACATTATGTATGCAAATTTTATTTTTGGCATATTTTTTACATAACTTGAAAGATTGGTTTTAGCTTGTTAGTCTTGTAGGTTTTATAGATCATTAATTCTTTTTGTTGGCCTTTGTTCCATTACAAATCGATCACATTATCTGAAGATGATTTGTGGACATTATTAGTGATCACACTTTCATCTTTGTGACTTTTGCCAGCACCTTCTCTTCTTTTTTATTTCTTAATATATTATTATAGATTATATAACACCTTAATCTTGTACACTTAGGAAACTCATACCTTGGTTGTTCCTCTTAGTTTCAGACATGTCCTGCTTTAATAAGTCTTGCATCTACTCTATATTGTGCCCCTTGGCCCATCTATTAGTCTAAACATTTTTATGTTGATGATTCAAGCCTTATATATTTCTAAAAATGCTTAAAATATACTTATCTTCCATATCTACAAGTTATAAAGTTGTACCTACTTTCCTACTCCCTGAACACCAACATATAGAACATACACTAGCATTGATGTAAGTGTCCTAATTCAATGTGTCTAATTCCCTAAGGTCATATATTTTGCAAATGAAGCATATTATAATGGTTATCCTAAGTCATTTAATGTGAGTTACTTATCCAAAGGTATTGATATAAATATAAGATCAATCATCATTCATTCTTCACCTAGGAAAACCTAACATACATGAGAAAATACCTAGTGTTCATACCAAAGACCATTCAATTAAACAAAGCTACCTTATTTTCATATTAGTCATAATAAAAAAATATCTACAGATTTGAAGTACCAAAGGAGTAACCCAAGAGCCTAATTTTTCAAGCAACAAGCTAGGTCACAATTATACTTTCTTTGCACATATTTCATGATTCACACACAGGCTAACATGTAGGGGAGAACTACATCAATATAAGGCACTCTTCAGAGTATTGGATATGTAGGCAATGCTCACTAACATATGGTTATTTTGGGTTAGCTTGACATCATATACCCAATAACCTATTTTTCCCCATGGTCACTATGAAAATGAAGAATTAGGGTTTTGAAATTTCATGAGGAGCGATAGTCTATGACATAGATTTGAATGCACTAGAGTGAAGGTAAAGTCAAACCTAAAAGCATGCAAGTGGTCACATCATTTTATAGTAGGTATTTTTTATAACACATTTATTTCAAATCTAGAGAGTAACATCAATGAAACCTTCCTAGGATAATGTTAGTGTCTAGAGCTCTAGAAGAATCAGATCTAAAATCTAATGATTGTTCTAGAATCATCTTCTAGCTTGATTTCCACTTGTTCCAGGTCGAAGACATTGTTAGCATTAGAACTAGCTATGTATATTACTTCTTTTTCATTTCCATGCATAACATAGTTTTAATTTATATATTTAACCTATTCTCAACATAAAAAATTCAATGTATGTTTGTATTTGAGTTTAGCACCCAATTAGCCTGTTGTAGATATGGTTATCACCCTTATGCATTATAATTTATATATTCTTAATGTTATCTACCCAAAATAAGGATCCCCATCCATTTTGGGTTTAAAAATTTAGTGAACCCAATTCTGATGAATGTACATATTTTTGATTCCTAGGGTTTTATGCTAGCTAGGGTTTTAAATTTTTGTAAGTTTTCATTTCATACTTCTACTATTTTGCATACAACCTAGGTGTATCCCTAAATTGGGAGGTGTGCCTATTAAACATAGTGAAATTCCCCTCCCACCATCTAAGATGTCTCAAACCAATGAGGGATCTCATATTATGGATCATGATGATACCCATGTTGATAAAGAAAACCATACTAATAGGGTTATCATAAAAGAAGATTATGATAATGAAAACCGTGAATCATATGAAGTTGAGAAAATAGACCATAATGAAGTGCAAACAATTGCATTATTTTGTGCGCATATTAAAACAACCTTGAAGATCTTGATGAGATCCTAAAAACTATACCAAAAATAAAAAGTTCAAAAAATATAGTTGAAATATCCCTCCCCTGGAACACATTACAACATAATACACCTAGTGGGGGCAAGAGTTATGTGTTTAAAACTTTTTTTCATAAAAACCAAAACACTATTGCTAAATCTAACATGTAATTACCAATTATTTCAACACAAGTACCAGTTTCAATGCTTATTAATACTCAAACAATGTTTACATCCCCCTTGGTGACTACTCAACTTGCTAATGTAAACCTTAATGGGTCTATAGTTCAAACACTCCTTCGAGTTATAAAGACCTTTGAGGAAAATATTACAAATATCAAATAAAATGCTTTAAAATATTCTCATGTGATTGATTCAAAAGATGTGTTTCATAAGGCTCTTACACATGAGATATATTTTCACCCTTTACTAACAAGTTTTATTACACCTAAGTTTCCATTTTATAATGGCAAAGGTGATCCTGAATACCATCTTTGATCTTTTTATGTGACATGCCTTGAATATGCTTCTAATGATAAAATTTTGACCAGATTATTTCCTAGAAGCCTCAAGGACTACATTTTAAGGTGGATCTATGATTTACCTCTCCAATCCATGAAAGCATTCAAACCTATTGATGACCAATTTTTAGCACCCTTTTCCATTAATATTTATGAAAAGGTTTCCTATGTTCAAACTTCCACAACAAATAAGGAACCAATTAACCTATCAATGAATATGTCTTGAGATATAAGAAAATGCTAGCTAAAATGGCCAATCTTATGAAAGATAAGGAGTTGCAAGACATATTCAAGAAAAATTTGCTTTCTCCTTTACACGAGTCCATTATTTTTAATAATTTCAAATATTTTGATGACTTATGCCATATTGTACAAGATCATGAAATGAAGCTTATTTTATTAAATAAGCTTAAATATGTATCCAACACACCATCTGCATCTACATCTAGTACCAAATTTACAATCAAACCAAGTTATAAGGTAAAACCTCTTGATCCTAAAAAGGAAAAAACCACCATAGTTAACATAATTTCATAATAGCCTAATCAACTTATTTATTCCAATTCACCAAAGAGATAATTCTCATATTTATCTGAGTCCCCAACTTCATTACTCCTATGGTAACTAGAGTGTTTGCTTATATCTCTCCCTCATTCTATCGAGCTTGATATGATTTGACCTTTACCTAAAGGATTTGATGTGAATGATTATTGTGATTATCATTTGACACTAGGTCATTCTACAAATAAATTTTTTACCTTTAAGCACAAGACAAAAGATCTTATTGATGACCAAAGTTTTGCATTTGAAGATCCTCCAAAGGAATCAATCTCACACCCTGGTGACCACCACAAACAAAAAATATTTAAAAATCTTTTGCAACACCATTCTAATAAGGAACAAAAAGTGTAAATGGCATATAACACACATCCTAATCCATCACATTATGGGCATCCAATAGATGGGATGATTGGTACTTACACATGACATATACGTTCAATGGTTCAAATACCCTCTATTTATTTTCATGACATCGAGATTAAGGATGATAAATCTAATATTCATTCTTTATTAATTTAAACATACCTTGATAAACACCCTATACATAGTGTTATTATTAATAATGGTGAAAGCAAGAAAGCTTTTACCATAATCATGGAAATACTCTTAGAAATCTAACCATCCTACTATTATGAACACTACTGCTATAACTTCATCGGTGTATATGCCCTCAGTGGGTAGATAATAGTAAATCTGGATTAGGGTAGTGGACCTAAATGTTGTAAGCAATTTGTAAACACTTGACAAGAATAAGTGAAGCATGTATGTATGATAAACTGACTATACTAAGATAGATAACATATGTAGTGTCTAGAAAATATAAGAAATGTAAACATAACAATGCATACTATATGTAATTTTATGTTTCTTGAGTAAATATTTAAATGTTTTTGTGTTTTTAAAATATTATATTATTTTTGTATTTTATGGATATAAGCTATGTACAAGTAACATGAAAATTAACTATGTACAAGGAGAAAGAGAGAAGGAAAGTATGTATAAAAAGGGAGGAACAACACTAACTAATGATTCTCATGGAAGATTCACTGTCAATGTGGCATGTGTTAAATAAATGAACTATGATCAGTGTGTTATATGAAAGGGTAATTATGGTCCCAGAATCTGCTACACTAAGTGATATATATTTGGCCCTACCTATGGAGTGATGTTGGAAATGTGACATTGGTTGTGGTGTCCTATGAATTTTAAGGGTCTTAGGGACCCATCTAGTAAAAGACATTATAGGTGGCATATGTGCCCTATGTTGAGAACCCTGAGAACTAAATGATATTGACCTCAGTAGAAAGTGAGGAGAGGGAGGCCCTATAGAATATGAAACATATATATGATGTAGGGGTTCATTTAATAATGGTCTCCATGGGAGAGTATGCGTACATGGAAACACTTTAGGAGTATACTTCATTCGTATTAGTGGCTCTACTAAAATATGCAGTGTACTGATAAGAACTATATTTGTAGTTATAGATAGTAACTATGATGTAATTGGTACCTATGTTGTAATTGACTATGGGATAGGTAGAGGATACTCATATGGAAAACCCTCAACTATTACCACTTGATTTGCATGTATATATTTTAGGCATCTATGCATTATGGATGGGATGGCTCATAGTTTCTATATCCATGGATTACCTAGTAACATGTCAAATACACCTGCACTAGGTACTACCAAGAATATAGTGGCTATATGTGTTGGTCCAATCTATATTAAAAGTAAAATCCCTAATGGAGCTCTAAACATGGCCACTAAAACCATTGATAACCATTTTTTTAAGAGATATATCCTACTCTAAATACCCTAAATGTTGTAGAAGTGTGATAGTGCACATGCTAATACTTGACCCATTAACCATAACATTTTATATAGGATGATGATCAATATAGGATCATACAAAGAGTGCATATACATATGTGTCATCATCAAGAATCTCTTTATCTAAGAGAGTGATCAGTGATCTAGATGGAACTATAGTATGATACACACCAACGATATTGTGTAGTGGGTATGCCTCCTCTATAGTACTATGATATGATGATGGTGGTGGATGTACCTAATATGTGCAGTGAACACTTGAAGTGCCCTTACCTCATTTTTTGTATGCTTTGGAAATAGTTTTGAGAATATTTTCAATGCCTTAGCTTCCATTTTTTGTATTTTGAGTGCCTCTATGGGTGTGCCCACATTAATAATGTTAGCATCTATCAAATCTTGTATCTTATGTTTTAAGTTGATGATTTATTTATTGTATGGCTTGGTGCCCTATGATATTTGCATAATGCATTGGAATCATATTTATTTAGAAGAAGTCATGTCATATAAACTTATCTAATGTAAGGGAGAGATATGACATTACATTCCAAGAACTTTTTTAAAACACATGTTGGTGATTTTGGAAGGTTGGTGAAAACTTTGTGTGGAGGAGCTGATAAAACCAGGTGACGATATGGATCTAAACCTGTGTTAATTGTGGCCTTTAGATCACTCTTTTTTTTAGTGTCCCTTACCTTGTATGGAGGCTTATGAGAAGTCTTAGTAGTTGATTATGATCCACTAGTATATTTTAGTTTGCCCATAGAGAGAAGCTTGATTTATCTTTCTTTCACTGTGTGGCATAAATATGTGAATGTTGGAAATTTCTTAAATAAGATATCTTCATGTAATGTTGGTATAAGACTTTGTTTGAAGATGTACTGAAGCTCTTCATCTACCATGGGGCTAGCCAACTTGGACAATATAGTCTTATATCATAAGACATACTTTGCAATATGCTCATTTTATTTTTATTTCATTGTGAAACTTGAGCATATGAGATCTTGTCACTGATGTTTATGGAGAAGTGTGATAAAAAAATGTTTGCCAAAGGATTGAATACAATGATAGAATGATTTAATAAATCATAAAACCATAATAATCCCTTAAACTACATGAAAATAACTTATTAAAGATCTAATCATTGGGCACGTATTCCAAACATGCTATGCGAGAAGATCAAAGATGGTATTTTAGGTCACCCTTACCATCATACAATGTAAGATTAGGTGCCATGAATCCAAATGGAAAAGGATTTGCCACTATGTGATGTGCCAAATGTGTATGTAAGAGAACATGAGAATCGAAGGTATGTGATGGCCTAGTGGCTCCCTGATCAAGATGCAACACCTTAACCTACAGAGTAAGAACATCATGCATAATATATTATACATCTAGAGTGCAAAAACTAGACATAAGAGGTGTATCCATCACTAAACATTTTTGAGTTATAATTGGATGTTGTACTAGCTGAGTTGGCCCCAATGTAGGTATAACAATGTTATTAGCTAAGGGAGTTGAAGGTCGACCATTATTTGATTTGTGAAGTTCTTCAAGGATGATATTAATAATGTCATATTGTATATCCAGATTTTTAGAAATAAAATATTGCAATTGTCTTTTATCAGTTTCATCAAATCGGTTATTGATTTCTGCCATTGTAATTTAGGGAGTAGAAAAATAAATTATTATATATTTTGAATCTTTAAAGAAATTTAATCTATGAAAATTTTTAAAAATAAAATATTGAAACAAATCTAAGATTTTATAACTAATATCTTAGCATAAAAAGAAGGGATACAAACCCTAAGAGCATCTAGGGGTAGGATTTGAGAAATGTTTGAATTAAGTCGAGTTCACCAAATGCTTTAAATTTTTAGGACTTGGTAAATTCAAATCCTAATTTTTTTAAAGAGATAAGTGTGTTAAATTAGGGTAATAATATGCAATAAATACAACTACTAATTTTTTATATAATTGATTACCTTTAACCTTTCTAAAAATAGTAATAAATAGTGCAAACATTTAGCTAGAAAATAACTAAGACAGATGATCTGGAGGATAAAAATTGAGGTAGAAGCTAGTCTAAGTGTCACAAATAGGATACTAGTGTTATAACCCCTTCTGGATACTAGTTACCTAATTGTACAATAGTGCCATTATTAGAAATGTGGTGGTAGTGTCTCTATATTGGTGATAGTGTCCTCTATGCAGGACTATCTCAAGGTTTTGGATGCACTTGTGTCTAGATATCTCAGGTCTATTCCTGCATGCATGAGTCTTGAAAACCTATGTATTACCTATTTTGACTATATTTATGAGTAAACCCTAATACTTCATGTAACTAGGGCATTTGATTGATACAAACTAAAAAGTGTTTATTAGTGGGGTATGCTAGACATCTTCAACACCCCACTATGATGAGATTTGCCTATATACCAATACTCCAAGGAATGATAAATCCCAATATAGTTATCCCCACCTAAGTGTTGGTGCAAGTGCAAGTCAATCTATTATGATAGTGGATTTGAGTGCCTTGAATGTGTTTGAGATTGGAAATCTAGGTAATCTAAGCTTAGGACTACTATAAATGGTAGTATGTAGAAGTAGGGTAGAATAAGGATTGATAAATTTAATTTTGCAAAAATTGTTCTGAGTTTGAATGTGTATTTTGCATTTAATTTCCATATCATATTTGAAAGGCTAAAATTCATGTATATATACAATTTTGATGCTTGTGTGGGTGCTAAAAGAGGTCTAGACTGACCCTATGAAGCTCTAGATTTTAAAAAGATATCCATTTGTCAAAAAGATAGGGAAAGGACATTAGTGACATTATTGAGACACTAGAACCATGTGGCACTAGTTTCCTTATTATGGCGCTAGTGTTAAAGTGGCAGAACACTAGGCATGAAGGGCCAAGATCAAGAAATGAGGGTCTGGGATTGCTTTGAGGATGACTACAGACACCTACGTCCTGTAAAAAAGGCTAGATAAATATGAAAATAGGCTCTAGGATAGGTCTAGGGATAATCTAGGGATAGGTAGTATCAATTTTCACTTTTAATACTCAAGTACCACTTTCGTGTGATTACACCTAGCCTTTTGAGGTGTCAATCACCTCTCTAGTCTATTTATTGGATTTTGGAGTTACCCTCACAAGTAACTCCTCCCCCCACATGGCACACACATCTATCTCACTTGTAAGAGGATTATGACACTTGACATACATGTCAAAGCTTGCTCATGTAACTCATTATGCATTCTAGATATATATAAAGAGCTCTGCTCTCTCATTCCTCAACACTTCAACATAACTCAATAGTGTTGATCTAGTCTTGTTATTGCATTCTTGATGCTCTCTTGGCCTAAGTCCATTTTTTCCCTAGCTTATTCATGATATTTTAATTAGAGATTAATTGTTTCAATATTTTAATACTAGCGTGGATTTTTTATTCATTTGATAGTTTCCGTACTTGTAACCTTCTTCTCAACTTTGTGACTTGTTTCTATCAAGGTGATGTTATTTTTTTGCAATCTTTTGCTCATTTATTTCAACATTATTTCATGACCTATGAAATAAATCTAATACTTTGTATAGGAAAATAATAAATTTATGGTTAATAATTTGTGGTTACTTGAGATATAATTATATTTGAAATTTAGATCTTTGGTTATGCACATATGACTGGCAAATGACATCTTCAAGGTTGAACCACCACTAAGGTTTTTGATGACTAAGAACCTGATAAAATGAAAGGGGGAGTGTAATGGGTTAAGATGACCCCATTTACCCCCATTATGATTGAACATTACCTACGTATCCAAATTAATTTGAAGAGGGAATCAAGCATACGTAGTTCTCCCACCTAGAGTGCTTAGTGCAATAGTGTTCATTTTCTACATGTATGCATCTAGATTTGGCTTGAATACTTGATAATACTTTACTTGACTTGGATAGAATAATATTATTACTTTGATATGGGATTATTCAAGTTAATATAATCAAATTATAAAAGAATAGAAAAGTATTGCTTAGTGTGCAATAGTATAAGTGTGCCCATGTAGTAAAATTACCAAAGTTGTGAAGTAGTAAAACAAATGGCTTAGATGTGCATTTATAACAATAAAAAATAGGTAAGAACTTACACTACCTATCATAAAAATACAAACCAACTTGTAGAGAGCATTTAAATTTGAAAAAGAGTCATTGTTTGGGTGAAGGGAAAACTCAGCTTGTAAAGGTTGGGATCTATTGTCAATCATAACCCATGTGAGTCAATTCTACATTGGATAAACTGATGTTTAATCATAAGATTTTGAAATTTATATAAATATGCTTATAGGGATGATTAGAAATTAAGAATATTTATGTATGTGTAAAATAATAACTTGCAAGGATTGATGTGAATAAGTAGTTAGGATAAAGTGAGGTGGTGAAATAAGAATAATTTAAGATCTCAAAAAAATTAAAGTAAATGTGGACCAAAACTGACATTATCAAGTATTCATGATCAAATTTAAATATCTACATTTGTCCTTTCAGCCCCTCCCTTTAATCTAGAAATTAAATTGCTAGAACAAAAGGAAAGATATACTTAAGTGGATGCAACACTTTTTACCTTTAAGAGGAATCTCCAATCATGTAATGTGCTCCATTTAAAATATTGCAATTATGTAAAAGTAGTTAATGTCCAATCTTAAATTAAAAATTGAAATGTAGCTTGAATTTAAAAATATTTTAAACAATAGGGAGTATATTTGTATGTGTACACAAATGTTGTTCTTGTAACTTTACTTGAAGATGATGCTTTCTTGAAGCATTGGAGAATTGGTGATTCCCATGACGCACTTGGAGGGATTGGTCCATTTGGTGAACCATGGTAAATTGAGGGTATTTAAGCTCCAATTTTAAGTGAATTTGTATATAAAATAGAACCCATTGAGAAACACAGAAACCTCAACTCACGTTATTGGTCTTTTTAACCCCAATATGGAAACATGTTAGAATCCACAATAGATTCACATGTTATAATGTTGGAGGGTTATGAATATCTAATATGCATTATGCACATAACTAAATCAACAATTGAAAATGACATATATATTCAATTGTCACTTTGTTACTTAGTGATGAGGTTCATTGTATCCTCTTCATTTATTTAAGTCATGCTAATCTAGGTGGTGTCCAAAAAATGTACGCATAAAGGATATAAAAAGTTGTAGGTGGTGTAAAACATTTTGGTGGTTATGGTTGTCTATCCATCCTCTAACAATGAAAATCTAGAGAATTCATAGCAACTTTGAGGAAGACTATAAATATCTTTGTTATTTATAGGAAAATGTCTTTTTAGAAATGTCTATATTTAGCATATACAAAATCACTTTCCAAAAATAGCTCAAAACTATATTTGGAACTATTCTATGTATGTCCAGAGTTGGTATATTAGTATTCTTAGAACCTCCAAAGATATTTTGGTGACATTCAGAACTATTTTAGTGACCTCTAGATTTATTTCATAAGCTATTGAAAAATGGACTAGGGATTTCTAGAGCTACTTTGGTGACCTCCATAGTTGTGTTAATATGGAGCCTTCAACAATGTAGGCTCTATAGATGTCTTCAAAACTTATTATTAGTAGATAACTTATCAGTCACAACATAAACAAATTTGGCATTTTTTTTCCATATATCTGTTAGAACTCAATTGACAAAATGAGTAACAATGACTTTCAAACAATAATCAATATAACTATCTAATATTCTACTTTAAATCAACTACAAGCTCTAACATTTAAAATCTAAATCAAGTTTAGGGAATGATAGATGGAGAAAAACAGGTTATTAATTGGATATGATGAGTCATATTATGGACTCATCATCTCACCCACACTTAAATCTTTGCAAGTCTTCTTGCAAGCTATTATCGTTACTGTCCCCTATTTTCCTCTTCCAAATTTTTACTAGATCAAATTCTAAATTCAAGTTTTCCTAATTTTTTTCTTTAGGATCATTATGTCCCTATGTATTTTCACTATGTATCTCCAATTTCTAAAGTGTTCAGAGGATTGTTTATCATAATTTTTCTATGTAGGTGTTGGAACATACAAAAGTGGAGGCCTATACCTCATAGGAATCCACTCATTTATAAAATGTTCCATTACTTGTACCACATCCTAGGCTATTCTAAGTGACCATTTTAAATTATTGGGAGAAAGAATTCCTTTCCTCTTCAAGGGGTTACTAAGCATATCTCATCTCCTAATGGAAGTGACATAGGCTATTTTGAAGGGTCCTCTAGAAAACTATTCAAAATGTGTTAGGTTGTGGAGCTAAAAGCTTCACTGATGCAAACATGGAGGAGGTTGCTGAGGTGCAGAGAAACTGACGTCGGTCAGGCCAACTGATGTTGGTCATATTTAGAGCACAAGGCTTCCGACATCGGTCATAGATCGACCGACATTAGTCATCTCCAGGCAGACAGGGACCGACGTCGATCGCCTGTGCGGTTCAGAACTGCAAGTTTCACAGACAATTTGTTAACAAACCGGTTGTTTGCATGTTAAAGGCTAATTTTAGTCTTGAGCTATGGATCCAATTATTTTAATTGGATGTCTAATTATTGTTTACATGAGATCTATTTAAGAGACTCATGGGTTGTATTTTAAAGAGTGCTAGTTGAGTAAGAGCAAGGTTAGCTCCTTCAGAGTGAAGAGAGCAAGGTGTGTTCCTCCTAGTGCCACAGTGCCAAGTGTGTATGATCAGGGAGATCTACGGGACAACAAGATCTGGTAGAGATCCACAGGGGTGCTGGTATGGTAAAATCATAAGGACTTGGTGAGGTAAGGATAAGGGTTCTATTTGAGTAAGTAAGATCATTGATTTGCAGGTGTGTGTGTGTGTGTGTGTGTGTGTGTGTGTGTGTGTGTGTGTGTGTGTGTGTGTGTGTGTGTGTGTGTGTGTCTGTGTGTGTGCGAGATCTAGGTTTGCAGGTGTGTAGAACTAGGTTAATTTGTAGGTGTGCAAGATCAGGGAGGTTAGCAACACAATAGGTAGCAAGATCAGGTGAGATTTACATGGAGTACATTGTGTACTTGGAGTACGGTGTGTACTCGATATTGGAGTACATGGAGTACTCGTGTATTGGTAGTAGTGATACTGATTGGTGGTACTAGCAGTAGTGATACTGACTAGTTGGAGGTGAACACCAACTCTGTGTTTGAGTTGTGTGTTAGGACCGTAATTGAGAGAGTGAGCTCTTGAAGAGATTTACTATTTATGCCCTAGAGGTGTGGGAGCCCTAGAGGTGTGTAAGGAAGAAGACAGTGGCATCTTCTTTGTTGTATTTTCTTTTGGAAGAGTATTAATACAATTGGGTATTGTCTCTCATATTCTGTGTTATTTCTAAATTCTAGTTACATGTTACTTCTGGTTAAATTCTGCATTTAGTTGCTTGTACATGGTAATCAATTGTGCTTCCTAGATCTTGACAAAATACTCAATAGTCTGGTTCAAGTTTATTGGATATTGCTCAATTAACGCTCTAGCATATGCAAGCTACCTGAACTTTCTAAAAAAGAGACCTAGCTTTTGGAATTCATGTCTCATTAATAGACCCATAGTTATTTCTAGAACATTATGTGCTTTAGTCTCCTTTATCCATACAATCTAATATTTCAAAGAGAAATGAAAGTTTTGATCTGGACTTCACCTACAAAGAGGTTAATCATGAACTTCATGAGGTGACCAAGAAGTTACATATATAAGAAAAACTCATAATTTTTTTTGTTGCTCTAGATTACTTTTAAAATAGGCCTCTAAAAATTGTATCTCATTGTCAAAACATATGGTAATTTATAGGACATCCTCATAAGTTTCCATTTGCAAAATTTTTCTTTCAAAAATCATGGTATACTAGAGAATCTTTCCTATAGAACAATAGGGATTCTCTTATTTTAAAAACCATAAATAAATCATCCTCTATATCCTTATTTTATTTATCAACAACTTGCAGCTCTTACTTTGAGGCTTCTAAGCTACTATATGTTACTTTCCATATAGTCAATATCTCAGAGTATTATTATTATTTTTTCCTTATAAATTTTTGATGGGTTCAGGTAGGGTTTCTTTAGTGGTTTCTATTCCTTGTGATATTTCAACAATTGTATTTTATTTTACAAGAAACTAAGATTTTACTTGTTATAATTCTTGCTGAAGAGTGAGGATAGTTTCCTCTTTACCTTGGAGTAATTGATTTAGGAAGGAGATATCCTCTTTCTACTATTTTAAATATTCTTAAGCCCTTGAGAGTATCAATGCATGTTTTACTTAATGGTATTTAGGGGGACTATTAGGTTGTTACTCTTTTTCTTCTTCCACCATTAATACCTTACCTTTGTCTACACTTGGTCTAGATGAAGAGGAAGGTTGAAGATGCACCTCAAAAGTCTCAATTTTAGGATATTATATGCTCATAAGCTCTATAACTAAAAAAATATTCCATATTTATAACTTATTTAGCCATGACTGAAACTTACTCAATAATAAGAGTCTCTTTAGTCATAATGACATGTAGCTCTCCCTTGTTTAAGCTACCTAGAAAATCATCAACAACTTGCTATGTTTCAAAATCATCATCAAAAGGATTTTTTTTTATGAGTCATCTTCTTTGGAAAGGATAAACCTTATTATTCTTCTTTTCTATAAAGGACAAACCTAGACTATGTTATAGGAATCCTCTTTCTAGTGCTTCTTCTAAGGGGCACAAACTTGGGTGTTTATGTAACTGAATTTTTAGTTTCAAATAGCTCAACAACTGCAATGAAGTCTACAACTATTTTAATTATAGGTTTTGAAGTTGAACTGTTAATATATCCCAAGGTTCATAGTCTCCTTTTTTTCTTATTTTTAGTTGGAACTGGAGTAGATTCCATAATTGATCTTATCTTATTAGTGTCATATCTTGGGGTAGAGATAGAAACCTATTTATTATTTTTAGATTTAGGTTATGTAGAGGGAATTATAGAGGTATTTGACCTCGTTTTTATTTGTTTCTCTTATAAAAATTCTTTCCATTTGACCTCTCCATTGGTTGTGATAGAAAGTGGTGTTGGCAGATTAGTTGAATTAGTCCATGGTGTTTAAGAGACCCCATGCCTTGCACATATTTTTATTCCATTACCTAAATGGAACCATAGATTAATTTAAAAAGGTTTGTTATCCATTCATGCTTGTCTCTGCCATGCCTCATGTGATTCAACATTCTCATGGAGCCTCCCAATATATTACCAAGTTGACCATCATAGGTAAATAATTTTCTTACCCAAAGGGAAATAATCTGGTATGGTTATAGGAATATCTCCCTTTTGATTTCCTTACATTCTCATTTTGAATTGATGATTATTTATAGGGTATATTCCTCCTCCACATGGAAACCCTGAATTATGTCTTTATAGGAGGGTTTGTGGTGTACAACCAAGCCAACCTCCAAGATACCAAAAATTTCACTAAGATGGTGAAACTTACCAGTATTTTCACATCTCTAAATTTGAAATTCTCTTTCTCAAGATTGATCACAAATTTTTTAACTATGTAATCACCATAATCATGGAAATACTCTTAGAAATCTAACCATCCTACTATTATGAACACTACTGTTATAACTTCATCTTTTAGTATCAATTCCAAAGAATCTAGCTCTGACTCCCCTTTTTGGCCCATGATTTATAGAAAGGAAATAATAAATAGGGTTTTAAGGAGGATTTTTGGAGTACCGGTGAGGGAAACATAACAAAGGAAGGTTTAATGCACAAGAAACTTAATGAGCAAAGAGAGGCAATGAGAGATGAAAAATGTGTGAGGGGTGATGAATGATTACCTAGCTCTTAAGGTAATGAATAGGCATCATTACTAATTAATATGACATGTTGGATGGATGTGGAGGTACATTTAAGATGTTTAAGAGGATTTTGAAATGTTATAACTTGATTGATGTTACCACATACATGAGAAGCTATGTTGTTAACCTCCAATCATGAGCTGATTTTCACTTTCCATCATTCACTTGATGTCACTCATTTTAAAACATTGTGAATACCTTTTACATCATATCCAAATGTCACATTGTTTTAAATTTCTACACCATGATTCTTTTTACATCCATAAAGGGTACAGTGAAGTGACCCCTTTTTAGTAAAGTGGATATGATGTAAAATATTAAAAATTCATAATTAATTTTAATCATAGAACAATGAAATAAATACCTTGAATTAATTTTGATTATCCTTGCTTTGCTTTGGTCAATGTGTATTATGATGTTGGAAAGAATGGAAAAAATTTAGTCAATAAGTACTATTTTATTGCATCTTTTTTAGAAAAGTTGCCATTTTTAGGTATTCAACTTTTCCTTATTTATTTATTTATTTATTTAATTTATTATTTATTTTTATTTTTAGAAAAGGGCTGCCATTTAATAGTTTTCAACCCTTCTCCTTTATTAGAAGCACAGATTTAGGTCTTTTCCATAATGGAAGAAAAATTTCTCCCACATAATAAAATTATACTTGAGACTGTATTTACTTGATGAATTCTTATTTACTAGGAGGCTAGTGATATAAGCTCGTTTTGTGTCTATTTACCAAGAGACTTTTCATATTACAATCAATTGGTAATAGTTGGATAGATCCATTGTCCAAAAAAATTCTAAATTTGGTATGGGCCTAACCATTGAGTATGAAGTTTACCTTTAAAGTGTTAGTAATTTGATCTAAATAGTAGGGCCCAATCCTATATTTGAACTTTATTTCTTGTATGTGATGGTTATGACATGAATTCATTTGGGGTTGAAGGAGGCCCATTTGCTACAATGCTTCAAGTCTTATTTCATATAATTACTTCAATTAAAAAATCATTTCTTTTTGTTTTTATGTTAGGCCAATGCCTACCTCCAATTTTGTCCTTAATGTTTATAATTCAAACTCAATTGGAAGTAGTGGTTTATTTCCATACACTAACTCATATGGAGAGAATCCTATAGTGTAATTCCATGTGATGTTGTAGGTATAATTTGCTTTTGGTAATTTTGTGGCCCAATCCTTTCTACTGATGTCTATAATCTTTGTCAGGATGTTCTCTAGTTATCTATTGGTGACCTCTACTTGGCTATTGTTTTGAGGATGGTATGGTGATGACTTAATATGAGTGATTTGATAGTGTTTTGAGAAGGCATGGATCATGCTGGATGTAAACTATGATACTTGGTATGAAACAATAGCTCTAGGTACTCTAAAGTGTTGAATAATCCTATCACACAATGAGTTAATAGTTTTATCCTCATGATCAAATGGTATAGCTTTCACTTCAACCCATTTGGTGACATAGTCAGTACACACCAAAATGTATTCCTTTACCTATGATATTAGATCAATGGGACCAATTAAATATAATTATCATTTATCAAAAGGTCCTAAAACCACTTGAGAATGGAGGGGAATTTCATTAGACAATGTGGGTTTACCTATCCTTTGACATGGATCACGATGACAAACATATTTCTACACATCCTTGTGAAGTGAAAGCCAATATTACCTAGCTTCTAAGACTTTATGAGCAATAATTTTGGCTAAGTAGTTCCCTCCTTCTGGTTCATCATGGTAGGCTCTTAGGATGTCATAGATCTCATCTTCCTAGACACACCTGTGAAATGAAAATTTAGGTCCACATTTGAACAATACCCCATTAAGCCATTTATAATTATAGTTATTCCTGATTAAAAATTTATTTTATTTATGATAAAGTCATAAGGAAACTTCCATGTACCTAGATAATTGGCCATATCAAAAAACCATGGTGAGTGTGGTGAAAATGTGAACAATTGTTTATCTATAAAATCATTATCTATTGGTTCTTCTTCTCCTAAAACATTCATCCTTGATAGGAATTATGCAACCACATTTTCTTTCCCTGGCTTATCAATAAATTTTGTATTAAACTCTTGTAAAAGTAGTAATCATTTGATGATTCATTCACCTACTATTAAATTATTCATTAAGTATTTTAAAGCTGAATGATCTTTATATATAAACACTTTATATCCAATAATGTAATGGAATTTTTTTCTTATAGCACAAATAATAAGGAATTATTTTTTTGTGGTTATATATTTTCTTTAGGTAGGGTTAATTTTTTGTTAATATAATAGATAACATACATTTTAACTTCTTCATCTTTATGTCCTAGACTGCTCCCATTGCAGTGTTAGAAGCACCCATATGGATATGGAAGAAGAAGGATGAGGTGGTTTAGATGTAGCAAAAAAGGTTGGCGAGTTTAGATCTATTATTATTCAAGGTCTTTTAGCTTGTCCTCAATGCTTTGAATGTAACCCCCGACATTCATCATGTCATCTATGAGTTGTTCCAATTTTCTCTCTCAATAGGTGTCCATTCTTATTTTATTCATTGTAATGACTCTCTCACATGATGAATCAGGTGAGTAGGGACATCTTTGCCATAAAATCTCTATGAGCTTAACTCTAGTGCATGTTTTTCAAGGTTTATCAAAGTCTACTTAAGTGTTAGTATCGATGGATCATGATAAGGTTGATGAGGAGAAATATTATGATGGGCTTGTTATCTATAGGAAGGATCATGGCAATATCATTGATAGGGTTCATGGTAGGGCTGATAAGACTCATATGGATCATGAGGATCATATTAGGGTTATTGATAAGGAGGTGGATAGTATGTATATTCACCATATCTATGCATATTGGCCTCATATATCAAATGAGATTAAAAAATTGATGAAGATATCTAATGAGACATACTTCCTTATAGCTTTGATAGGGTTCATGGTAGGGCTGATAAGACTCATATGGATCATGAGGATCATATTAGGGTTATTGATAAGGAGGTGGATAGTATGGATATTCACCATATCTATTCATATTGGCCTCATATATCAAATGAGATAAAAAAAATTGATGAAGATCTCTAATGAGACATACTTGGTCTGCTCATAACTAAAATATTTGATTTGGAGTCACCATTGGTGTTAACTACTTCTAAAATCTTATCAGATGAAAGACACACCAAGATCTTTTTTCTCTTTTTAGACTTGTTCCCATCGTGCATGCCAGAATTTTTAGCACTTCAAGTTGCACCCTAGCTGAAAGGAGGAGTGTTCAAGTCCTACCCTCAAACCTAGACTAACATGGGGATGGCTAAGGCTATGGGTTGCCTATATCTAGAACAAACCTCTAGGATTTTTTAATGAGGCTAGCCCCTCTAATGCATCATTTTGGACCTTTGCTTCTAAAACCAAATAATGGTTTGGGGTGAAAAGGGAGAAAGAATTACATAAATGGAAACCTACTCTAAGTTGTGTTGATGCACCATGAATATTTTCCATCCACTCATACTTGACCCTCTAAAACACTAATGAGATAGAATCAAATAATGGGATCTATGACTCTAAATGCCTGTCATGCATCAACATTTCATGTAGAGGTTCATCAAGTGAGTGAAACCTAAGGGAGATGATGGAGAGACCTGGTTCAAGGCACTAATCTAGTCAACATGTCCATTTTTAGCTTCATTCAGATGATATCAAACACTAAAAATAACTTGCATAACCAGATAATCTATCAACTAGGTGAAATCAAGACTTAGCAAGGGAGAAAGCTCTACCACTTATGCAAATCAAAACTGACATGAACACACTAGTCAAATATCATAAAATATCAAAATAGTCATCTTATTTATCTCAAGAGGTTATAAGGCTCAATCTTGGTAGAGTATATTCATGCCCAAGAGATTGATCCAAAATAATAGCTTGAAGGCTATACTTATAGAAAAAGAGAGCAAGAAAGAGGGAATTTTTGGCAATCAAAAGGGAATCAATTGAGTTCAAAACCATTTGAAAAGTAGTTACAACTACCTTTGAAAATATGCTGATTTAGACCATTTGATCAATCCAAGTCACCCAAGTCTATTACATCATTACAATATCCCCTTTGTGCTACTCCATGGTGGTTTCAATGATAGGATCAAGTTATATCTAGTTGGGTCTTGGTAACAGTGTAGTTACGACACTTAGATCCATCATGTAGAATCATGTCTTATTGTCAACTGCTCCTGACTAGTGATCATGGCATGCATAGTGGAGAGAAAGGTCACTTTCAAGTAGCTGGTCTATTCAATGGACTATTAGGGTCCACTTATTTGCCTTTGTGGCACACTTTGAAATATTAGATTCTTCTCCTAGAAATGACAACACATATAAAGAAGGATCCATTTATGATGCAAACTTACAAGTTAGAATTCCATATTTAGCCACATAGGTGGTCCTTTTATGTTCTTTATGCTTGACTACATCATATTGACTATTCCATGGAATTTGAACTAGATTTGATGGTGTAAGGATGACTCTACAAAACCCTATTATTTATGGTCTAAAATAGTCTCTCAACCTCCATCGAGAATCTTGAGCTCACCTTTGCCCTAATTGGTTGTCAAAATTTGACTCAGCTCATTGACATGTTCACTCATCTCACTTCATTAATTTTGATCAGTAGGAATTCCTAAGAACCATCAATCCTCTACCAATTAAATTCATCTTTGACACTTGTCATGCACACATTTACCCTTGAGATTCATTAACCCTTTGACCTTTGGTCATCATTAGATCTAAATGCATGATCGAATGTGGACCATTGATCAACTAGGACCCATTATTTGAAAGCCAATGGCTAGTCTATGGTCTTAAAATTCACATCCTCACTCCCACCATATGATGTTTGCATGACCATCATTGATGTTTGTATGACTATCAAATTTAAGCTCAATAGGATTGTCTTTCTCTATCTTTAAATTTGACATTTGCATGATCATCATTCATCATTTTATAGAATGTGATTGATGTCCCATAGAATGTTAAATTTGAACATAGGTATATTTTTCCCTGAGATTTAACTTGATGTTCACATGAGCGTCCCATGCTACAGGTTCATTTTGATCAACTTTTAAGGGTTAGATCTTGAAGCACGAGAATTATGGAGGCATCAAAATTTTAGAACATGTTTTTAAGGTCAAAAGGGGCAAACCCATTTGATCCACTGGTCCCAGGATCATTCAAAGCAAAGACATTAAAATTTAAAGATGGTAAACTTAGAAAAATACCTAAAATCCCATCTTTTCACATGGATAAAATTTTTTGTGCTTTGGCAGAGGACCTTGAACTTGGTGCATAGCAACTTGGGACCAAGGTGAACATACCCATGTGGTCACCCTCCTTTTTAACTATCGTATGTGTGAGATATAGCTTTGGAAAACTACCTATTTGCAATTTCTATCACTTGATTCAAAATGTCAGGATGAATACAATGATTAACCAGATGGACCCCTTGCATTCCCACACTTTTTATATTCACCTTTGACATCCCATGGGGTACTTTTAATATGGTCCATATTCTAAATGTTGAAAAAACACATTAGATCCTACATGGTCTTTTCTACTTTGCAATCTTGGACCCCTCTCTGAGTCTTGGATTCACTTCTTCATCCAACCATGCAAGAGCTATTTCTTATGGTCATTTTTTTGGATTATTTTTGTGGGCTTTGTGTGGAACACTTTTTTTGAAGGAGTTCATTTGCCTTGTCCTTTCCTTAAACAATTCTTGCAGACAAAATGTCTAGTCATATTCATGTCTTTAGGATCTTTGTCTCTAGAAAAGTACCCTTCATAAACTTTAAAAAGTGCCCTTCAGAAGTTTGACTTGGTCCACCTCACTGTAGAAAGATCCTTCAGAGAAAATGTAGAGGATATTTTCCCAAGAAACTGACCCTTCAAAATTTTGAAAAGTATGCTTTTCAAAAGAAAGTACCCTTTGGAAACCTTGAAGTGGACCATTTCCCCAAGAGACATATCCTTCAAAATTTTCACACTGGACCATTTCCTTGAGAAAAGTACCCTTTAGGGAAATTGTTTGGGTCACTTTGCCCAAAAAAGCACCCCTCAATATTTTTATAAAGGACCAACTTTGAAACAATGACCCTTCGAGAAAATTGTTTCAAACAAAATGTCTGAAACAATTCCTAACATTTGAATAAAAATTTAGAAACACAACTCCCTTAAGAATTCCAAGACTTAGCCAAATAATGTGGGATAAAAATATTTAAAGAATAAAGCTTTGTACATTTATTTTAGGCTTTGTGTGGAGCACTTCCTCTGAGGTAGATTTAGGTGCTATACTTAGTCAAAAGTTGGAAAAGTGCTAACTTAAGCTTTTTCTAGATCTATTCCTGCTACTTGGTTCCATAGAAACCTGCCTACATCCCTTCACTTAAAATATTGAGCCTACTCATAGGCACCTGATCCATTCATCAACTAGGACCCTAGACATTTTTTCAAACTAGGCAGAAGCCAACAATTCTGGTGACTCATAGGGGTTACATTCCTGCCTATGTAAAAGAACCTAGACCATGCGCCTAGTCCAGTCCAGTGGCCATGGAGTCTCTTCTCTGGGTTCAACATATTGACTACCAATCCTACTCTGACCTCTCTTGAAACAAATACAAGGACCAAAAAATAACAAAATAGAATAGAGTGCCCCAAGGCACCACTTGAAAGGAAACTAACCTAAAATAGGGATAATAAACAAATGTGCTTAAAGAAGCACTTAGAGAAATGCATGAAAATTAGTCTAACATGTACATGGCTAAAATATACAAGCATTTTCAACTCAGGTCAAATGGGAAACTATTTTGTGCGCCTTAGATCTTTGAAGCATACTTTTTTTTTCTTGACAACTCTTTTCTACAACTATGAGCAATTAGATGCTCATGTCTTTTTGGGGAAGCAACTAGTTCCTCTACTACCAATTTTAGGTGCATGAATTGTAGACATGAATCTAAGACACAATCATACTCCTTCCAAATTTGTATATTTTACAAGAATAACTTCAGTTTTTCCTCATTCCTGAACTAGTGATCATGAACATATAGACTAGCTTAATGTATCTCCTTTGACATATCTATGAGGTTGACCTCTAAGGGAGATGGACCTGATCTTGTGACTTCTTGATGCCATTTGAGCTCCTTCTTAGATTTCAATAGTAGAGAGATGTCTAAAGATGGAGAGAAAAATTTATAACCAGGTTTGAAAAGTTCAAACATGTCATTTCCTGAGAGAACAACTGCCTCTTGCTTGATGATAGTACATCTCTTATCCTGCAATGGAGCCCATTCAAGTAAAGAAAAATTTGAATGCAATATATCAAACAAATCAAGATATTTGTCCTCATGAAGCTACAGGTCAATGGGAGCCTTTTCAAATTGAAGTTTAGAAGCAAACATATCAATTTATTGATCATAAACATGAGGCTGCAAGACTTCTTTTGACATCTCAAATTGGTTAATCAATACTACTTCTTTTGCAGTCAAACTGATGATTGAGCATGCTCTCAATTTTAGCTTGCCTTTCATCTAAAAGCTCTTCTTCTGCATGATAAATGATAGATTTTGTGTTATCAAGGAGCTCATGGGAAACATCATCAACTTGCCCAACTAGGACATCCTTCTCTTGTACATTAGTAACTTCTTCCTCATGTACTTATATTTTAGCCTCTACCTCAACTTTCTCTTGCACTTATTCCATCTTTACATCATTATGGAAAATTGAAGCATGTTTTTCCTTGCTAAGAGATGTCCCAATCATGATTTCTTCTTCTTGAACACTCAAATCACCTTCATTTTTTGCTTCTTTAGGTACATCTTCTTGATTTACCTCACAAAGGAGAGGCTTTCTCTAAAAGAGTGGCACAATAGATCCTTGAAAATAATCAACAAGATGAGAAAGATACAAATAAGCTACTATAGGTACATTATTTTTCTCTTCAAGTTGATCTTTTTGGATCACCTTCATCTCCTCTTCCTGATTTTTTGCCTCTTAAATGACTCTCCATGAAGGAAAGGCTTTGGGCTTTTAAGGGGAAAGGAGTAGAAGCTGCAAAGTCTCTTGTCTGACTTCAGCAATCACCAGCTCCTCCTTTTGCCCACTATTTTGAATGGATTTACAAGATGGAAATGACCTAGGTTATTGAGGAGGGAGAGATGGGGGTTGAATGACCTTGAATTTACTTGACTACATGACTTGGCTCCAATATGAGAAAGGCTAAGATTCTACTTTAACCTTTTGATCCTAGTTCTCTTCTTCTTTCCTTGCTTTCAACTCTAACTCTCTGACTTACCTATCAATATTCTCATAAAATAACTCTTCTTTAAGGTGATTAGTGGCTTCATGAAGGTAAAGGACATAATGAGATTCTTGAAGAGGGACGAGGGAGGTTTGTAGAGGTTCAATATCCTTATTTATCTTGGGATCTCAATTCTATATCTACCTTACTTTGCCCACCCCATGACTTCACCACTTGGTTCTAGCTTGGAACCTTGAAAGACTTCATAAGGGGTTATTGAGAAAGGATGGAGTCTTGGACCCAAATAGTAGTTTATTCCAAAACAAGCTCCTCATTTCTTTGACAGCTCCCTTATATAGATTTCCAAGAAGGAAAGGTTTGAGGAACATATGAATAATTTGAAACGTTCAAAGGAACACTTGGAATGGTCACTTTAGGAAGAATGGATGGAATATAAGAAGGTTGAGGTTGTGTATATATAGGCAAAAAAGGTCGGTGAGGTTTGGCATATTATTTCTCAAGGCCTTTTAGCTTGTCCTCAATGCTTTGAATGTAACCCCCTACATTCATCATGTCATCTATGAGATTGTTCCAATTTTCTCTCTCAATAGGTGTCCATTCTTATTTTATTCATTGTAATGAATCTCTCACATGATGAATCAGGTGAGTAGGGACATCATGGCCATAACATCTCTATGAGCTCAACTCTAATGCATGCTTGTTAAGGTTTATCAAAGTCTACTTAAGTGTTGGTATAGATGGCTCATGTTAGGGTTGATGAGGAGTAGTATTATGATGGGTTGCTATCCATAAAAAGGATTAGGGAAATATAATTGATGATAAATATCATGAGAAACCTAACAAGGCTCCTCATATATTTGATAGGGTTCATGGTAGGGTTGATAAGACTCATATGGATCATGAGGATCATATTGGGGTTGTTGATAAGGAGGTGGATAGTAAGGATATTCACCATATCTATTCATATTGGCCTCATATATCAAATGAGATGCAAAAACTGACTAAGATCTCTAATGAGACATAGCTAGTCTGCTCATAACCAGAAGCTTTGATTTGGAGTTGCCATTGGTGCTAACTACTTACTTCTAAAAGTTGATCAGAGGAAAGACACACCAAGATCTTTCTAATCTTTTTAAACCTAGTCCCACTAAGTGTGCTAGAACTGTTAGCACTCTAGGTTGCACCCTAACTGAAAGGAGGAGTTTTCAAGTCCTACCCTCAAACTTAGACTAACATGGGAATGGTTTAAGGCTATGGGTTGGCTATATCTAGACCAAACCTCTAGGATTTTTTAATGAGGCTAGCTCCTCTGATGCATCATTATGTACCTTCACTTATAAAACCTAATAATGTTTGGGGTGAAAAGGGAGGAGTTTCATAAATGAAAACATACTCTAAGTTATGGTGATGCACCATGAATATTATCCATCCACTCATACTTGAGCCTCTAAAACACTAGTGAGACATAAACAAATAATAGGATCTATGACTCCAAATGCCTATCATGCATCAACATTTCATATAGAGGTTCATCAAGTGAGTGAAACCTAGGGGAGATGATGAATATGCCTAGTTCAAGGCACTAATCCAATCCACATGTCCACTATTGGCTTCAGTCAGATGATATCAAACACTAAACATAACCTACATAACCAAACAATCTACTAACTAGGTGAAATCAAGACTTGGCAAGGGAGAAATATCTACCACTTATGCAAATCAAAACTGACATGAACACACTAGTCTAATATCATGAAATATAAAAATAGTCATCTTATTTATCTCAAGAGGTTACAAGGCTCAATCTTGGTAGATTCTAGTCATGCCCAAGAGAGGGATTTTTTGGCACTCAAAATGGAATTAAATGAGTTAAAACCATTTAAAAACTAGCTACAACTACCTCTACAAATATGTTCATTCAAACCATTTGATTGATCTAGGTGGTTGAAATGATAGGATCAGATTGTTTCCAAATGGGTCTTGGTAACAGTGCAGTTACAACACTCAAATCCATCATTTAGAATCATGTTTTATTACCAACTACTCTTAACTAGTTCTCATGGTGTGCATAATGGAGAGAAAGGTCACTTTCAAGTAGCTAGTCTATTTGATGGACTGTTAGGGTCCATCCACTTGTTTGCCTTTGTGGTAACCTTTGAAATATTAGCTCCTTCTATTAGAAATGGTGAACACAGTCAAAGAAGGATCCTTTATGACACAAACTTACAAGCCATAAGTCCATATTTAGCCACATGGGTAGTCTTTTTATGTTATCTATGCTTGATTGCATCATATTGATTGTTCCATGTCATTTGAACCAACTTCAATGGCATTAGGATGTCTCTACAAAACCCTATTATTCATGGTCAAAAATAGTCTTTTAACCTCTGTCAAGAATCCTGTAGCCCTAATTGGTTGTTGAAATCTGACTCGGCTCATTGACATGTTGACTCATCTCACTTCATTGGTTTTAATCAATATGAATGCCCAAGAACCATTGATATTCTACTAGTTAAAGATGTCTTTGACACTTGTCATGCACACATTTTCCCTTGAGATTCACTAACCCTTTGACCTCTGCTCACCATTAGATCTAAATGCATGATTGAATGCAGACCATTGATCAACTGGGACCCATTGTTTAAAATCCAATGGCTAGTCCATGGTCTTAAAATTGATGTCCTTGCTCCTATCATATGATGTTTTCATGACCATCATTAACGTTCATGTGACTATCAAATTTAAGCTCATTAGGATCGTCTTACTCTATCTTTAAATTTTATGTCCATGTGACCATCATTCATCATTCTATAGATCGTGATTGATGTCCTACCAAACATCAAATTTAATCATAGGTAAATTTTTCTTCAAGCTTTAACTTGACATTTGTGTGAGTGTCCCATGCTACAGGTTCATTTTAATCAACTTTCAAGGCTTGGATATTTAAGCTTGAGAATCATGAAGGCATCAAACTTTTAGAAGATGTTCTTAAGGTCAAAATGGGCAAACCCATTTGATATGTTAGTCTCATGATCTTTCGAATCAAATATATTCAAATTTCAAGATGGTTGGTCAATAACTATGTCTATGTGATGTCTTGGTGATGACCAAGCTCAAATGACTAAGTATAGATAACTTAGAAAAAATACATAGAAGCCCATCTTTGCACATGGCTAAATTTGTTTTCCCTTCGGTAGAGGACCTCAAACTTGGTGCATAGAAACTTGGGACCAAGGTAAACAAACCCATGTGGTTACCATCCTTTGTAACTGTTGCACGTCCAAGATATATCTTTGACAAACTACCTACTTACACTTTCTATCACTAGATTCAAAATGTCAGGATGAATATAATGAAGAAAAAATGGACCCCTTGCATTCCCACACTTGTTTCAAGCACCTTTGACATCTCATGGGGTCTCTATAATATGGTCCATGTTCCAAATGTTAAAAAATCACATGAGATATTGCATGGTCTTTTCTACTTTGAAGTCTTGGACCCCTCTTCGAGTCTTGGATTCACTTCTTCATCCAACCATGCAAGAGATATTTCTTCTAGTCATTTTGCTATAAAATTTATATGGGCTTTATGTGGAACACTTTTCCTGAAGGAAATAATTTGCCTTATCCTTGCCTTGAATAATTCTTGTAGATAAAATATATGGGCATATTCATATCTTCACTATCTTTGTCTTTGGAAAAGTACCCTTCGAAAACTTTGAAAAGTGCCCTTTAGATATTGACTTGGTCCACCTCATTGTAGAAAGATCCTTTAGAGAAAATTTAGAGGACACTTGCCCAAGAAACTGACCCTTCAAACTTTTCAAAAGTTCTCATTCTAAAAGAAAAGTACCCTTCAGAAACCTTGAAGTGGACCGTTTCCCCAAGAGATATATCCTTCAAAAATTTTGCACTAGACCATTTCTCAAAGAAAATTACCCTTCATGGAAATTTTTTGGGACACTTTACCTAAAAAAGTGTCCCTCAATATTTCTATAAAGTGGAACTTCAAAACAATGACCCTTCAGAGAAATTGTTTCAGATAAAATGTCTGAAACAAGTCCCAACACCTGAATAAAATGTTCAAAACATAACTCCTTGAATTCCAACACTTAGCCAAATAAAGTGGGACAAAACTCCCAAAATAATAAAGTCTTATACATTTATTACAGGATTTGTGTGGAGCACTACCTCTAAAGGAAATCTAGGTGTTATACTTAGTAAAATGTTAGAAAAATACAAACTTAGGCCTTTTCTAGATCTGTTCCTGCAATTGTTCGATACCATGAAAACCTACCTAGATCCTTTCACTTGCAATGTTGAGCTTGCTCATAGCCACCTGATCCATTCATCAACTAGGACCCTACTCATCTATTCAAATCAGATAGAAGCTTGGTATGTGGGCCAAAATGGCCAACACTTCCAACATGAGAGGATGGTGGATTTGGACCTAATTTGAGTGCTCAAGTCATATATTCGAAACACATGTCAATCTTGTCATTATCAAGTGCCAAGAACCATATTTTTGTATCTATAAATACTCCCCTTTTTATTTTAGCAATTTTATTATTAGAGTAAAAGGATAAAATTCACTTATATTTAAAACACACTTTTTCTTAGGTATGAAGCTCCAATTGTGTAGGTCACTCAATATAAAATCCTACAATCATGTGTTTTCAATGTCCATAGAATAAATATTTTGAATAATGTTTCCATTACAACTTGTTAGAGATGATGCTTTCTTGTTGAAATATTAGATAAATTTTATGCTTCTTTTTTGAATTATATGGAGAGTTGGGTGCTAATGACCTAAATATGTGTAACTACACAAGATATTTGTTTAGAAATATGTGTTTCCAAACCTTCATGAATGTGGGGAAAAGTACACAATGTACTAAGCTAGATAAAAAAGTAGGTAAATGAGAGAACCATGAGTCCAGTTTCACTCAAGTTCACTCCATGTAATCAAAAAACATGATTGAAAGGGAATGAATAATATTTATGCCCCCATCATGAACACAAGTTTGATTGTGTAATTTTGCTCAAAGTAGAACATAATTTATTATCTAAAGAGAATGGTAAATGTCCATTCCCCCATCATGATTGTAGATATAATAAATATGATGTGGAATGACAACCATTTATCATTTAATTGTAAACTATTTTGTTGTGTATGTGCATAAACCAATATCATTCCCCTAATTTAACAATGTTTATATATGTGTGCATGAACAAGTATCATGCCCTTTGAATCACTACCAACTAATATAGAATGCTTTAAATATACATGTTAAATTTGATAATGTGTATCTAAAATGTATATGTATGGAAACCTATAATTTTGTTCATGTAAACTATGCACATATTCCCATGCATATGCACCCAAGTGTATATGGATATGTACTTAAGTCTTTATAAAGTGAGTACATATGCTTGACATATGCCCCATAACATGTACTAATGTGCCAATATATTTCATGTAATTAAATCATATAATTTTGAAGCCATTTTGAATCTTTAAAATCTATACTTTGATATGATTTTATGTTTATGGAGGCTTATGTCTCTATGGTAAGCCCATTGTAATGTCCCCTTTTAATATGAGGGATGTATCTTGTAATTACTTATCTCAAAAGAAGAGTTAATTGTATCATGTCATTTATAAAGATAAAATCATGTGAACATGTGGAAAATATGTCATCATATATATATCAAGGCATGTATGTAACATATGGAATGTAAGTAATGTAAGAGTCTTGTATAGATAAATGTGTCAATAAAGCATGCAATAGTAATATCATTTAATAAGACTATGAAGTAAAATTTCATGATGTAAATCATGGCACCACTCAATGTCATCAAGCTCAATAAGAGCAAGTGTTAATGTCACACATAAGGCCAAGGGACACAAAACTTCATAAAAATCAAGGCCAAGGGCAACACGTAAGGAAGGAATAAAAATGTTCTAAACAATGGATATCAAGGATGTCATATAAATTAAGGCCAAGGGCCACACACATTATTCAAACATAATAATCTATCATGTAATAGAGTAGCAACATCAATGTAGCATAGAAGAAGGAACTAGTCTACACCATCCATATGTATCAATATCACATCATAATATAATGGTATATCATGTATCACCATGTAAGAAATGAGTAACTAGAAATGCATGTGTAAGCAGTATATGCAACTCAACATGGTAAAAATGTCATTAGAAGATATAAAATGTAATATTAAAACCTATGGAATATGATTTCCTCTAGTATTGTGTTGCCATTGGGTAGAGGGAAAATCAACATTTATATGACCATATGTAACCTGTATGTCATGCATAGCACTGATAAATTATGAAATGCATGTGTGAATGTAAATAATATTCCATATACAAACATGAGACAAATAACATATGTAAAAAGTGTTATCTAATAAGCAGTGTCATGCTCGGGTCCTAATTTTGGATTTTTTGAATACTTGAATGTTTTTGTATTTTATAATAATTTATTTTTTGTATTTTTGGAATATTTAGAATTTAGTCAAGTAATTCATCCTCATCAAGGTTAAAGTTGGCATATCTTAACTTGTCCTTGATATTGTGTAATTACATTTCTTATTCTTCTTCTGGTTATGATTGTTTAAAATTTATATTTTTTGTTATCTTTAAAGATTATACTTTTTGATAGGAAGCATCACCATCATGTCAAATTATGATCATTATTTTTACATGTGAAAAGGTAAGATATTGATTGGTTGAATATAATATAGTTTGAATTTGTTGTAACCATTGTCATCCCAATGTAAAGGGTACTCTATATTTATAAGGCATGATCTATATGTGTGAATTAAACACTTTTAGCACATAAACTATTGGTAAAAATATATATCCAAGGGGTCCTGACCACTATGTGATATGTTATAATTCTATAATATCATGTTCTAACTATTTTAAGCCACAAAACTACACATGGAATGATGTTTTTTCCATCATTTTTAACATTCTTATAATAATCGCCCTTCATGTAAATGGCAATTATCACTGACTCTTGTCGAGGAAGCTTTTCGGTCATTGTCATTGAAGATGGTGACTTTATAAGGCTTGATGTAAATTATTCCTATATGTGTTTTAATACCTTTATAATGTTTTTATTCTTTTCAATCTAATTTTGAAATCCCTTATAATGATATGTATCATGTCCCACGATTATAGGATAGTTAAAGTATGCCTTGCCTTCTTGATGTGAAAGATGTCCCATAACTCTAAGCTGAGTAGATGGTAATGTGATAATGATTTCATTATTATATTTTTATTGGTGTATTATAAATATTTGTTACTTTAAAGTATGTTGGAGTCTTAGTATATGTCATCTCCACATTATTTACCAAAATATATGATTGTTTCTTTGTCCAAGATGTATTTACCTTTAGTAATGCTTGTGCTTGGTGTGAGATAAGATTGTAGATATTTTTTGCATTTAAGTTTTGCTTATGATCAATAATTGTTTCCCTTCATTTGGCCTCATAATATTGCATCTGAATAAGAGTCCCTATTTGTTTTTATGAATCATCTTGATATGCTCCAACTCTACTAGGTGTAATTAGAGAGAGATAAATATTATTATAAAGGATTGAAGTTCAACTTGTGAAGTTGACCATCTTTCATATCTAACATGTTGGTTTTCTTATCATCACAGTCATAATAATCTCTACCTATATCATCTTGATATTATAAACTCACTAGTAAATGAAGATTGGAAATAGGTTATGGTTGTTTTGTAATAACTTTTGGCTTATGTGGTAGACTTACTTTCTATGTTATGATTGGTTCCCCATTATTTTCTATGATTTATTCTCATACCTCCTATTTATGAATTTGAGATATTTGAATGGGTTGTGATGGGGACACAATAGTATATTCTTTTAACTATGATTGTGATTGGTCGTCATTAGTAGATTAGGTCATTTTTCAATATCTAAAAGGGTCATATTTATTCATTCATAATCAAAATAGCCTTCATGCATATATTTGATACATCCATGTAATTTTGATGGTAGTGTTTCCATATCATGATTCCATGGCCATCCCAAAATTAATTTATAATGTAATTGGTTAGACATCACATGAAAGGTAGTAAGTACCTTATTGTGA
Source organism: Torreya grandis (assembly GCA_037957365.1). NCBI lineage: Eukaryota > Viridiplantae > Streptophyta > Pinopsida > Cupressales > Taxaceae > Torreya > Torreya grandis. Next base: position 1,421,439 of record JARHVA010001378.1, read on the forward strand.
CCTAGTATTACATCCAGTGATATTTTTCCAATTATTTGATGTGAAGTGTTATTAAATCCTTTTAAGTTGACATTATCATGAATATTGGCCATGTTAATCCCCAATAATGTTAAGAATGTAGTGTTACAAACTTTCAATTTGGAACCAATATTTACCAACATAAGTTTGAGTAATTTGGTTTGTACTTTAACTTAAATGAATAATGGTATATTTTGATCTATTTTGTGTTGTGTATGTAAGTCTTATTCTTAAAAAGCAATGAATTTGGTGTTATATTTTAATGTATGCATACTGGGATGAAATGAATCAGTTTTTATATCACTAGGTAGAGTTTTTTATTATAATATCTTGTACAAAATTTATTTACATACTGTGTGTATTTTGAGTAACTCCAACATAAAAATCTTACAATAGGTGATTTTTAGTTGATCGATAATGTCATACATTATGTATTGGTTATTTTGTCTTTCAAGAGGTTAAAGTGATTGAAGATTAAAATGTTGAGTACATTCATTCTACCCCACATGATGGTCCACCTTACCTCATCTAGTGTTGACAACATGAAGTATAAAATCCATAGTAATTTTTAGGTGAATAGTGCGAGTGAGATGGTAGCTAATACAAACTTGATGTCTTGGGCGAAGAGTAAAAAAAAGAGTAATGAATTCCCTTTGGAATCTAATAGTGAAAATAGGCATCTCATATTGGGTATTTAAAAAATAGGATTGAATTAAAGCTAGGGATTGTTCATTGGTAACAATAACCTTATTAGTGAATTTAGATTTGATCCTTGTTACCCATTTTCTTAAATAATTGATCCAAATATATACTATCCATGTAGAATTATAGAAAAAGAGTAAATGCATTACTTATGTTAACCAATAATGTTCATTTAACACGGTCATGATTAATGTGTATTATTAGGGACTGATCATAAATTAAATCTAAAAAAAAAACCCTAAGGCTAAAATTTGAAACCTTTGAAGCATGAAACCCTAAGGAAAAACCTAGGGTTTTGTACAGTTTGATATGTGTGGAGGTTCACATCATGTTCACCAATATATTTTTACCCTAATTTTTATTAATAGGTGACATTAATATAATTGAAATGTAACTTTGAAATATACACCAAATTAATAGATATGATATTCAATCATACATCTGAATGTAAAAGATTTAGATTGATTATTTCAATTTGCAAGGTGACATATGATAAATATAGAAATTATTAAAGAGATCATGATACTTATCTTTACTAGTTGATTGTATGACTATAAATATATTATATAAGTGAAAATTTGAGATAAACAAGCCTTGGTTTGTTTGGTTTCAAAATTTATCCACTAATTACACTGGGTTGATTCTACAGGTGGGTTAATATCTCTAGTTGATACTAACTTGTTGGTCGATACCAACTTGAAATGAAGTATAACATAGTGAATTTATGGTCACATTTGAATATATTTACTTGTTATGTATTTGAAATCCCAAACTCTAATGATGTGTGTAGATCCAAAAATTAACCTTCTTTTCCTTGAAACCTTGGATGTGTTTGTGAGGGATAGAAACCTACAAAAATAGGAGAAAGTGTAATGGGATTTGTTGACCCCAATCACCCTTATTTGATTATTGACCACTTGAAACATATACAATACGTAAAGGATGGAATTCAAGCCATATGTAATTATCTCACCTAGTGTGATTGTGAAATTATGATCCTTCACTATATACATGCAACTAATGATTTGTTTTAATTCTTGAAAATGTTTGCTTTAGATTAAATTTGGTATGCTTCAGGATTGGTTTATGACTAATCCTAGCGATAGGTTATAATTTGGGAAGAATAAGATAGATTGTATTAGTGTGTAATAATGTATAGATTTTTATCAGATAATTTCCAAATCCCTTTTGAATGAGACCTTCATTTTGTATCCAATTTAATAATTTATCATGCCACCAACATGCTAAGTTGATGGCTGACCCTAAATATTGGGTTAATTTTATAAAAAGGCCATTATTGGGAGTAGGTTGGTACAAACTAGAGTAGGTCAATATTAATTGACTTCTATATAGGTAGACTGAACTGAGAGTCTTGAGATGTCTATGCAAGATATTTATCAGCTTTAAAATATACAATGAAGTTCATTAGGTGTATATCATCAAAATGGAAGGGTTGACTCATAAGATAACGTGTAAGTATAATATAATGGTATATTTGTACCTTGTTTGAGTGATTATGTCATGCATGGTATATGTGTGTCAAGATTGTCATTGTCAAGTACTAAAAATCATATTTTATTATCTAAAAATAAATGCTTGATCTCCAACCTAAAATGTGTGTAGTGTTTGATGTTGATCATGGCAATACTTATACTAAGTATTTGTTTATTTTAGAATGGTTTGCACTTGTTCATGCATGTGTTGAATGTGATTAATGAATAAAATAACTTTGTCAAACTCTTTTTGACTTAAAGGAGTTTTTGAGCTATTGATGGTGGTATAGGGTGAGAAATGTCTATGGATCCTAGAGGTTAAAAACCTAAGGAGACCTAAAATTGGTTTTGATTTATAAATCTATGTATATCTCTATTATATATGCGAGAGAATATTTGAAATGATGTCTTCTTCATTGCTTGACCTAATTCTCTATAACACACATGAAAAGAGAAGGGATAAAATTATATAGGTTAGATAACCTCAAGGAGGTTGTAACTACATATCCCACATGCTAGAATAAAACCCCATGTAGTTCTTATGTAGTCTAAATAGAATGCCAAACAAAGGTTTCAACCTCCACATCCCTAAAAGTGATTATGCAACTACATGAACATTATCTTAACCCTTTTTTGGTACAATTGGGTGATGTCACAATATTTTCAAGTAAACAATTTCTAAGTTTGGATTAATCTGTAGGCTCCTCCTCAATAATAATAAAGTTTTTATATCAATAGAAGTATATAACTTTATAAAGGTTCTATATCTAATTCTTACTTGGTAAATGACTAGGAAATTTGTGTGTGTGTGTGTGTGTGTGTGTGTGTGTGTGTGTGTGAGAGAGAGAGAGAGAGAGACCTTAAGAGATGATATGTATAATGGAAAACCACATAAATTAGTAATATACAAAATTAAAGGCAAGGAAAATAAGGCCAAAGTGGAAGGACCCATAAAAATAAATGGAACAAATTCAATAGCATTAGTAATTTGTCTTGTTAGAGATAAATGTTTAGAAAGGATTGAAACAACTCAAAATATGTGAAGATAAGGCTCAAAAACTATGATGGATGAAGAATGAATACATTTGGAATTATTAGGGAGAGTAATGTGGGGTAGGAATTATCCTAAAAATATCCAAATATAGACAAGTGGACCAAGTGTGAAAAAAAAGGGTAAAATATGCATGCATGTGTCAAGGTATACAAATATTTAATTAAAACATATACCTTGACTTCCTAAGGATGAATCAAAAGATGCTTGAGGAGGCTCCATCCACAATTTTTTTTATATGTTGTAAAATATAAAATAATGCTCAATTGTAAAAATAATTCAATATCAAATCAATTTGAAAATGTAGTAAAGTGAAAAATGTAAATTAAAATGGAATCATATGAATGACTACACCTAGATGTACCAATGTCTTCATTGTTTATAAAAAAAAAAAAAAAAAAAATTATTTTGATGAGAATGTTTTGGGAGTTATTTCAACCCAATCCACTTCTTGATCAAGCAATTACACAAATGGACCATTTATGGTACTCTCATTTGACTCAAGTTTCTCAGTACATTTTGATCCATAATTAGAAATACAATATATCAATGTGTTGTTAGTAGAGGTTCCTAATAAATTTCATCAAAACATTCTAAGGGATAATTTCATGTAAATCCATATCAATATATGTTGTTAGTAGAGGTTCTTGAAAAATCCCATCAAAACATGCTAAGGGATTATTTTGTGCAAATTAAATTACATGATCATAACAAGAATAAGGATGTGGAAAGAAGATTCATGCTTTTCATTCATTTTATACATTATTAAGGAATGTTCATAAAAACACAAGTTATTAGAACATAATAGACATATTCAATTATATTTATCATGTATATTCAAACAAAATAGAGAAATTAATGCACAAAGAACAACACACAAAAATTTCAATGGAACCATCAAATAATCTCTATTATCTCATAATTAGAACTCATTTCCTTTAAAACTTTATATTATTATAGATCAATAAGACTATGGCACCTGTCATTCTTAACCTTTCCATTCTATGCCAAAAGAGTCTTTTCATCTTCTTTCAGACTTTTGATATACAATCATATGTCTAATATATACAAAATGATGTAATTATAAAAATATTACACATCTCACACTTTTTCTTCATACATACTCTATGATTTTTTACTTCTAATTCTACTACCAACATTATCCTGGACTTAAACAATTATCTTATCCTGAGATAAATTCATAGGAAGTGATGCAAATTATGGATTTGGGTTATTTCTTATAGTGCGTTGAGGGGTTGGTCAAAAATAATTATTGTGATTATCACTCAAGGTGTTGTTTATCAGTTTTCACCTCTTACATGCTACTTATTCACCCTTTTAGGTTTTCAACTAAGTGGTGTATAAATTCACCACCCTTTATAGGTTTTCAATATATTGATATAACTAAGAGGCTACCCTTTATGGGTTTTAAACCTTCCTAGATCTACAAATAATGCTTATGGCTTTCCCTACTAATACATTCTTAAATTTTTTCAAAAATGATGACTCATAGTACCTATTGAGATGGAGGAGGTTGGGAGTGCACAACTAGATTTGAAGGAGTCTATGAAGATGGTGGCTCAACTAGGAGTATTTTAGAAGATATTGTTGTTGAACAAGATGGCACTACTTAAGCCATTACTAAATATGAAGAGTTTCAGAGTTAGTTGTTTGAGGTGTTTCTTGTGGCTAAAGTGTTGGCTAATCGATTTTCACTACTTTGTTGGTTTGAACCTATTGTATGACCTAGCTTGGTAGAAGAATTGTGGCTTATCAATAATTGATACAATGAATCTTTCTAGATGTGATCAATCTTATTTGAATTGCCTCTAATCCACTAAGGCTTCCCATACCATACTAATCAATGTGAATAAAGGAGCTTGGATTTGTATAATGGTTAGGATATCTTCATCCTCTGTAATAGTAATGATGGCCATAAGTTGAGATACCTTATGCTAAATGTATTATGACATCTCCTCTACCCTATCTACATATGATTGTTTATGTACACCAGTGAACATGCTAAAGAGCATCTTGTTTTACCATGTATTCATCTTCTTCATGAAATTATCACTTGAGGCAAAATACTCCCTCAGCATGGTGTCTATATGATCTGGTGTAGATGTTTGATCCTCCATAGCTATTTTGGACTTATTGGCCTTGCATACATTTGGATTCACTTCATTCCAAGTGTATTATAATTAATGTTTCTAATTAATCTTGATATGAATAATTTATGTGGTTTGATGTGTAGTAATGTCAAGGACTTAGCCATATTATTTTAAGAGTTCAAATATTATTTTTGTTTTGGCCTTTAAGTGTTAACCTTATGCTCAGAGTTGTTGTAATTTCTACATAACCACCCAATCCTTGGTGATTTGATAAGGTAATATTTTGATTTGTTTCTCCTCTGACATCACCTAGTATCCAAAGACTTAGAACACCAGTGTTGGAAAAGTATCATCAATGATTTGGTGGGCCTTGGTTAAGAAGTCATGCAACTCTATGTTTTTTCCCTTGATTGAATGTTGTCCCACTCCATATAAGAGGCCTTATTCAAAATGGACTCTTGAAACACAATAATTTCCTCAATCTACTTTACCAATGAGATTTGGCTCACAATGAGTGATGTTTCTTTTGTTGTCTTGGCTAAAGATAATGATGTCATAAAAGTTGGTGATAGTGCTATCAGGTGTTGAATTTATGCCATAGGGAGTGTGAATGTCATCCTTCATAGCGGTGGAGCTTAGATGTCCCATAACCACTATCTAATTATCTATAGTCTATAATGTGACATCTCTTCTTGTGTTCTTACTTGGATCGATCTTGATCCTTATGATATGTCAGAAGGTTGTTGGTATTTAGGAATCATTTTCTCCTTAGCCTCCTCTATTGACTTCATAACTTGCTATTTCTCTATAATTTTTTGTGTCTTTGTTATGAATTTCACCTTCTTATTCATTTCCATCTACACTTGTGCTTTGGCAATTGTCTCTTTCTACATCTTCACCTCTTTAACTACTTATTCATCTTGTTGTGCATCATATTTGGTTATGTGATCTTCATCCATTTTATGATTCAAGTCTTCCTACTTGTGTAGGGATTATTTATTTATTTCTTCAGCTTCTTTAGATGTTTCGTTAGAATTTGTCTTATTTTTTTCACCTATTATGCCTCCTCTAATTTGTGTTCCTTATTCTTCTACATAGATTCTTCTTATTGTTTCTTTTTCTTCTTTGTTTCTTACTTTTTCTATGTAGCTTCTTCTTCCTCTTTCCTTTTTTTCTTTGTGTCTTCCTTCTTATGTTGTTCCTCTCCTTATTTCTTATTTGTCTCTTATTCTTCCTTATTTTTATTTTATTCTTCTTTTTTCTTGGCCTTCTCTAATTCAACCTTTTCCTTTTCTTCCTTTACCCTTGCAACTTCTTCCTTGCCTTTGAAATTTCCTACACATGTTGCTTTGTGATAAACACATGTGGATTTTTTTTTGTACTATGGATTGATATTGTTTGGTTTATTGTGAAGTGTTTGTCTCATGGTGAACTACATGGGGCATGCATGTTGTAGTGGGGGTATATGGGAAAAATGATGCAAAAGGGGGTGGATAAGAGAGTTGGGAATGATAAGAGGAAGGAAAAGGTTAAGAAATAACCACTCTATGTTTGTTGATTGATGTCTTCACATGAGCCAGTGGGACTATATTTTTTTATGGTACATGGATGCATAGATTTGTACAATAGGCTATTGTTCTACTCCCTTCTCTTCATCAAATCCTCCCTCTGCAACATCATTCACCATAAAAAAAATTCACATGCATATTGTGGTTGTAGAGTATGTCCTTGAAGTTTGATGCATACATATTATATGTATTAGTGGTTGTTGGGGACTCTCTTATTGTGCTTCTTCTTGAACCATCCTTATTTATTATGCAATTATTTATGGCATTGGCATCAATATCATTGATGATATTGTGCTTACTATGCCTTCTTATAAAATTGATTCATTATAATTTTGCTTTCCTCCTCTTCTATAATTATATCCACAATGATGGACTCAAGAGGTGTAGATATATGTACCTAATAGTATATATGGAACATTGTTTCATAATTGGTAGGTGTGCACTACCTTATAAAATAATAATTCCTTTTTATCCTCATAGTATGTTTGACATCATAAAGTAATAAACTTATCTCATAGTGACTCCCAAGTTTTTCAAGTCATGCTTTATGGAGATATAGGGCATGCACTTATCAGTCAATCATGGGTTTGTGCTACGAGTCTGCTTCTTAAGTGGTGATGGTGTTATGTGAACTAGATATTTTCTCTTGCATGTGACTAATTTTGATGATTTTGTGGATGGTTTTGGTTGTGCCTATTATTGTGTTTGTGATTCTTATTATTATTGAAATAATTATTTATATATGCCTAGAGCAATGGATCATAGTGGTTTCACCATCCTCATAACTAGGGATTTTATCTCAAGACATTTACTTGCATATCTGGCATGGCGATGAAAAATGGTAATGGTGTTATCGACTCCTTTGAGAGCTCATGGATTCTTATCTAAATCTCATTGTGAAGTTTTGTGACTATTGTAAGTAGTCCTAAATATTGTAATACATTTATAGGAACCCAAGGATTTGAATTAATGAGGCCTTGTATTTATATCCACCATTGATTAAAATGGCCAAGCTGCACATAGTATTGCCCTGTTTAAGTTCATGCCAGATTTGTAAAGGTTTTGCTAGGCTTAAAATATACATCAGGTATGATGGGACCATTAGGGGATATACATTGATTGAATCAAATTAACAATACTATAACTTGGTATTAGAACATTTGTGATGCATTGGTGATGACCTTTTCAAAGTTAGTGATCAAGTCGGTCACTAAGAACTCGAGCCAGTTGAAGTCCTCATCAATTTGAATAATTCAATATGCAATATTGATTACCTTTTTGTTTCTTATCAATAAATTTAGGTTATTTTCAAAAAGATCTTGGTGATCCATCAAAGAGAACTCACACTATGTCATAATACACTGAATCAATTGGAATCCCTCTAGATGTTTGTGAGTTTTTTTCTTTAGTGTTTGAATGAATCATAAAACTCTTGTATTTTATTGTATTAGAGATTTACCTTTTTTTGGGATTCATATTGTCTGCACCATTATTATTTCATTGATGTGAATGGTGACATCCTTAAACAAATGTATTCCCCATTCATTTTACTGATTCAAGAGAGTCATTATCACTTCATCCAATTACTTAAAAGGGGGGAGTTTGAGAAGTTGATATACATCAGATGTTCATATTTAATTTTGAATGGCTATAGATCTTGGCTACGAACCCATGGATTGATCTTGGGAAATAAATTCAACTTTTGTCTTATCAATTAAATCAAAGGGATCCAAGTTATGGTATCTTATATGTCATAATGCCAACCCAATTCCCATTTATTCCTTTTATGATTTGGATAATGATATCAGAAGCTAGGATCAATTCATTCTCATTATTTTGAAGTGGTGATGTTGATGATTCTATGTTCAGGTAGATGAATAAATATCAATTCAATAATAATATTTTTATCTATGAATTTCAAATGTGTTTCACTCTGTATGATTTTATTTATATAGATTTTTCTCACTCCATTTGTCTGACACTTATATTTGATTTTACTGGGCTATTTTCACACTGTTATGCTTTCTGATTTGAATGCCATTGGTTGTTATGGTATGACCTTGGTGATTTTATGGATAGGTTCATTAATTCATATAATGAAATTTGTCAATGTGGCATGCCAACTTTTCATTTCTAAATATTTTCCTTTATTGTGCATAACCTAGATCTAACACATCTATCTATCTTAGGAATGATGTAATAATTGAAGTGCTTTGTCATTAACTACCTTGTTAGTTACTATTTTATACATTTCTATCATACCTTTTTGTGATTACCTCATTCCCAAACTTAATTCATTGACTTATATATTGACTAATGTGTGCCCTCTCATTATTTTGTTGTTTTATTTTAGTGCTCTTCAAATTTAAATTTTAGACTATGTTTTGAATGCTTGTGATATATAGATTTCACTATACATAGCTACACTAAAAACTTACAAAAATACAATAAAAACTATGAAATAAACAAAATTCCTAACTACATGGTTCTATTTAGTACCCACTCTATATTTTGCATAAGATTTATAGAGATCATTGGCGGTAAGGCTTAAGCTTGTATCCATTTAATCACCTTGGAAGGATGGTTCCTTGAATTTCCTTGAGCCTTATAGTTATTTGTTGTGATACTTCAGTGGATGACATATGTTCCTTTCCATCAAATGCGTAGCTTCCCTAGATATGCTCAAAATTTGTTATCATATAACAAAACTATCTATTTTGAATTAAATTCCTTATATCATAGGTTGTGACCATGTCATGCCTTTTGACTCTTATTATTTATTTGATGTGTCCAATTTTCTATCTACCTATTTTATTCCATGTAATTCAAATCCATCAATCTTGCCTGAAATGAGTCATGATCTCCTAGTCGCATTATTAATGTCATTCTTAAACTAGGAACTATGTACTCTATTAGAATCACTAGTTCCATTCCATAAACTAATTTAAAATGAGAGAATCATGTCACGTGTTTATAGTTAGTCATGTATGCCCATAAGATTGCATGAATTCAATCGTCTCAATTATCTCTCTGTACATTGCATATTTTTATAAGCATCTTCTCAATAAATTTTCTTGATGCTTCTCCCTACCTATTGGCTTGACAATTATAATCCATTCTCTTATGGTTCAATATCAAGAATTCTTTAGTTAGAGTTTTTATGGTGTTATTTAGGAAGTGTATTCCCATATTATTGACTAAATTCATAAGACATCTAAACCTAGTTATCATGTTTTCATACAATAATTTGACTAAGTCTTTGGTACTACAACTTGGTTTCATAGTAGTTTTGACCCATTTTTTGTATTTGGTGTCTCTCTCTTTCTTGTGTGATGTTTATTGTGTGAGTTTTATTGAATATCTTGAATGTTTGATTAAGTGAATTTGATTATGGGAAAGTTTTAAAAGATATATTATATACTGATTCACCCCCCCTCTCAATATATATTCCATGCTTAACAATTGGTATCAGAGCAGGTTCTTTTTTGAAAAAGTTTTACAGCTTGAAGGAAGATCAAGAAAGCACAAGATGGCCATACATAAAGGTGCCTCTGCAAGTAAAATAATATTTGATCAAGAAGAAGAAGAGGATGAAGCCAAAGTGAATATGGAAGGAGAACTCATGTGTGCCTTAGAAGATTTGAAAATTGTTGAAAAGAAAAATTGAAGATTGAAGCATCAAATCGAGAAAATGAAAGGAGTCAAAGGAGATAATTGAAGATCTGCAAGCGCACTTTGAAGAATCCAAGAAAAATGAATAAGGTCTGACGGCATAGTTGGAAATATAAAGAAAATAATGTGAAAGGTATGTTACTAAAATTGCCTCTTTAAAAGAAGAGATTGAGAACGCAATCAATAATAAAATGGTCAATGATTCAAAATTTGAGAATAACACGAATATGCTGAATAATATATTAGAAAGCCAAAAGGCAATATCAGATAAGACAGGTATCAGTTTTGAAAAGAAGAAGAGCTATGTTGAAGCTCTTACAAATAAAGAAACAAGAAGGGAAGGAGTGAATAATATAGAGGACAAAGAACGCTGGAAGGAACAAAGCTATAAAAGGCAATTAGGTCAGCGATTCACAAACAGGTCCTATTTTTATGGTTACTATTTTTATTGTAATGGATATGGTCATAATAAATTAGAATGTAGAAAAAGAGCTAACAATCTCAAAAATAAGGAAAAGGAAGGTCATGTAGAGTCAAGCAGAAGCTATAACTCTTTTGCTCCTCTATCAAGCTTTGATGAAGAGACCATAATTTGTTACAAGTGTAACAACTTTAGACACATAGATCGGTATTGTAGAAGCATGTTCGAGTCAGTAAAGAAGGACCAGAGTTTCAAGGCTCCATTCATCAAGAAAAAGGTTCAGACATGGCAGAAGAAATAATCTAAAGGTTCTATGTTGGTCTAGATAGCTTTGCATGCAAGAAATGAAGAAAAGCCATGGTTTATTGATAGCAGATGTTCAAGGCACATGATAAGAGACAAAAGCAAGTTCATAACATTGAAGAAGATCAATGGTGGCACAGTGAAATTTGGGGATAATAATACTACCAGAATTGCTGAAAAAGGTACACTAAGTTTAGATAATGGTAGAATTAAAACTGAAAATGTTTTATATGTAGAAGGTCTTAAGCATAATCTTTTGAGTGTAAGTCAAATGTGTGATCAAGCGCACACACTAAATTTTTATGCAGAAGGTTGTGAAATTAGAAGAAAAGATTCAGATGTATTGATTGCAAATGCTCAGAGAATAGGTAATAACTTATATATGCTATCAAACATCAAAAGTCAAAAATGTTGTTTGAGTCAGATTGAAGAAAGTTGGCTATGGCACAGAAGAATGGGGCACATAAATTTTGACAATCTTGTCAAAATTTGCAAAAAGCAACCAGTCAGGTATCTTCCAAAGATCACAAAGCCATCTAACACACTTTGTGGACCTTGTTAGCATGGGAAGTAGGCTAGAAGGCGGTTCAAAACAAAAGAGTATTCGACCACTCAAATGCTAGAGCTTGTTCACACTGATCTATGTGGACCTATGAGGACTCAAAGTAATCAAGGTGATAAATATTTTATGTTGCTTATTGATGATTTTTCACTTATGACTTGGATAATGTTTTTAAAGAAAAAATCAAAAGATTTTAGACAGTTTAAAGCATTCAAAGCATTAGTTGAGAATGAAACTAATTTGAAGATTAAGTGTCTAAGATCAGATCAAGGAGGAGAATTCATATCAGATCAATTTATTGAGTTTTGTGAAGATTATGGAATAAAGAGACAGTATTCAATATCCAGAACTCCATAACAAAATGGAGTAGTTGAATGGAAAAATAGAACAATTCAGGAGATGGCAAGAACAATGCTAAATTAATCCAAGATAGCAAATAAATATTGGAGAGAGGTGGTTAGTACAACAGTGCATATTCAAAATAGAGCTTTATTAAGATTCAAAAGTGACAAGACTCCTTATGAGCTATGGAAAGACAAACCAGCAACAATTGATTATTTCAGAGTTTTTGGTAGAAAATGCTTCATAAAGAGAACCGATGAAAAACTTGGTAAGTTTGAATCCAGAGCAGATGAAGGTATATTTCTTGGTTATTCTTGCAAAAGTAAAGCTTATAAACGTTATAACAAAAGAACCAAGAAATTTTTTGAAAGTGCAAGTGTCAGGATAGAAGAAGATGGAACACAAAAGATCAGTGATCCAGTAGACATTCCTGAAATCATTGAAGAGGAAGGCTTTGAAGAATTAGATGAAGATGAGGAAAAAGAGAAGGAGAAAAAGGGCACCAAGATTCCATCCAAATATGTTCAAAAAAATCATAATGAAAGTGACATCATAAGGGATATAAAAGAAGGAATTCACACCAAAAGAATGATGGTAAGTGAATCTGAAAAAGTTAATTTCTCTTTGTTATCTAAAATTCAGCCTAGAAATTTTTCAAAAGCTAGACATGATGAGCATTGGGTTAAGGCTATGGATGAGGAATTAGATCAAATAGAAAATAATGATACTCGATAATTAGTGCCCAGACCAAAAGATCACAATGTGATAGGAACAAAATGGGTTTATAGAAATAAGTTGAATGAAAATGGAGAAGTAACCAGAAATAAAGTAAGATTAGTATGTAAAGGATATGCTCAGATTGAGGGAATAGATTTTGAAGAAACTTTTGCACCAGTAGCAAAGTTAGAGGCTATTAGAATGTTTCTTGCATATGTAGTATTTAAAAATTTCAAAGTATTTCAGATGGATGTCAAATCTGCCTTCCTAAATGGGAATCTTGAAGAAGAGGTCTACATTGAGCAGCCTGAGGGGTTTATTCTCTTGAATATTAGTAATCATGTATGCAAATTGAAGAAAGCATTGTATGGATTTAAAAAAGCTCCTAGAGCTTGGTATGCAAGACTTGATAAGTACCTATAAGATCAAGGGTTCAAGAGAGGATTTGTTGATAGTAATCTTTACATCAAAATAGAAGGTGAGCATAAGTTGATTGTTGTGGTATATGTTGATGATATCATCTTTGGAGGAAATATTGAAAAGATGACAAAAGAATTTTCTGATAGAATTCAAAAAGAATTTGAGATGTCTATGCTTGGAGAATTATCATTTTTCTTAGGATTACAAATATTTCAATCAAATAAAGGAAGTTTTATATCTCAAACTAAATATGCCAAGGAAATGTTGAAGAAATTTGGTTTTAACGATTGTGTACCAGTTGGCACACCTATGTGTATAAGAAATAAGGTGAGCAAGGATGAAGATTCACCTGTTACATATCAATATTTGTATAGATCTATGATTATTAGTCTTTTATATTTGATAGCATCAAGACCAGACATCATGCATGCAGTAGGTATGGTTACAAGATATCAGTCATCTCCAAGAGATAGTCATGTTCAGTTGGTAAAAATAATATTCAGATATATCAAAGGGACATTGGATTATGGATTATGGTATCCCACAGGTAAATATTTCACTTTAGTTGCTTATATAGATTTAGATTGGGTAGGGTGCTTAGATGACAAAAAGAGTACAAGTGGAGGAGCTTTTTTCCTTGGTGATAGCTTAGTATCATGGCTAAGCAAGAAGCAAAACTCAGTATCACTTTCTACAGCTGAAGTAGAATATATTGCAGTAGTATTGTGTTGTACTCAAGTGCTTTAGATGAAGCAAACTTTGGAAGCTATCAAGGTAAAGTATGATGAACCTATTTCCATTTTTTGTGATAACACAAGTGCTATAAATATTTCAAAAAATCTAGTAATGCATTCAAAAACAAAACATATTCCCATTAGATATCACTTCTTGAGAAAGTAGGTTGCAGATCAACAGGTTAAGTTGGAATATATTAGTACTACAGAGCAGATTGTAGATATTTTTACAAAGGCACTACCAAAAGACACATTTGAGTATCTATGAGAGAAGTTGGGAGTAATTTCCCTTACTTCCTGCCATTGAGGTTTAGCCTCAATTGAGGGGGAGCTAAGTGTTAGCTCCAGGTAGGCCCTTTGCCATTAATTCAAAGGGGGAGAATAATAGGTATAGGTACAAGTGCAAAAAATAGGTACAGGGAATAGGTACAGGTTACTACAGTAAGGGGGAGTTATTGTATGTTTTAGATGACAGTATGTGTAGGTGACAGGATGTGGCAGTTTCAGGATTGAGGTTACCATCAATGACGAAGGGGGAGATTGTTGGAAATATTGTCATTGATGTCAAATGTCTAGCATTATTGATGATAAAGGCCCCATTGCATTTAATGTTTGTAATAAATATATCTTGGCTAATATGAGTTAATATTTATTTAATATTAACGAATATATTTTTAGTTGCATATGAGACAAAAGAAGGGCCCATGGAGAAGTCAAAGAGCCATGGGATAAAGACAAAAGAAGGATAGGATGCATTTTACCATGAAGAGTCATCTTAGGGAATACCAAGAGTCACCAAGTGAAGACAAAAGAGGAAGGGCGCATTTTCCCATGAAGGGACACTTTAAGGAATACAAAAAGTCACCAAGATGAGGACAAAAGTGGGAAGGACGTTTTTTGGTCATGAAGGGTCACCACATGACTTTTCAAAGGCTTGAATATGAAGGGTCGTACAAGTTTGGTGCCATTTTCCATGAGGATTGAAAGGTCACAAAGGGGGAAGGCCAAAGGTCATTTGGAAAGCTATAAATAAAGGCTTGAGAAGCCATTTGTAATATGAAATAAATGAGGTTGATTTGATATTGTATTATCTAGCTTAGAAGAGCAATTTTGAGAGTTGAATATGATTTGTATTTGTTATAGCTAGCTTAGAAGAGCAAAGGTGAGAGAGAGGAAAGAGATGTTGTATTGAACTATCATTTGTTGATATAGCAACATTGAGAGATAGGTGTGTGGTATACACAAAGTGGTTGGTGCTCATGTGGGTTGGTGCTCATGAATAATAGCTGGGTTGGTGCTCGGCAAAGGGGTATGGTGCTCTTGTGGGTTGGTGCTCACGAATAGTAGCTGGGTTGGTGCTCAACAAAGGGGTATGGTGCTCCTGCAAGTTTGGCTTGTGAATACTGTTTGGGTTGGTGCTCATTCATATACTTGAGATTGTTCTCTGTGGTTTTTCCCACATTGGGTTTCCACGTTATATCTGGTGTCTCTCTCTTTCTTGTGTGATGTTTATTGTTTGAGTTTTATTGCATATCTTGAATGTTTGATTAAGTGAATTTGATTAAGGGAAAGTTTTAAAAGATATATTATATACTGATTCACCCCCCCCTCTCAGTATATATTCCATGCTTAACATCCTCCTATAAGTCTCTATTGTGTTTCTTCTAGAAACTGTGGTCTCTCATGATCCAATACTAATCTGCACAACACATCATCCTTGCCCATATTATAAATAAGCTTATTTATAATAATAAATGGAAATGCTCTTATAATAAAATACGTTTTATCTTTCTCCACATATCATGAAGGAAAACTCTTGTTCAAGATAGTTATCTATATCTTCAATATTATATAGGATAACAGACTCTGAATAAGTGAGCATTTGGTGATTCATCATATAATTCTACTAGTTATTCACCATTCCTTATGTGAAAGTAATATATAAGGGTAAGATACTTAACATTTAAATACTCTATATAGGAATGAGATTGTAGGCATATGGTAGGTCATGATTAAAATATTTTGTAGACTGTTTGGATTAGGAACCAAATTTTTGGGCTCACTAAGATAGTTTTATTAGTTTTGAGTTGGTACCATTAGTCACTATGTTATAATCCTAAGAGTTATATTTATGTGAATCTCACACTTCTATTTAGGTACATTCTAATGAACCTACTTTTGTTATGACTGACCATGTGATCCCAAAGTTTGATTGTTATGTGCAATGCTCATAAATATCTCCTTCACTTAAAACTATAAGGACACTTGCAATGATATAATTAGGCTTGAAAAAGGGAAATAAATGTGGATTGAATTGAACCCAACCACTACCTATTCAATGGTTGAGCATTGCCTCCATATCCACTATTATGAATAGGGAATTCAAATTGCATGTAGTTCTCCCCATTAGGTGATTATGTTAAATTAGTGTTGCTTGGGTGTATACAACTTGTGATATAGATTTAAGTGCTTTGAAAAAAGAAATTTTGAATTATATTTTAAGTGATTCAAAGTTGGTTAATGAATGATCCTTGTGACTAATTTAGAAATCAAGAGGAATAGGGTGGCCCCTTTGAATGTGTGGTAGTGTATAAATTTAACCAACATAAGTTCTAGATAGTTAATAATCCTCAAATATATATATATATATGAGACTCTTTGGGTTATTTATCATTCCATCGATATGTTGTGGATGGGATAACCCATATGAATGATTTGATTTTGATATATGACCATTATTAAGTGAAGGAAGAAACCATATGATTTAGGTGGTACCATCAGAAAATATGTTCTGAGTCTGACATTACCATCTAGGAGACATGAATACCAATATGATGATTTGGAGATGTCAGAATCAGTATGATAGTTTATTGATTTGGTATAGACTATGGGAACTCCTATAGGTAGTTGACATAAACTTAGATGTATTAGACCCAAATATAGCATGTGAATGTGTGAGAATATAAAATTAGATTCATATATGTATGCACAAGTCATGTAGGGTGGAGTTTTGTACTCAACACATCCCATTCTTTGTTATAATAGGGACCCATTACAGTTTGAACGGTCTAGTATTATTTTGAAAAATCCTTTTCATCAGCATTTATATGTGTATTTAGCAATCTCAAGATTTAAAAGTTCTTATTATTTACAAGGATGATTGTTGTCAATATAAATTCAATTGGAATTTCTTTGTTATCTAATTTTTCACTATGTAATTTATTTAGACTAACATATTAATGATCTTTAAGAGTTTTGCATATATACAAGTTTTTTGCAATCAAAATTTCTATTCATAGGTTTTGTTCAACACAAAATATATCACGTACTTTGGCATATCCAAAATTTTGGGTCCTCACATCTATGTAGCTTGATTTGTCTTTGCATATTTTACACTTCGCAAGATGTGTTTGTAACTCTTGGTATTCACTAGTCACAGACTTAGACATTTGTGTTGTCACAACATTTGGTCTTTAGAACTTTTATTCATAACTTTTTCCCATTATAATCTTTGATCCTCCCAAACTTTCAACTTTCATGATTTTTTACACTTCACAAGTTTTGTTTAGAATTTGTGTTTCTCAAGATGTTTTCAAAATTTGGTCTTTGAAAAAAGTGTTCAAAAATTGTGCTCACAAAAGTGTTCTTCAAAATTTTCCCCTGTAAGATTCGATCTTTAGAGATTTTGTTTGAAAATTTTGTTGTTTGTAGCCTTTACCTTCATATTTAACCTATTTGGGGCATCGCAAGAATTGGTCAGCTTAGTTTCAAAATTAATCTTGATGCCTAACTTCTAAAGGCATGTTAAGTGACATAATTGATTTTACGTGAGACCAATGACAAGGTGATACTTGTACAAGGTAACAGTGTGGCATTTCTCTAAATGTATAGAAAGCTTATGTGGCATAACTACCAAAGTAAAATGGTAAAGTTTGAATTAAATGAATTATAAAACTTAGAGACATTTTATATTAATAGCATACAAACTAGAATTAAAGTCGTAAACTCAATTCTATATGAGTTAATTTTAAAATACATAGTGTCTATTGATTACTGAATAGCTCAAGCAAATTTGCATTCACAAGAGAATTCAAAGCCCTAGTTATCTATGTTCCTAGTGAATTATTACCAGTAAGCAACAAATAATTAAATTATTATGAGAATCATGTAACTAGACCAAGTAACAATGGATTCTTCATCTAAGGTGTTTAGGGGAGTGTTTTAACCTAAATTATATATTAAGGACTCCACAAAATATACAAATACCATTTTTGATTCTATCGTGTTCAATGATGAATATGCCAATTATTTAGTTCTTTGGGATGTAATTAAGAATGTAGACACCCATTCATGTGAAGAGAATATAACAACCACTTAGAATTAGTTGGTAGTGGACTTACTAGCATTAAAACTTTAATAGATACATTTTGTAGCGGCCAAGCCAGAGATGATGCCCTGTATCAACCTACTTGACTTTTTTAGGATTTTGAGAAGGATAGAGGGCAATCCTACTTTATTATATCTTACCCTCTAAAATGGACAACACTATCCCAATAATATTTATCAATGTTTTTCTCATACAACTTAAACAAGTTAAGACTTTAGAATTTTGTATTATGTTTACATATAAATTGTAGAAAGCATGACGGATGGGGTTTAGAAAATATCTCTACCCAAATGTTATATTATAATGAGGGTTAAGGCAGGGTACTCATACATGCCAAACTAATTTCAAGATCCAACCTTAAAGTGGCACATTTTTTATGGTAGTTGGTAGATGAGTCACTTTTAATATGTTCCCTAATGCAAATGGATGCCTGCATGGCATCTTCTTTGTCATCCCCAACATTTAGAAGGCATGGGAGTGGTTTATATTTTTCCCATATCAGATACCTTCTAAATTTATCATCAGTGGTTGAAGTATGTGGAGAGTTGGGCTGAATAAGGTCATCTTCAACTTGAACCTCCTTTGGCATGACTTCTTCATTTGGGCTACTATGCTCATGAATTCCTATTTTGATTGCCTCTTCTATTGAGAGGGATGTTTGGGTACCATCAACTATTTTGGAAGTGAGGCTAAACTGAGGTGAGAGATCATCAATTCTAGAATCTCCCAGCTCACTCTCTTTAGAGGGACAACCACCTACTTCTTGGTTTTATTATTTATGTAAGAAGTTTAACTCAGTGCTACTTTATTCTTTTATTTCATCCCCTTAAAATTATGAAGGAGAAGACAAAACATTACCATCAATTTGTTGACCATCTTGGATCAACTCCTCAAATAGGGATGTGGAAGCATAGGACAAGAATGTCTCTTATGCATAGGATGTATCTTCCTCATCTAATAATACTAAGTCCTCTAATTATTCTTTTATATTATCATAAGAGATGTTAGAGTTTTTTTTGGGTGGACAACTTCTCATCAATTTGCATCTCAACCACTAATCCATTTTCTCCAAATGTTACTTCCTCATCCTCATAGTCATCATCATTACTATTGTATCCTTCAAAGAATGGATCATACTTGTGATATAGGACGTCCTCAGTGTGCATTATTATCTCTACATTAATAGTATAGCTAGATTCATAGACTCTAGATGGTGCATAAGGGTATGCAGCTTTATAACTCAAATTGTGCATTGCCACCTAATTGTTTCCTACAACAAAAGGTATATGATTAGTGACAACATAAAAATATACATAATCACTAAAAATATAAGAAGTATCTTACTAATTCTACATAAAATTAATTGAGTTATATGTGATCTAGGAGGATCTATATTTCATTCCAAAAATAAAGTCTTCAAATTGTAGTTTTATCATTACCATGGCGAAGGGCTCATCGAGAGCTTTCTAATGCATTTCATAGTTTTCAAAGCAGATCCTGTATGCATGAGTTATGGCCCCTAAAAGATCATTTCGGGCAAGGAAAAAAAATTTGGTATTGGATGTCAACAAGTGGCGAGAGGTCAACAATCGAGAAATGTCGATAAGTGGTGAATGGAGAACAGACCACGTGGTGGGTCCTCAAGCCACCACATGGCTTGCCACCATTCGTTATGATCCAATTTTATATATTGTAATTAAATTTCATACCAAAGCCCCTAAAAATCCCTCCAACTTTCCACATGAAATCCACACTCTCCTCGTACATGTCACAAGACCCCATGTTCATGCCATGTATCATTCAAGTTTCCATGTATTTCCACAGTCCCCACACACTTTACCTACCACATACCACAAACATCTGATATACCTCTACAAGCTTTCCCCATGTCACCACATTCCCACAAAAATAAATATAATGCCAATCACTTGGTAATGTTTACAATGAATTTTATGGCATTTTAATACTTTTTGAAACATCCACATCCCAAATGTGGGATATTGGATTTTGATACCACCAAAAATGTTCAATGAGACTTGAACTATGGAATTTGGGTTAAAAATATAAGCGTATGACTAATGTACCATAGAGCTCAAACACTATAAATTGAGCTTGAGATTGTATTTGAAGCCAACTTTTGGTTGTGGAGATTAATTCCAAGGCATGTAAAGAGTGGAGCGTAACATAGATAGTATTTGTGACTCAAACAAAATAATATTATTTCAAGAGAATCTCTAGGATATAATTAAAGGTTGTAAGATGATTTTTGAAATCTTATTATTATTGTAAAGTGATTTTTTGCTATAATTAATAAGGAGCGATCCCCCACTAGAGCAGATCTAGAGACATAGGCTTTATAGGTAAACTCTGTTATCAAATCATGTGGTATTTTCTATCAAATTGGTCTCTTATTTTATTGCACTCTTAAATTTTTGTCTATTTTGGATATTAAAAAAATTGATATTAATTTCCTAATCATTTGAAATGTCAATTTAAAGTAAATTGTGATATTAAGATTTTGATCCAATGCAAGTGTGTTTTCTACCTCTACGACACTTGTTCGATTATGATTATAGATCATATTTTTAGTATTAGAGCAAAATTTGGTATTTAACCATGTGGATTGCTAATGTATGTTGACAAGGTCAAGATCTAGGTGGGGTGAAAGAGAATTAGCATAATACAATCCAGAGATTGGATCGAGAAGTACTGCAAAAATGGGAGATGACTTTGAGTCTGAATGAGTTTTTCAACAATCCTTCTTAGAAATGAAGGACATGGTCAAGGAACTTTACTATGAATGATGAACTAAGATGGAGCATGATGGAGGTATTAAAAACTCTAAGAAATCTTCCTCCTCTTTGAATGACGATAAAGATAAAAAATCTATTGAATCTCTTCTTTCACTAAAGCTAGATATTAAGTTTGAATTGCCGATGTTTAATGATGAGATTAATGTATAAAAGCTAGATAATTGGATAAAGTAAATTGAAGTATATTGTAAGGTCCAAAATATTGCAGATGATGAGGCTAAAATTCACCTGGCTACTCTTTGAATGGGAGGCACATCTCTCATCTAGTAGGAGAGTAAGTTGAAGAAAAATAAGATTAATACAGGTAATTGATTTCCACTTAGAGTGAATTTGTTGATGCACTCAGAAAGCAATTTTATCCTTTAGGATATATGCATTAATCCATGATGGATTGGCAATATTTTAGACAAACTAAAGGCCAAAGTGTTCAAGATCATATACAAGAATTTAGGAAAAAGGCTTTACTTTTGAATATTCCTCTTTATACACAGAAAACACTACTTAAATATATAAGTGGGTTGCATAGTTACTTGAAACACATGATTCTGGTTCTCAATCCCACTAGTTTAAATGAAGCATGTGTTAAATCCATTAATTTAGAAGCTAGAGAAAAATAGACAAAAGAATCTTTTCCCAAAGTTAAAAGTAAGCAATCTCAAGTTAAGCATTCTAAAGGGCAAAGTTCTAGAAAGGGTAAACAAAAATCCACTGTTACTATTCATAAAGAATAGGGTAATATATTTTGAAATCATTACAAGAAAAATAATGATGAGTCTAAGTGTTGGAAATTACATCCTAAATTAAGTCATTTTAACAAGTTTAAGAAGAAAGAGAAGAAAGCTAATACTATAGTTCAGGATCTGGGATCAGATTTTGGGGATGAAACTAAGATCACATCTATGAATATGTAGAACTATTATTCTCTTTC
The DNA here is from genome assembly GCA_037957365.1 of Torreya grandis. Taxonomy (NCBI): domain Eukaryota; kingdom Viridiplantae; phylum Streptophyta; class Pinopsida; order Cupressales; family Taxaceae; genus Torreya; species Torreya grandis. Next base: position 1,443,681 of record JARHVA010001378.1, read on the forward strand.
TAGTACTAAGTCATCTAATGTTGCTTCCTCTTCAAAATAGAAAGATGTGCATTATAATAAGAAAATAAATGATTTGTTCCACATTAAGGTTGTTTCAAAACATACTAAGATTGATACTCTTTTTGATAGTGGATCACAAGCAAATTTGATTTCTGAAGAGATTATTAAATAGGTAGGCCTACAAACAACTCCCCATCCAAAACCCTATCTACTTGGTTGGGTGTGTGATGATGTAAAACTGCAAGTAACCAAGACTTGCATATTGAAATTTGCATCGCATTCAAATTCATGGATGTAGTCCCTCTAGACATATGCGGGATTGTTTTAGGAAGTCCTTATCTTTATGATAGAAAAGCAATCTTTTATAGGGAAGAGAATAAGTACTTGCTTGTTAAGGATGGCATTAAATATATAGTCAGAGCACATCATGTTAAGCTGAGTCTTTCCTTGGTTAAAATAGGGCAAATAAAAAGACTAGTCAATTCAAGCAAGAATTTTTGTCTTATGTTGATTAAGTCTAAGGAAAAAGAATATTCCCAAGATATGGAAAATTGTGATCCTGAACATAAGAATAATTGGTTGAAATCATTTCTAGTCATGATGATGTCTTTCAGGATCCCAAAGGGTTACCCCCTAAAAGGGGAGTTAAACATGAAATTCAATTATTACAGGATTCTCCTCTCCCTAACATTGGCATGTATAGGTTATCAGTGGTGAAAAATGAGGAAATCAAGAAGCGTGCAATGGAACTTTTGGAAAAGGCTGTTATTCATCATAGTACATCTCATGTTGGTTTTCCTATCATTTTGGTGCTAAAGAAAGATGGCACATGGTGAATGTGTGTTGATTTCTATGGTTTGAACAAAATTACTATTAAGAATCATTACCCTCTTCCTTGCATTGATGATTTACTAGATCAGTTAAGAAATGTTATTTATTTCACTAAGCTAGAATTGAAAAGTGGTTATCATTAGGTTAGGATTAATGATGGTGATATTTGGAAAACTACTTTTAAGACAAAATAGGGATTGTTTGAGTGGCTTGTCATGCCTTTTGGGTTATGCAATGCACCAACTAAATTCATGCGATTGATGAATGATGTTTTCAGGCCATTCCTTGATGAATTTGTTATAGTCTACTTAGATGATATTTTGATCTTCAATCAGTCTTGGGAAGATCATGTGATTCATATTAGGAAAATCATGGATGCATTAAGGATGGAGAAACTTTATTTAAAATTGTCTAAATGTGAATTTGGCAAGACCTCTTTGGTTTACTTAGGTTATATTATAGGACATGGTGAATTGAAAATTGATCCTGAAAAGGTGGAGGTTATAGTTAAATGGCCTAAACCCAATAATGTAACTGAGGCTAGAAGTTTTCTTGGTGTAGTACAATATTGGAGAAAATTCATTGCTAATTTATCACTTGTTGCATCACCCTTACATTATTTGACTAGTACAAAATAGGTTTTTCATTGGGGAGGAAAGCAACAAAAGACCTTCGACACTTTGAAAACAAAGATTAGTACTACTCCTATCTTGGCACTTCTTGATTTGCAACAGCCATTTGAGATCGAGATAAATGCAATTGATTATGATATGAAAGTTGTTTTGATGCAGCGAAAGAAGCTAGCATGCTATCATTCTGAGACCTTCACAGGTGCGGTAAGAAACTATCTAACTTATGATAAAGAATTATATGCATTGGTTCAAAGTGTTAATAAATGGAAACATTACTTGATGGGCTAGGAGACAATGATACATACAAATCACTAGCACCTCTAGTATTTGTAATCACAGGCCAAGCTACAATAGTTTAGGCATTTTCATTGGACGGGTTTCCTATAGTAGTTTAATCTTGTGATTGGGTATAAGAAAGGTATTCATAATAAAGTTGCTGACATGCTTTATAGGCCTCTTATCATAGTTACATCTATTATTTTACAGCATAGTTCTTTGACTCCTGAAAGTTATAAAGAATAGTATGTTGATGATGCTGACTTTAAAGATATGTATAAAGACCTGATGAATGGTAAACAAGTAGAAGAATTTGACTATCATGTGCATAATGGACTTTTGTATAATTGCGTAAACTTTGCATTTCTGAAAATGAAAGGGTGCACATGATTAGGGAAGCACATACTTCTCTTATTTTTGGTCATTTTTAGAGTTGGTAAAATGGTTGCACATTTGAGAATGTATTTTTATTGGCCCCATATGAAATAAAATGTTTCCAAATATATCAAGGGGTGTGTTCTTTGTGCCACAAGAAACCTAGTAATAGGACACTAGGACTTTACACTCCCTTACCATTTCCTACTCGTCCTTGAGAAAGTATTTCCATGGATTTTATAGGGGGTTTGCCTATCATGGAGAAAACATGATTACTTGTATGTGGTAATGGATAGATTTATCAAGATGTGTGGTTTGATTCGTTACACTAATCAAATTACAGGGGAAGGTATGGCACACTTGTTCTTTCAACATGTATGGGTTCATTTTGGTTTACCCACTTCTATTGTTTCTAATCTGGATTCTCAATTTCTTGGGGAATTTTGGTCAACATTGTGGGAATTGATGGACACTAAGTTAAATAAGAGCACTATATTTCATCTAGACTGATGGTTAGATAGAGGTTGTAAACCACACAGTGGTACACTTGCTTAGGGGTTATTATAGTAAACATTCCAAGTTGTGAGATGAGCATTTATCCTATATACAACGTGCTTACAACCGTGCACTTCATTCTTCTACTATAAAATATCCTTTTAAAGTTTGTTATTGATATTTTCCTAAATCTCCTCTAGATGTCTGTTATGGATAGGATTCAGGTACTGATGAACGTAAAGATGTTAAAGCCAAGAAGTTCAATGAAAAGATACAATAGGTACACCAAACTGTCTGAGATCAGTTGCAGAAAAGTTAGGCAAAATATAAAGCAAGACATGACAAACACTATAAATTGAGCTCAAGATTGTATTTGAATCCAAATTTTGGTCGTGGAGATTAATTCCAAGGCATGTAAAGAGTGTGGAGAGAAACGGAGATAGTATTTATGACTCGAATAAAATAATATTGTTTCAAGAGAATCTATGGGATAAAATTAAATGTTGTAAGATGATTTTTGAAGACTTATTATTATTATAAAGCAATTTTTGATATAATTAATAAGGATCGATCCCCCATTAGAGTGTATCTGAAGATGTAGGCTTTATAGCCAAACTCCATTATCAAATCATGTGGTATTTTCTGTCAAATTGGTCTCTTATTTTATTAAACTCTTAAATTTTTTTCTATTTTGGATATTAAAAAATGATTTTAATTCCATAATAATTTAAAATGTCAATTTAAAGTAAATCATGATATTATTATTAGAGCAACATTTTAGGTGACAATTCGGGTGACGGTTCTACCCCAATTGGTGGTAGAACTTCTAGGAGCCATAACTTTTGCACCATAGCTCCGTTTGACTCCCTATTTGAACCATTGGAAAGCTAAGAATGAAAAGAACATGATGAGATGGCATGGAGCTATGCTTAATGGTTTTTGACCCATAAAATCCCAACATAAGTGTCCTAAATTTAAATGTTAATAGTGCAGTCTAAAAATAGTAATTTTTCAAAAATAGTAATTTCTTGAATTCTGTAATGTTATAAATCTTGAAAGTTAAACCACTTCATCTCCCTCGATATTGGTGAATTTCCACATCCTCCTCCTACCTTTAAAGTATGTATGAAAATAGGTGTATCCTGAAAAGGTAAGGGGACATCTCTTCTTAGAGATAGGCATATGTTTGGATCTGAAAATTTGATCAATAAAACATCTCTTCTTAGAGATAGCACTATTACAATTGTGTTATTCTTGTTTCTTGAATTATCTTTCAACCAAAGCTCCTAATTTTTGGATCGGTCTTTAAGCCACCACATGGCTTGCCACCATTCGTTATGATCCAATTTTATATATTATAATTAAATTTCATGCCAAAGCCCCTTAAAATCCATGTAACTTTCCACGTGACATCCACACTCTCCACGTACATGTCATAAGACCCCATGTTCATGCCATGTATCATTCAAGTTTCCACGTATTTCCATGGTCCCCACACACTTTACCTACCACATACCACAAACATCCCATATACCTCCACAAACTTTCCCCATGTCAACACATTCCCATGAAAATAAAGGTAATGCCAATCACTTGGCAATGTTTACCATGAATTTTATGGCATTTTAATACCTTTTGAAAAATACACATCCCAAATGTGAGATATTGGATTTTGATACCACCAAAAATGTTGGATGAGACTTAAACCGTGGAATTTAGGATAAAATGATAAGCATATGACCAATGCACCATGGATCTCAAATGCTATAAATTGAGCTCGAGATTGTATTTGAAGCCAAATTTTGTTCATGGAGATTAATTCCAAGGCATGTAAAGAGTGTGGAGAGAAACAGAGATAGTATTTATGACTCAAATGAAATAATATTGTTTCGAGAGAATCTCTAGGATAGAATTAAAGGCCTCAAGATGATTTTTGAAGACTTATTATTATGGTAAAGCAATTTTTGCTACAATTGATAAGGAATGATCTTCCATTAGAGTAGATCCAAAGATGTAGGCTTTATAGCCAAACTCCGTTATCAAATTGTGTGGTATTTTCTATCGAATTGGTCTCTTATTTTATTGCACTCTTATATTTTTGTCTATTTTGGATATTAAAAAAATTATTTTAATTTTGTAATCATTTAAAATGTCGATGTAAAGTAAATCATGATATTATAATTTGAGCAACATTTCAGGTGACGGTTCTAACCCAATTGGTGGTAAAACTTTTGAGAGCCATAACTTTGGCACCATAGCTCCGTTTGACTCCCCATTTAAATCATTAAAAATCCAAGAATGAGGAAAGCGTGATGATATGGCATGGAGCTATGATCGATGGTTTTTGACCCACAAAATCCCAACAGAAGTGTCCTAAATTTCAATTGTAATAGTGTAGTCTAAAAATAGTAAGTTTTTAAAAATAATAATTTCTTGAATTATGTAATGTTATAAATCTTGGAAGTTGAACCACTTCATCTCCCTCGATATTGGTGACTTTTCACATCCTCCTCCTTCCTTCAAAGTATGTATAAAAATAGATGTAGCCTAAAAAGGTAAGGGGACATCTCTTCTCAGAGATAGACATATGTTTGGATCTACAAATTTGATCAATAAAACATCTCTTCTCAGAGATAGCATTATTACAATTGTGTTATTCTTGTTTCTTGAATTATCTTTCAACCAAAGCTCTTGTGTTTTAGATCGGTCCTTGAGCCACCACAAGGCTTGCCACCATTCGTTATGATCTAATTTTATATATTGTAATTAAATTTCATGCCAAAGCCCCTTAAAATCCCTCTAACTTTCCAATTGACATCCACACTCTCCACGTACATGTCACAAGACCCAATGTTAATGCCATGTATCATTCAAGTTTCCACATATTTCTATGGTCCCCACACACTTTACCTACCACATACCACAAATATCCCATATACCTCCACAAACTTTCCCCATGTCATCACATTCCCATGAAAATAAAGGTAATGCCAATCACTTGGAAATGTTTACCATGAATTTTGTGGCATTTTAATACTTTTTAAAACATCCACATCTTAAATGTGAGATATTGGATTTTGATACCACCAAAAACGTTGAATGAGACTTGAACCATGGAATTTGGGATAAAAAGATAAGTGTATGACCAATGCACCATAGAGTTCAAACACTATAAATTGAGCTTGAGATTTTATTTGAAGCTAACTTTTGGTTGTGGAGATTAATTCCAAGGCATGTAAAGAGTGTGGAGAGAAATGGAGATAGTATTTGTGACTCGCATGAAATAATATTGTTTCGAGAGAATCTCTAAGATAGAATTAAAGGCTATAAGATGATTTTTGAAGACATTATTATTATAAAGTAATTTTTACTACAATTAATAAGGAGTGATTCCCCATTGGAGCAGATTCAAAGACGTAGGCTTTATAGCCAAACTCTGTTATCAAATCATGTGGTATTTTCTATCAAATTAGTTTCTTGTTTTATTGTACTCTTAAATTTTTGTATATTTTGGATATTAAAAAAAATTATTTTAATTTCATAATCATTTAAAAAATTTATTTAAATTAAATCATGATATTAAGGTTTCAATCAAATGTAAGTGTGTTTTCTACTACTATAACACTTGTTCAATTACAAATATGGATCAATATGCATTAAATAAATAAGTAGGACTCTTATTCATCATTAGGAGGTTTGGCTAGATAAAGGTTTGGGGCAACACTTCATTGCAAGGCACATATTGGTCCATGGGTTGACTAGTAGGCATGTGAGCCAAAGGATTTTGGGCACAAATACCCTAAGTCATTAATTATTTCTTTATGTCGACAACCTCTTGATAGACTGATGTTAATAAGGTGAGATCAGAGGGGTTCATCTTAATGAACATGGTAGTTATAGGATCCAAGGCTTGGAAATATAACTCCATTATTGCATCCTCTATTTTCAAAAAAGGATCCCTATATATATCGTATAGTTGATGGAATCTATTGTTGAAAAAACAAGTTGGCTCAATAGGCCCCTTATAGGCCATGGAAAATTGATAGAAGGGTCAATGAGCACACTAAAATAGTTAAGGAATGGGTTTTCAAAGATGGCCCATGTTGTGATGCACCCTTTTTTTAGACCAAGGTACCAAGAATAAGAAGTTTGATCCAAAGATAAAGGGAATAGGTGGCAAGCCACATCCTCATGTTGAATCTATTTTCTAATAATGGCTTCTTTAAAATCCTAGATATGTTCCTTAGCAATTTAATTTCCACCATGAATATGCTTTGCATAAAACTTGTGGGGGTTTTTGGATAGATCATGGGAAGGTCTTAGAATGTTCACAAGACAATTATGTCCCCCTAGCCAACTTAAGGCCATTAGGAGATTCAAATAATCAATTTTGTAGTCTAAGAACCTAGAAAATAATTAGGTAAAAGGTCTTAAAACAAAGATAAATCTAAAATTAAAGTTAGACTTCCTTCTAGCACTAATCTTTTGTTAATCATTTTAAGCAGGCAACAGGTTAGAAGAAGTATAAAAGAAAGGGCATCAGGTTTTAAAAAATTAATGATAAGCCTAAAATATTACGATATAGGCCCTCATTCTAGTGCCAGTTTGTTGATGAGCATTTTAATCATGTCATAGGCTAAGAGAAGCATAAATGAGAGGGCAACAGGGTTTTAAAAAAATGACAAGCCTAAAATATTTTGATCAGGTCCTCTTTCTAGCATTAATCTATCAATGACATCCTTTGACATGCCAACTTAGGTAGGGGTTATTAGTCACTTCCTCTCCTTAGAGGAGATTTGTGTGATAAAAATATCTCTCCAAGGTCTTGGTTAGTAGGTCTTGGTATGCAGGGTAACCTAGTCAACTCGTTGTGACCATTTCGTTTAAGGGGCCTATGTGTGTGTTTTTGTCATGTCAATATGCATTAAAAATAGAAAGATGTTATGCCTATGGAACTATACAAATGATTTAACAATGAATAAGTTATTGATTTAGAAAGAGACGCGTTTATTACTTATAGGTTCAACAATATAAAAATGAGCAATAAATAAGAGCATGCAATCAAGATAAGCATTAAACTCAGACTACAACTTAAAAACTAAACTAACCTACTGATTAAAAAAGAAAAAAAAAGTGCGTGGGGGGGGGGGGGGGGAAGAGAGAAAAACTCTTGGGAGGATGCAACCAAATACACATTTTTCTAATCACTTACAACCCACAAACTAATCTTGTATCTAGCCAACATTCACATAACCACAATGTGAACCAGTGCTAAAATCTAAGGAAAAGAGAGCCAAGAAGAAAAATATACATTGCTACTATATACCATGCACAAGTAAATGAAAAAAAAAATCTTCTATAGCTCTTTGTATTGAATAAAAATATTGCTCAAATAGCACAATATGGTTACAATAATCATTTGAGTGTAAATTTTGACATCTCTCCATGCAAAACAAGAGGGAGGAAAAAAGAAGGGGTGGTTAGATCTCTGATCTCTTTTGGATAATAAAAATGAACCTTTACTATGATAAAATAATTCAATATATAGATCTCAAGCCACCCAATAACCATATTTAATGTGCCAACTACTTTATGACAATGGCCAATAAGCTTCATTAATGCCTAATGATCAGTAGAATATGGTCCGTCGATGATTCTTGATGCAAAGCTTGGTCCCATCACCATTGCCCAATGTTTTTAACCACCTACACAAGGTAAAGAAAACAAGTTAATTTTTGGAAAGTGTTATAAGAATGAAGATAAGATAAGACAGTATAGAAAAAGTTTAGGCTGACTGATGATAATATCGTCACTCACCAGTAATGCAATCAATCCACAACATTATCATCGATCCATAACATTATCTTTGACTAATGACATTATCATCGATTGGTGACATTGTTGTCGATCATAGATATTACCATCAACTGATGACATTGACATCGATTGATGACATTATTATGACTCAATAGTGATGTCATCAATTGACAACATGATAAAACCCCTAAAAACAAGATAAGAAAGCAAAGAAATCCATGAGAGCTAGGATTCAAAGGTAAATTGGGAGGCTCTTACTCCATTTATATGTTAATTATAAAATACCAAGTTGGCTCACATGGATGTAGTCCTTCCAATAGTGGTAGTTTCAAGTTTCAATTGACAAATGAAACAAGATGGACCATAAATGCAAGTTGTAATGTTGAGACCAATGAATCATGACCATAAGTAGAGTATTAAAAAAGGCTTGAAAAAGAGGGTCCCCATTTTTAAGCTAAAAATGGGACATGTTATGCTAGCAACAATAATTTATATGTTTAAAAAGGACAAGAGGCCCATGCATAGCCATTTTTATATGATGTTGTATCTATTGGATGTAGTCATGGGTAGTGTCTACATGCACAACGGATCTATCTAGAGCTTAACCCTAGATTGTATCAAAAATTAGGTATGTAACTTCTTTTCCTTCCTCCACATCTATGAATACACAATGAATATAGTCATAATTGTTGATAAAATTTATCCTTAAGTCTAGAAGACAATTCATGAGACACCCTTACTTAGAGTATCAAAAATCATTAACAAAATGCTAGGGATAAGGGGGGATTGTTGGCTCTATTTAGACTACATATTAATCATGGTGATGGGGAACAAGGTTACCCCTTTGGATCTCTCAAAGTATGTTTTAGGAGATTGATTACCAATTATGGTGGAGCATAGATGAGGATTTGAAGAAGAAGAAGGGCATGTTTTATGACTCTTATTTGATGATTGGTTGGATGTGTTATACTAAAAGAAAAAAATAGATAAGTTGATAAAGCAAGGGAATATTATTCATTGGTGAATTTGTTGTACAAGGATTGGGATTCTCATGGCCTAATTCAAAATCACATCTAAGTTTTAGCCATCTCCTACCAGCATGAACCATACAAACATGATTTCATATTTCTTAATGCAAAAGATGATGTTCAGGTTATAGAGAGAACAAAGTCAATTGCACTAGTAAAGAATTTTTTAATATTTATACAAGGGGATCGCTCCATAATAATTTTACAGGAACATACTAGGCTCTTACCTCCCGATGGATGGGTAACTACAGATGACTAGACCTCTCAACATTCCTAATAGCCACTATGCCAAGGAACCTCCTCTAAACCACCACCCACTATGATGATAGTCATAAATCAAGATCAGGGTGTGGAGGAGGCCCCTATAGTGTTAATGTCCTCACAAGAAGGTCTGTTTCAGACACCACCAATTGTAATGACAATTTTTAAGTTAGAGCAAGAGGTAGAGGAAATTACTTCTACTGCAAGTTCTTTTGGGAGAGCCGAGGAACCAATTTGAATTGAATCTTTTAATTCTAAATATTTTAGACTCCCTATTGTATCCTCAATTCCAATTACTATAAGTGTAGATTCACATCCACTTCCACTCAGAAAGTTCCTCTCTTGGATGAAAATTCAACAATTTACCACAAGAAGATGCCTATAGTTTTTGTGGCCCCTATGGACATAATTGTTGAAACACCAATATAAGAAGGGCCTGATCCTAAAGAGTAGGATGAGGAACTACAAAAGGCCAAAATCTTGAGTCTTCAAGGAGTTATTATAACACAACTATCTCTTGAGAGGGGGGATGAATCAGTAGATTGACTAAATTAGTCCTTTTTAAATATCTTTTAAAAACAAACTAGAATGGATGTGCACATAAAAAACATATATGCAAACATCACACACACAAAAACACATAACACCATATGTATACGTGGAAAACCCAATATGGAAAAAACCATAGTGAGAATAGCTGCTAGAATCTACTATTCTAATCTAGCCTCATAATCAAAACCTCTCTAGTTACACATTTAAGGACACCAACCCTAAGGAGACACCAATCCCCTAGTTTAAGATCACCATCTCTAAGAAAACACCCACTCCTTAATTGATCAACAACTCAACTTTTCTAATGGCACCCACCAATCAAATCTATATGGACCTACAACTTCAAATTAAAATATAGATTCATAAATGAATCCAATTCTCTATTCTTTGTTATAGGTCTAGTTTGTAACTACTCATACTCTGCACTTCATCTCCCTCTTCTCTTCCACTTTTCCTCTCTGCTTCTGTGTTTCTATATATCTCTATTCGATACACTTCATCTCCCTCTTGCTCTCTGCCTCTCTCTCTCAATTTGACTCTTACTTAATAGCAATAGTAACAGCTCCAACACCTTTTTATGTATCCTAGATGAGATATATATATATATATATATATATATATATATATATATATATATATATATATATATATATAATATACACTAAGTTTAGAAATGGCGTGATGTGTTAGTAAATAAGTGTGAACACAAAGAAGATAAGAAACCCTAGATCAAATGCTTATATATATATATATATATATACATACATACATACATATATACATACATACATACATACATACATACATACATACATATATATATACATACATACATACATATATACATACATACATACATACATACATACATACATATATACATACATACATACATACATACATATATACATACATACATACATATATGTATGTATGTATGTATGTATATATATATAAGCATTTGATCTAGGGTTTCTTATCTTCTTTGTGTTCACACTTATTTACTAACACATCACGCCATTTCTAAACTTAGTGTATATTATTTGAACAAGTTTCCCGCATCTTGAACTCATACATCACCACCATGATTCTTCATGTTATTACTATATTTAGTATATACTGAGCTCTGATTTTGATGCACATGCCATATTACATGATTTTGATCGATCACCATAATCAAATTTGTTGTTTATGTCATGATTTATAACTTAACTACAAGTTCCTCTGCTTGACCATTGGGATGATCATATCTTTAAATATTGACCATTAATCTTAAGTTTGGCACCAAAATCTGATTGTATTCATTCAATTTACTCAACTTCAAAATTCATCTTTTAGATCAATCTCTGACAGGTCATGTGCTCCATTCAATCTTTGTACACTTTTGGACTTTAAATTTTCAACGTTAAAATGCTTCTATTGATCTTTCTGATCTGAGCTCCTGCATGTCATTAGATCTTTAAACTTGCATGAATTTTATCTTTGTCTAAGATTAAACCTTGATCTTCTAATCTCATCTCATATTTCTTGAGTCTTTGGAATGAATACGCTCTGTCAATCTCATCAAACTAGCTCAATCTTTAACTCACCTCTATGTTGATAAACATCGAGTACTTTATCCCATTGATTCCACTCGCTATGTTGGATCTTCATTACATGATTACCCACTCATCGTTATATCCTCTAAAAAGCTTGATATTTATCTCTATTTATCTCTCAAGAAAGTGACACTTGGCATTAATGTGTGCCTTCTACACACTATTGTCAGTTTCTGCTATGGAGACACTTGGCATTATCATGCTTCTCATTGACTATTTGACTTTAAACCACATCATAAATTTATTGTTCAAGCTACATGATTGTGACACTTGTCACTAGCGCATTCACCCATAGGCGGCTTTGACATATTACCTTTATTTTGTGTTGTTGGATATTCAATGTATGATTAAGCATTCACCATTGATCAAGCTTTAAACTTTGACCACTTATCCTCATCTCACTTCATCCTAACATCTTGATCAAATGTACTCTATTGATCTCTTCAACACTTGCTCGAACTTAACCTTGTGCATATTTGACTAAGTATGGGGATCATCTCAATATGCCTGGAAGGCTAACTTTGCAGCTTCATATCTTTTGCTTCACTGATTTGCTTGTTCTAAAATTTGGACCATATAAACTAGGCCTGATAATGAACAAACCCATATCCTCATCTCTTCCTAAATCATTCACATGTGTTATATATAACTCCATTAATTTTTTCACTCAAATTCTTCTGCGATAGAGCTAACTATGTTTATAACTACCTAGAAGACCAACTTTATTCTTGAATAACTTTTGATGTGCTTCATCGCATAACCTATAATTTAGTTCATAATATCCTCTCACATAGGGGATTTTATCCATATATTCATCTACTCCAAAAACCTTCATACATTTAATATATGATATCATAAAAATGCCTACTCAATTTTTTCTTGCCATCTACAAATTTGACTGTGGGAAAACACTATCAAAATCCCTGGGAGCCCAAATTTACACATGGATATATTTTGTCATGCTACATCATGTGACCTAAGATTTAACACGTAGAAACTAAGCACAAAAATTAATAAACCCATATGATCATTTTTTCATGATACCTATATGTGTACAAATCTCATCAACATGCTTACTTGGCTATGCTTGAACTCTTTTACAAATTTGGCTAAGTATAGAAACTTATTGAATTATGTCTGAGTAGCCAACTTTGCATCCTCATATCTTCTACTGCATCACATCGTATGACTTCAAATGTGGTGCATAACAACTAGGGACTAATGTGATAATAACCATATGACTAACTCCCTGAGACTCATCCACATATGGCAATGGTGACATCAACAAATTACTTATTCAAATTTTCTTCTATAGACCAAAAATGTCTAGATGATCAATATGAAGAATTGAATGAATTCCACTCATGCACACAATCACTTCAATCATCCTCAACCTCTGATAATATCCTTTTCATATCCTCTAATCACCATATTTATCCTTAAGGATCAATGACATCCATAATGCTAATAATCTCCTATTAAACATCAATGACAATCATATTGCCACCAACCTCCCCCTTTTTCATTGATGGCAAACTAAATGCTCTAATCTTCTAATATTTTGATCCTTCTCTATCATTGCTTACATTAGATTCTAATGATTATGATCTAAAGTTATTCATACCAAACTTGTTCTTCCTTAGGCAATGACACATTTTCCTAAACTCACCTTGGACAAATGCTCTGATCTTATTTAGCATTTGAAGTTTTTCTCCAAAATTTTGCAAAGAGCGTTTGCACTTCTTCTCCTCTTTTGACATCAATGACAAAGGGACTCTTTCTCATTGTTTGTCTAAAGTTTTATCCCCCTTTATTAGATAAAGGAGTTTTTCCAAGAATCTACAACCATTAACTAATTATAAATTTGTAAAAGTATGCATACCTAAGTTGACTTTTCTCTCTTCTTCTAGGGTTTAACAAATTTTCTATGATCCTCTCCCTAGTATCATGCCCCATCACTAGGATCTATTGATGTGATGTAGGAGCCACCACTCCCAAATTCTATCCTAGATACTCAAATTGTTCCTTGGGAAGAGGTTTGGTGAATATGTCTACAATTTAATCTTGAGTTGGCACATACTCCATTGTGACCTCTTGATCCACAATCTTTTCTCTTAATAAATGATATTTGATTGATATGTGCTTGGTTCTGGAATGCATCACTAGATTCTTTGATATATTCATAGCACTTAAATTATCACAAAGAATAGAGATAGGTGATTTGTATTATACCTTGATGTCTTTTAGTGTTTACTTCATCCACAATACTTGAGTGCAACATGCCACTACTGCTACATACTCTACTTCTTCTATGGAAAGAGTAACTGACTCTTACTTTTTTATCAACCATGAAACAAGTCTATTTATAAAGAAAAATGCACAACCACGAGTGCTTGTTCTATCATTCACACTTCCTACCCAATCTACATCTGTATATGTTGTCAAAGTGAAATCTTCACTTTTAGGATACCATAGTCCATAGTAAATTATGCTCTTGATATATCTAAAGATCCTTTTCACTACATTAACATGTGATTCTTTGGGAGTAGCTTGAAATCTTAAAACCATGCATACTGCTTGCATGATATCAGGTCTTGATGTAGTTAGGTATAACAAGCTACCTATCATTGATATGTACATAGTCTAATTTGTATCAAGAGACTCATCCTCTTTACTCAACTTACAACTAGTTATCATGGGAGTAATAATTGGTTTGCCATCTTCTATTCCAAACTTCTTGAGCATTTCCTTTACAGACTTAGTTTGGGATATAAATATCTTTTCATCTATTTGTGCTATTTATAGACCAAGAAAGAAAGAAAGTTCTTTAAGCATAGACATATCAAACTCACTTTGCATTTGTGTAGTGATTTTTTTGCACATTATGTTATTGCTACCACCAAATATGATGTCATCTACATAAACAACAACAATCAACATATACTCACCTTCTAATTTGAAGTACAGATTGTTGTTTTCACATATTTTATTGAATTCTTATTGTTGCAGGTACTAGTCTAATCTTGAATACCATGCCCTATGTGCTTGTTTTAGAATATACAAATCTTTATTTAGTCTGCATACATAATCTTCTTATTCTAGAAGTTGAAAATTTTTAGGTTATTCTATGTAGACTTCCTCTTCTAGGTTCCCATTCAAGAAAGCATACTTAACATCCATTTGATAGACTTTGAACTTCTTGTAAACATAGAATGCTAGAAACATTCGTATAGCTTCCAATCTAACAATTAGAGAAAATGTTTCCTCAAAATCTATGCCCTCAACTTGTGTATATCCTTTGCACACCAATCTTCCTTTATTTCTTATAACAACTCCATCCTCATTGAACTTGTTTCTAAAGACTCGTTTTGTACCTATCACATTCTTGTTTGAAGGTCTTGGAACTAATTGCCATGTTTTGTTCTTTTTAATTTGGCTCAATTATTCTTCCATGTCTTTTAGCCAATTCTCATCCTTGCTAGCTTCAACATAGCTCTTCGGCTCAATTTTAGATATTAGAGCAAAACTTACTTGCTCCTTGTTTTGTGCAAATCTTCTCCTTGTCTGAACTCCTTCATTCTTATTGCCAATGATCTGTTCTATAAGATGATCCTTTTGAATAAATTTTGTAGGTGTTTTTTCATTTAATTCTTCATGCTCTTCATTAGTTTCTTCCTCTTCATGATCTAATTCTTCATTATAGATTTCTTTGTCAGGTTTAACATGTTTCAAACATTCTTCAACCTTGACATTGATGCTCTCTACAATATTGCGTAACCTTTTGATTTAACCAAGAAATATTTCTTCATCACATTTTGATTCAAAACTTCCCAATTTTTCCTCTTTTATCCTGATGTAGCATTTGCTTTTAAATACTCTAAAATACTTCACAGAGGTAGGTTTTTCATATCATAGTTCATAGGGAGTTTTTTCACTATTTATCCTTAGTTGAACTCTGTCCAAGATATATGATGTTGTTTGGAATACTTCTCTCTAGTATCTATCAAGTAACTTGGCCTCTTTTAGCATTGTTTTGGCCATCTCCTTAATTGTCATGTTCTTTCTTTCAACAACTCCATTCTGTTGTGGAGTCCTTGCTAAGGATTAATGACTTTTGATTCCATGATTTTCGCAGTACTCTATGAACTTATTTGAGGTGAATTTACCACCTTTATTAGATCTTAAGCATTTGATTTTTCCTCCAATCTCATCCTCCATGAAGGCCCTAAAGATATTAAAACTATCAAATTTCTATGACTTGTCCTTCAAAAAAGCTACCCATGTCATTATTAAGTAATCATCTACAAATAATATTAAGTATCTATCTCCTTTATATCCTCTTGTCTTAGTATGACCACAAAGATTAGTATGAACTAATTCTAGAGGTTTTGTAGTTGCATACTCCTTTGTTTAAAATTTGACCCTTGTTTGCTTGCCTAGCTGACATTCCTTGCAAGTAGTGTTTACAGGTTTGGTTATCTTAGGCATGTGTCTAACACAATTATTTGAACTCACTTTGACTAGGTTATCAAAGTTGACATGACCCATTCTTTTATGCCATAATCAACTCTCATCAATCTTTCCTATCAAGTAGCTATTACCATTCACTTCAACAAGATTATAGATATTGCTTTTATTTCTTTTCCCTTATACAACTAGTCTTTTAGATCTCTTTAACTTGTAGCCTTTTGCATTAAATGTGATGTTATATCCATTGTCACACATTTGGCTAAAATTTAACATATTATGCTTCAATCTTTCAACATAAAGGACATCATGTGTAGGCAGTTTTCCATCCATGTTCAAGTTTTCATTACTTTTGATCTTTATTGTAGTGGTGTCTCCCAAACTGATAGATCTTTCCTTATATTTGGTCAATTTGATGAACTTGCTCTTGTCACCAATCATATGTTTTGAGAAACCACTGTCTATTACCCATAAATTATGTTCCTTGGCATGGAGTGCAGTTTGAGCAATCATTGATTGATCTTTCACTTTTCCACATCCTTGGATTTCTTATTTGGCTTTTTTTTATCCTTTTTAGAGACTTGTGAACCTTTGTTAACACTAAGATGCATGCCTTTCTTCTTAATTTATGTTTTTGGTCTAACAAAGTTTATTCTACAATATTTAGCTATATGACCAAAATTATTGCAATATAACATATTATATTTGTATCTAACAATGGAGAAAATGAATTTATGCTTATAAAATTTTTTCTCCTTTTAGGTAAAACTCTACAATCAATAGCACTATGACCAAACTGATTACATGTATAACAATAACCATAGAAATATGATAAATACTTGGTCATAGAATTTCTTTGTGTAAAATGAGTAGCTCTTCTAAACTCTAGCTTCTTCAAGTCTCCCACTTTTGTGTATCCATATGCATCATCTACCTTTATCTTCTTCTTTTCTTCAAGCTTCTTTTCAGCTTTCTTCACATCAATTATGCTTGAGTCTTTCTTTATATCCTTTCAAGGTTTTTTTTTCTTTGCTTTTGATTCTCTTTCTACTTTGAAGTTATCATATAGGTTAGCAGATGTACTAGTTATGAAACTTTTTATTTTTTCATAACCAAGACCATATCTCTATTTTGAAGGCTTTTAAGATTTGATCAAATCATTAAAAATGTTTGATCCTCCTTTCAGCTTTAGACCTTTATCTATTTGATCTTTATCTTTCTCAAGCTCTTTTCTCAAAGCCACTATCTCTACTTCTAACTTCATGCACTCATCAGATTTATATTTTAGTTCAATTTGACTACATATTCTATTCCTTTAGTCTCAACTTGGGTCTTTAGGCTAACCACCATCTGATCAGATTTTTCAAGACTTTTGGACATTTTCTAAATTTCCTTTTGTCCAAGCTTATTATATTTTGATCTCTCTTTTCTCAGCTTATCAATCTCCTCTAAAGCATAGATGAGTCCACACTCTATATCCACTTCTCCTTCTTCTTCATCTAAGTCTTCAACTTCTTCTTGATCCACAAAAGTTGATCCTATTGTCATGAATAGGAATTCATTTTCCTAAACCATAAAGGCACAGTCATGGTCATCATCAAAACTATCACTATCATCTAATGAATCCCTATCTTCTTTTATGTATAGACCTTTCTTTTTTTGAGGAAGTTCTTCTTATCGAAATAGTGGGGTTTCACTTTTTTACTACTCTCTTCTTGCTTAGAGTTATCATTTTTATTATAAGGGCATTTAGCGACAAAATGTCCTACTTTACCATAGTTAAAGAATTTAAAGGGTAACTTACATTTATACTTTCTAGACCCTCTTCTCAATCTTATGACAAAGTTGGATTCTTTTTTATTAGTCTCCTCATATCCAAATGTAGGTGCTTCTACATTTACTGGTTTGGATGCTTTGAATGCAGCTTCTCTCTTGAAGGTATCTATCTCACCCATTCTCATTTCATAGTCTGTGAAGGTTCTATATAACTCATCAATAATAATTTTATCTAGATATCTTTCTTCCTCTATTGTAGATATTTTAGAATCATACCTTAACGGTATAGATCTTATGACCTTTTTGACAATAATTGGATCTTTCATCTCTTCTCCAAGACCTTTGATTGCATTGACTATTTCATCTAATCGAAGGAAGTAGACTGTAATTTTATCTTCATTTATTTTAAGTTTTTAAAACTTGCCTTCGAATGTTTGTATCTTGGCCTACTTTACCTTATCATTACCTTCATAAATGCTCTTTAATTTTTCCTAGATATCTTGTGTATTTTGATAATGTATCACTTTGACAAAATCTAAATTACACGATCCACAAAGAATAGCATTCTTTGCCTTAGCATTGCTCTCATATTCCTTCTTAGAATCCTAATCATTAGGAGTTGTAGTAGGAGATGTATATCTATTTATACTAGACATCCATACATCAAACCCTAATGAGGATAAGTATGCTTCCATTCTGATGTTCCAAAATGCATAGTTTGATCCATCAAAGAGAGGTGTTTTATTTCAGGAAGAACCTTTTTTACTATCCATTTGTTTTCACCATCCAAAATCTACCTAAGATGATTAAGCTTATTCTAAGGAACTTAGCTCTGATACCAATTATTGGAACACAACTATCTATTGAGAAAAGGGGTGAATCAGTAGATTGACTAAATTTTTCCTTTTTAAAAACAAACTAGAATGAATGTATAGATTAAAAACATATATACAGATATCACATGCACAAAAACACATAACATCATATGTATACATGAAAAACACAATATAGGAAAAACCATGGTGAGAATAGTTATTAGAATCTACTATTTTAATCCAACCTCACAAACAAAACCTCATTGGTTACACATTTAAGTTCACTAACCCTAAGGAGACACAAAACCCCTGGTTTAAGAGCACCAACTCTAAGGAAACACCCACTCTTTAATGGAACACCAACTCAAATTATTTAATGGCACCCACTAATCAGATCTATATGGAGCTACAACTCCAAATTACAATATGGATTCATAAATGAATCCAATTCTCTATTCTCTATTATAGGTCTAGTCTATAACTTCTCATACTCTACACTTCATTCCCCTCTTCTCTTCCACTCTCACTCTCTAATTTTGTGTCTCTATATATCTCTATTCAACACACTTCATCTCCCTCTTGCTCTCTGCCTCTCTCTCTCAATTTGACTCTTGCTCAATATCAATAGCAATAGCAAGAACTCCAATATATTTTTATGTATCCTAGATGACATATATATAAGCATTTGATCTAGGGTTCTATATCTTCTCTATGTTCATACTTGTTTACTAACACATCACCCCAGTTCTGGACTTAGTTCATATTCTTCGAACAATAAGTTTCTCACATCTTGAAATCATACATCACCACCATGATTCTTGGTCTCATTACTATATTTAGTATATACTAAGCTCTGGTTTTAATGCACATGCCATATTACATGATTTTGATCAATCATTGCAATCAAATTCATTATCTATGTCATGATTTATGGCTTAACTATAAGTTCCTCTACTTGAACATTGGGATGATCATATCTTTAAATACTGATTGTTGATCTTAAGTTTGGCACCATGATCTAATTATCTTCATTTAATCTACTCAACTTTAAAATACATCTGTTAGATCAATCTTTGATGGGTTC
Organism: Torreya grandis; assembly: GCA_037957365.1. Taxonomy (NCBI): domain Eukaryota; kingdom Viridiplantae; phylum Streptophyta; class Pinopsida; order Cupressales; family Taxaceae; genus Torreya; species Torreya grandis. Next base: position 1,463,688 of record JARHVA010001378.1, read on the forward strand.
ATGTGCTCTTTTTGATCTTTGTACACTTTCAGACTTTAACTCTTCAACTTTAAAACATGTCCATTGATCTTTCTTATCTGATCTCCCATGTGAGCTTAGATATTCAAACTTGCATGAACTTTATCTCTATCTAAGGTTAAACATTGATATCCTAATCTCATCTCATTGCTTCTTGAGTCTTTAGAATGAATATACTCCATCAATCTTGTCAAACTAGCTCAATCTTTAACTCACCTTTGTGTCAATAAACATCAATCACTTTATCCCATTAAGTCCACTTGTTCCATTGTATCTTCATTGCATGATCACTCATTCACTATTAGATCTTTTGATAAGTTTTATCTTAATCTCTGCTTAGCTTTCAAGAAAGTGACACTTGGCATTAACATGTGCCTTCTACACACTATTGTTAGTTCTCGCTAATGAGACACTTATAATTTCCATATTTATCATTGAATATTTGAATTTAAACCACACCATATGTTTAGTATTCAAGCTTCATGATTGTGACACTTGTCACTAGTGTGTTCACTCGTAGGTGCCTTTGACATATTGACTTCATTACGCGTTCTTGGATCTTCAACATATGATTAAATGCTCATCACTGATCAATATTTAAACTTTGACCACTTATCATCATCTCACTTCATCCTAACATCTTGGCATAAATGCACTCCATCGATCTCTTCAAGACTTTCTTGAATTTTACCTTGTGCAGATTTGACTAAGTATGGGGAGGCTAACTTTACACCTTCATATATTTTTCTTTACTCATCTGCTTGTTCTAAAATTTAGACCATATAAAATAGGCATGATAATGAACTAACCCATCTTTTTATCTCTTATTGAATCCTTCATATGTGTTATATATAACACCATTAATTTTCTCACTCATATTCTTCTACCATAGAGCTAACTATGCTTAAAATTTCCCAGAAGGCTAACTAACTTTTGATGTGCTTCATCACATGACCTATAATTTAGTGCATAATATCCTATCACATAGGGGATTCTATCCATATATTCATCTTCTATATAAACCTTCATATGTGAAAGATATGACATCATAAAAATGCCTACTCAGCTTTTTCTTGCCATCTACAAATTTGACTAAGTGTGGAAAAACACTGTCAAAATGCTTGAGATCCCAACTTTACACATGCACATATTTTATCACATTACATTGTGTGACCTAATATTTAGTGCATAGAAACTAGCACAAAAATGAACAAACCCATATGATAATTTTGTCTCGATACCTCCATGTGTGCAAATGTTGACCTCATCAACATGCTTACTTGGCTCTGCTTGAACCCTTTTGCAAATTTGGCTAAGTATATAAATTTAGTGAATTATGTCTGAGTAGCCAACTTTGCATTCTCATATCTTCTATCAAATTTCATTGCATGACTTTAAATCTGGTGCATAATAACTAGAGATTGATGTGATCACATCCATATGACCAACTCCCCTAGACTCATCCATATGTGGCAATGGTGACATCAACAAACTACCTATTCTTTATTATATATACCCAAAATGTCTAGATAATCAATATAATGAACTAGATGAATTCCACTCATAAACACAATCATCTTTGACCTATGATAGGTTCCCTTGCATATCCTCTAATCACCATATTCATCCATGATCATTAACATAATCCCTAATGCCAATAATCTCCCTTTTGACATCAATGACAATCATATTGCCAACAAGAGTAAAATGGAAAGTGTTATTGGAGGCAGATAAGTCAAGTGAAGACATTACTCTTGTAACTACCTTAGTTCCTATGGCTTCTACTAATCCTATAGTTATTATTTCCCTTTCTCCCATTGTTCCTATTATTTATTAAGCCCTTGTGGTTTCTAATGTTTCTCCTATTTCTTTCATTTCATTACATCCTATTATTCCTAGTGCTACTATGTATTCCTCAGTTTCTATTGCTTCTAGTGTTACTATTATTCCTACAAGTCATATTGATTCTATTGTTGGGATTATTTATTTAGCTCCTATGGTTTTTGGTGTGCCTATTTTTTTAGTTGCCCCTATTATTTCTTCCTCCCCTAATATTACTTTAGTCATAGTTTCCCTTGTTCCCCCTATGTCCAAGAAGATATATTTTAAGAATATTAGGGGAGCCCTTTCTAGTGCTCAATTTTATGTATCCTTAACTCAATTTGGATTGCCCATGCCTTAATCCACTATAACCTAGGCTACTTCTACTGTCCACTCTACCAAATCCAAGAAGAAGAAGCCTACTTATATTGTTCATCCAATGCCTCAGTTGGAAAATGTAGACTGGTCTAAGATCATCTGGCCATCATTACTAGACACATTACATGTATAGGCATTAATTTATTCTTTAGGGGATGTTTTTAAAATAACCACTACTAGGGATACTCAGTCAATAAATACCACATATGTGTTAATCCCACAGTTGGTAATAGACCTAGAATCCTAGGCTTTCCAAAGACCCAATCTAATAATAATTGAGCTCCTCACTATGAGCTTTATTTTTGAAAAATCAATGACTACCATTCAAAAGGTCAAGAAGAGGAAGATAGAAGATGAATATAGCATAAGATTGGTCTTGGAGGAAACGCAAGATGTGTTCTCACTATCAAAGAGAAATATCAGGAGACTTGGGCAATCTCCATATAATTAATATTTTAAAGCCTACCTGTAGGTAAATGTAGAGGCCTTGTTAGAACTTCATGAAGGCATAGAGCATGTCAAAGAAGAGTTGCAACAAGAGCTAGAACATGTAAGATAACAACAACAAATTATTCATATTCCTACGGAGATTAAAGGTGATGTACAAAACATTGCTCTTAGGCTTTACAATATTTTGGATACTATTGGTTTAATGAGGGTTGAATTGTCCCCTCATATTATTGAAACTATCAAATTATTTAATTCTTTTTAAAAAGACAAAAATAAGTTGAAATTATTTGTATTGTACACAACCAATAAGGCTTACAACGATCTTGATTTAATAACACCATTGGAAGCATCCAATGCTCTCAATATGGTGGTCATTAGGACACCAAAAATTAGAGAGTGGGTATGAAGCATGCAAGCCTTGATTTCTAAAATAGTAAAATAGGAAAAATAAGTCATACAAATTTTGGATGAGTTGAACTTATCTTAGGCCTTAGATCCCTCAAGAAAATTAATAAGTAGGGCCAGTGTTGATCAACTAATCTATTAGGTGTCATCCAATTATAAAAAAATGTCTCTAAAGATGCACATTAGAAGAAATTTAACAATAATTAGGATTTTCCAGGAAGAAGTTAACTGAGGTATATATCTTTTAGGAAGAATTTAGAGCCACCAAGATGAAGAATGCATGCTTACTAGCATAGGCCACTAAGGTGTATAAACCCTTTGTTTTAAATATGGATTTAATAAGTTTGTAACATAGCATAGGATACAAGCACTATCAATAATTAGAAATGAAGAAATAAGCTTTTATTGGGTCTCCCAGTTTAACTACACTTCCTACTACAATCCCTCTAATGACTATCAGTTCAACCAAGTAGGCCCCATTGACTAGTAATCCTTAGTTTTTTTGGTTATTTTTATATGTATTTTTCATGTAAATTAACAATGTAACTAAGACATATAATAGTTGATTGAATAGTTTTGTAAACATGCACACATTGCATGGCTTTGTAAGAGTGAGTCTAATTTTAAAAGACTCAATTTTGACTAAGTTTAGACATGTATGCAGAACTTGCACTAATTAAAACTCTCATTATAATTATTATTAACATATAATTTTAAACTTTTGCATGGATTTGGAGGATGAGGTGACCCATCCCCAAATATATTTATACTTATAATCCTCTTATTTTCAAGGGTTGGAATATTTTATTAATACATGAAGAAGCCTTTTGATTGTGATGCAATTGTGTTAATGTTTTTTTCATTCCTATTCTATGTACTTAATTATGTTTACTTTCTTAGTTGTTTGACTCAATAATTTAAAATGTGCAAAAGCTATCGATAATTACTTATTGTTATTATTGGTGTATGTTAATTGAAGATTGCAATGGCTATTAGATGGTTAGAAAATATAATTGGTTATATGCAATTAGGTTGATTGTTTTAATTCTTTAAGTGTGTAGAAGGGTTTTCTATGTGAGTAACAACTGCCTTAGAGACCTATCTGAAGCAAGTTAGAATATTCTCTATAAGTATGTGCAATAGTTACTCTAAATGGAAGTAACCTTTTGATGAGACCTTGGAGTTTACTATATTGATTCTTCCCCAGACTCCCCTACTATGTTTGCATATGCATCTGCAACAACTACTACCTGTAAGCATTGGTATCAAAACACTTATCCACAAAGAGACCATCCTGAAAGTAATCCTTTATAAAATCATAAAGCCTTCTTTTCTACCCTCCTTCCCTCTTTTTTCAATTTTTTAGATATCTACCCATTTTAGTATAGGCTCCATCCATCCAAATCAACAAAGTTTCATCCTTCTTCTAGGTTTCACTCATCCTTTCACACTTGGTTAACAATTTACATGCTCAACCTGATATTTTACCACCTAGTTATTCAACCCATACCTATAATTCATTCTCGAGAGTGGATTTTATCTCCATTGAGATCTTAAAATGTTAGAAGTTACCTCGTTAAATATATGGTGTGCATAAAACCCACATCAGCATAAACAAAAGCTGGCACTAGAATGAGGGTCATAACCACTATGTGTTTTTCCTTAGAAAAGGTTTCCCCTTATGTTTGAGGTGCACTAGAGACACCTAATAGAGTAACCAGGTCTAGAACCCAAACTAGTGTTTTAGTTTCACCTTTATCAATTCACTAAAGGCTTAGATCTGCATCAGTTATTCCCACGATACCCTAGGTTAGGACACCTTCCCCAATAAGAACTTATAGCCCATTAATCATCCTAAAGCCTAGCCTTGGTTATTTGGATCTAATATTTTAGTCCCAAGAGATGTGTATGATTTACCAGGAATCCATAGAAGTATCTAACTTATTTCTCTCTTTTAGGAGGAAGAATGATAAATGAGCATATCAATTATTTCAAATTTACTTTAAGATTGATGAATGTTGCTTATGAAGACATTGAATGTAAGGTTTTCCCATTAACATTGGAAGATGTTATTTACAATTGGTTCTTCAATTTGCAAGATAATTCAATTACTTCATGAAACTCATGTCAAAGCATGTTTCTTGCCCAATTTAGAAAGGTTACCAATTCGAGTGTCATGAATCAAATTTTCATCAGTATGAAGAGGGAGCCCAATGAGCCAATCCATGATTTTAATGTGAGGTTTCAAAATATATATAATTGAATAAGTTTTGCATATAAACCACCAACAACACTAATAATCAAAATGTACCAGAATCCCTAGATCCATATATTGTGATATTTTTTGAAGAGTTGTTGCTACTAACACTCTATCACTGGCATATGAATAAGTGATAAACATTGATAGGAAGTTAAATACTTAGTTACCAGGTACTTCCAACCTTAATGTTGGTTTCCTAATTTTAAATTGAATGCCCCATGTGAATCAGAATGTTTCAATATTCAACTAGAATTAGTTGTATGCATTACCTCCTATGACATAACATACATTGAATCATAACTATGGATTCTTGAACCACCCTACATAAATGAATGGTTTGTAATAGAGTCAACATTCATTCCCATCCAATACCATAGTTTCCTAGGGTGTGTATTTTATCAAAGTGAAATTGGATTCTATATAGAGGATGGTTCAAAAACTAAGAAATAATTTCTTGGGCATGTAGAAGAAGATAGGTAATGCTACTGGTCTGAACAATAACCATAATTTTGAATTTATAATATATAACACACCTTTCAACATGCTTTCAAACAATACAAAATAGTAGCAAGCCAATAAGTTTCCAAATATCAACATTGGATAGAACATCACAACATGGTGAGCTTGACTATGTTAAGTTTTGTGTAGGATTTAAAATCTTCCAGAGAGAGATGGTAAGGCAAGATTTAATGAATAATCCACCAAAATTTCCTCATGATGCTAGTTTCTCAATCACAAATATGGTTTTTAAAACTCATGGGTTTCCCTTTCCAAGTGAAAATGATAATGTGTTAGAATACAACTCAGATGCGATACACACTTTCCATTAATTCCTTAAAAATAATTATAATTTGAGGAACAAACAACCCTTCACTATGTCTACTCCTCAAAACAATATGACTATTCCCCCAAATCTTAAGGTTGATAATAATCTTGTTAGAATCAAAGCTCTGATACCACAATTAGGATCAATAAGCTTTGATACCAGATGTTAGGAAAAATGTATCCTACTATGCAAGTAATTAAATTAGAAAAACAAGCTACAAAAACATGTGACAAGAGGGAACATATTACACAAATATTATGTGGAAATCCTACAATGTCCAAGGAAAAAACCACTAGAAAACTAGAAGCTTCAAGACTTCATATTAATACAACAACTCTCTTCTTCAATAGCTCTTCTAGAAACTCCTTCAGTGCTTACAACCAAGCACTCAATGCTTACACCTATAACATTCAGATTGTGAACCAGGCATAAAAATTCCTCCAATATCCAACCTCCAAGCATCCAAGCAAAAGCTTGCATGGATACTATAATAAGATGAATGACAATGAGAAAGATTATGTTATTAATAGAATTGACATCATATAGCGAATAATTAAGAGAGAGGAGAAAATGTGCCATTCTTGAAGTGGATGTACTATTCATCAATAGGGAACTACGTCTCCCCCATGTACCAAGTCAAGTTTTGAATGGCATCTCATGATTCCCCCTTGACCACTCCATATGCACTTTAAAGTTTTATTCCCCACTTCACATGTGACCTCAATATAGCATAATGATCCTTGTCTTCCACTTTCTCATGTGCATTCACATGAGTCAAAATATTTCCAACTTTTAACCTCATCCAACAAGAACCATAGACAAATCATGTCCGACAAGCACATTCTTAAGTGGAATCATGGGATCCACTATCATCATGTCCTCACATGCATCTAAAATCTAACCCATGTGATTAAGTGGTGAAATGCACCCCATTTCTCTCTCTTCATCAAATATGCTTCATGGGCCATACCACTCATTGTGGACAATGCCACATCACTAACTAACCACATCACTAACCATTCACATCACCATGAATAGTGGACATGAATAGTTACGATGAATAGTGTCTTCACACCTAACATACTCCCACTTGAAATCAATATACATAGGGTTTTATCACACCTAAGTATTCTGCAACTAGTTGTCCATCAATGCCCACTGTTACCCTAACACAAACCTAATAGAAGTTTTCTTTCACTATTAAAAATTTTATACCCTATTTGACTTTGATAACATCTACTCCATAGCATATTACATCATTAAAGTGACAAATCACTTTTCCATATTACAGACCAATCCTCCTATCAATATTTTATATGAAATGAAAAATTTAGTAGATCTTTAAATCAATCCTATCTCAGAGAAGATAAATCCTACTTACACTTCCAATTGGGGATACATTAGATAATCAAAGTCATGACCAATATGGATCTGTTAGACCTAGCCAAGTTATTTATTACTACAATAATATCACTAAGGAGGATTCCAAAGCCTCCAGTCAAGAAAAACTATGCAACAACCTTAACAAGGTCTGATGTTTTCATATTCACTAAACTAATCACAAGTAAAGCCAAAACTAATCTAGTGTTCACCAAAGCTTGTATAATAAGTGGGGGTTAGTAAACATAAAAGTAAACATGCATAATAAAATCCTATTAATCTATGTATAGTTAAAACCTTAATTCATGGAGAGAGAAATATATTCAAAAGACATTACTTATGCTACTTTTATGTATTAAAGAAAGGAGAAAAGTTAAGATACTTACCTTGAAGATAAACCCATTGAAACTCAATCTCTCCCTTGGCCAAAGGTACTTTAAAAGAGGTTGTGGTTTGTAAGGATCACTAAAAAATGCCAAAGCATCCAAGACTTCTCCATAAAATAATATTCTTTTTTAAAGTATAAACCCTAATCTAAGATTCCTCAAGTATAATGGTAGAAGAGCAAATTGTAAAGAAGTGCAAATGAATAATTAACTCTTATTGTCTCTTTAATAATGGTGAAATGGATGTGTTTATATAGTCAGATCTAACCTTAAACCTTTCTAAAAGTTTAGGCTGACAAGGTCAACCTGATCAACTACGTATCATAATTGATAGAAATAAACTAGGTCATGGACTAGGTCAATTAGGCACTGACCTAGACCCTAATGAGTTTTGTCAATAAGGATACAAGATCAATGTGGTCGACTATGTAATGTAAACTATCAATAAGGGTTTTAGGTTAGGTAAGGGATAATGAAGGTGGTAAAAGACTATACGAGGATGAAAAATAGGAGGCAAAGATTAGGGGAATGATTTTAGGAGACAAGTGTGTAGATATAATGTGGAAAAAAGGGACAACAATCTTGCAAAGCACCAATGGTCTACCCACCCCTTTCCCGATGCACCCCTTAAGGTGTACACTCAAAGAGATTGAGACTTGATGGGTTATTACAAGATAGAAAGCATTAGTAATTGATAAGATTTGAAAATATTATGTGTATGCATATGCCCCACTTGAATCTCATCACATGTCACTCAGGTGAAATAGGGGCTAGTGCTTCGAAAAAGAACATAGTAACACACAATGCTAAAGATTAAAAAAAATTGTAGTATTTTAAATCATAAAATAACTGAAAGAAAATGACTAAAATAGAAATAACTAAAAATTAGATGTAATGTGTACATTGACTTACCATTATCACTGGATGGTTATATGTTGTATTTATATTTTTGATCATGGAGGGCGCAAAGACTAATTTCAACAACCCCAAGGATATAAAACTAAAGAGCAAAAATAAACAAATGTAGAAAAGCTAAGATAATTGGTGCTATGTGGATGGAATGTATTTAGAAATTTGGTAAGATGGGGTGGCAAGTGTTATGTTATACTAAATGACCAAGTCAAATTTTAGATTAAATAAGGTAACTAAAAATCCAAAACTACTAAAGACCAAAAAACTCAAACAAGTAAACCTAAGTAAGAAAGGCAAACTCACCAATTCAAACCAAGGATACATGTCAAAAAAAGGATGGTAATCAAACATCAATGTGAAAGCAGTAACAATCCTTATTTAAACAAAGATGGGCAAGAAAAATGGTAAAACAACATTGATGATTGAGCAATAATAATCCTTACTCACTCAACAATGGGAAAAGGTGCATAAAATGGAAAATAATATTGTTGAGTGAGAAGTAACAAGCCAACCTCACTCAATAATGAAAAAAACATGAAAATAGAAATGGACTCAGGTGTTAAAAAAAAAGGGCAGTACAACAATTACAAATGGTAAAATAAATCAAGGCATGTCTAGAGATGTAGAGCCATGGTATAAATAAGATAATCTATAGTTTTTCAAGCATATTATTTTGTTTGAAAGATAGATAAAATTGGAACAAAGTAGTGTTAGCATGTTTTTAAGATGTGAAGAAGATGGAAGTAGAGAAAAATGGAAAATAGATTTAGAATCACACGTGCCTATCAAGGGGTGAAATGAAATGGGTGGAGGGGAGAATGAAATATAACCAAGGTAAAGGAACTCTTTATCAAATTCAAGACACTTAGATTAGGTTTGTCAAAATAAGAGGACTTTCAAACTTAAGGGCTCTAAAGAACTTATCTTAGTTATGCAAGTCTTAGGTCAACAAATGAAGTATGTAGATCATCCTATGAAGTCTATATGCATTATAAAATTAACCTACCTTCCCACAATGTGTTCCCTATTCCTCATGACCCCTTAAAGAATCATCAGTCTACTATTAATATTGGGTACTTGTGTGAGAAAGTAGGTAGTACCATAGATTTTTTTGAATTTTTATATTTAAATCTACTACCCTACCACACCCCAATAGACCTCAGCTCTATTATGAGGCCAATTGTGGAGTTTGAGATTCAATTGGAGATATAATATGTGATATGATCAAGTCTTTTGATGTGATTTTGACTTTTAAAATTTGTATGTTATCTTTTTTTAAACTGCCTTTTGTTTCAAATGATTTGGATTTAAACTTTCTTGATGGTTTTTTCTTTTCATCCTCCATTAGATTTAGAAGACAAAACATGGATGTTAAAGATGATTTTCATTTGAATAGTTGGAGCTTGGTTGTTAAGAGAGATAACTCAGAGAGCATGGTGTCTAAGAGTCTCGTAAATTCAGTTAAAATAAAAGTGCTATCTTGAATTCGATCTTATTTTATCCAAATATGGAGTGAAAGGAAAGGAAATCAAGAGGATTGAAACATGAAACAATTTGAATTATTTCAAATCACAAAAAATGTGACAAAGGGCAAAAAAGGGATATAATGACAGCTAAGTGTGATTCCTTATCATAAGAATGAGGGAAAGGTAATAAAACATGCTAACATAGTTGGTTATGCAAATTTCATCTATCAAAAGAAATAAAATCTAAAGCTAAGAATAAAGATCAAAAACTCGTAACCATTGCAAAAGACATTTTAGATAAGGAATGAAAATATGGTGATTTTATGAGGAAGGTCAGGTCCTATTCGTGGTCTTACAATACAACTCATAAAAGAGAAACCCACTGGGTGCTAAAAAGTGTAAGTTTGGAAAATGAAAAAATAAAGAGGACAATAAATGGGAAATCATGAAGAATATTAGGTCATATCCATGGTTTTACAATGCAATTTATAAATAAAAAAGAAAAACCAAAGACCAAAAAGGACTAAGGTTTGTGAAAATTGAGAACTATTGTATAGGGTGAGACCTATATAACTATCCTATAAAAAGTGTTAGATAGATAGCATATATAAAGCATGAAAATAAAAGAATGATTAGGTGAAGTATTACTTGAGGAATTGTGTATTGGTGGGTTCTTTGAAAATATGGCCTTCATTGGTTTGAAGGTGATAGGTACTTAGACCAAGAATATCTTTAACTAAATAAGGGCCCCACCATTTTTGGCATATTTACCTTCTTTATCATGAGTGTAGTATAATTTAATGACAAGATCACCAACATTAAATGTGCAAAATTTAACTCATTTATTATGTTGTTTAGTAATACAGTCCTTGTATTGATGATTATGTTACAAAGTAGAAATATGGTGTTCATCGATGATACTAAGATCATGAAGGTGAGATTTATGTATGTCTTCATCAAGTATGATACCATGAAGATAAATATGGAGAGAGCGAAGCTCAACTTCTAGTGGAAGGATTAATTTAGAACCATAGACTAGAGAGAATGCCATTGTCATAGTGACAATCCATATGCTAATGCAGTAGGCCCAAAGTATAGGGTATAAATGAAGGCACCAATCTATGTGGGTTTCATGAACTGTCTTTTGGAGGATTTTTTTAAGAATTTTATTTGTGGCCTCAGCTTATCCATTGCATTGTGGATGATAGGGTGTATGGAATTTGTGATTGATTTTAAATTTAGTACAGAGCTATTTGACATCTTTGTTTTTGAAGTTATGACCATTGTCTGAAATAATAGTATGAGAGACACCAAAGTGGCAAATGATTTGATTAAGAATGAATTTGGTGATGGTGGTACCGATGACATTAATGAGGAGCATAGCCTCAACCTATTTGATAAGATATTCTATGGTTGTGATTATAAAGACATTCCCATTTTGAGATTGAAGTAATTTGCCTATGAGATCTAATCCCTACATGGAGAATGGTCAGGGAGATTCTATGATTTGAAGCTCAGTGGGAGGTGAATGAATTAGATTATCATGAAGCTAGTAAAGAGTGCACTTTTTCACAAATTTGATGGCATCTTTTTCAAGAGTGGTCCAAAAGTATCCCATATGTAAGCATTTGTAGGATGTATCATGTCTATTATAGTGGCTACTACAAATTCCCCCTCGTGTTTGTTCAAGAAAAGGAGGAACCTCATCTTTCATAACACAATGGATCAAGGTACATGTTGGTGTTCTAGATTTGCACCCTAGCTGATTAAGCAGATTGTTCAATTTTTCATAATCAAATCTAGTCCAACATAAGACTGATCATAGGCTATGGGTATCTTAATAATGGATCAGACCTCTATATAAGGTTGGCTTCCTTTTAGATCTATCACCTAAACTAGCACTTACTTGGAAAAGGCAGAGAGATTTTGACAATAAATTATAAAACATGTAAAATAGGTGATGCAAAAATGATTTGATCACTCAAACTCAAAAAAAACATACTTTGAGAAGATTTTAAGACCAAATAATATCAATCTCACATAGATATTTAAAATAAGTCATTAATCAGTTATCAAATTAGCAAGAGAGGACAAATATCCACTTTCAAGCTAGACAATAAACTATAAATTACACTTATAATAACTTGTGAAAACTACTAAGCACTACCTAAAGGTAATAAAAACTAAAACATAAGTAAGGAACATACATTCACTTAACCACAGTACATGAATTCATAGAACACACTTCAATCTAGATTAGAAAATGATGGAATTCAGCATTTATTACATCAAAAGGTGTCACAGTACAAATTTAGGGAGAGTCTAGTCATACCAAAAAGAGGGATCCATTTTAAGGCTTGGAATCCTATATGTATTGAAAAAGGACCAACCACTTCTGATGGATTAGCACCAATTCAATGACACTGACTCATGACCTTATCAATAAGGAACAAATTCTATAAAATAATTAAATGCTCATTGATCTTTACCCATTTACCTAGTGTCCTTGGAACTCCATGTCATTATTTGTCTGATCTACTAATGAGCATCATGCCTAGGCATTGATATAATTATGCCACATCTACTTTGGGTGGCCATCGATACCTATAAATTGAAAATGTTATCATACTAATAGGTGAAACACCTCTTCATGATCACATTTTCATCTATATTCATTCCAACTTGAACCTGCATCCATTATATAGATGAAAAACCAATCTCAGATCATTGGTTTTCACACAATCATAGTATTCATGAAAACCTACAAACTACTTGACCCTACTTCACAACATTGGTCCATCTTCTATCTTTATATCTGGTCTAATATCGAATACATGTTTCTCATTCAGAACCTTATGAGATCTAAGAGGCTACTATTGACTAAGCTCTAATGGTGATATGGGTCCTTAATATTTTATTCAATGGAGTCAAAGAATGGGTTTATTTACCTTCAATGGAAGCTCTATGTATTTTCTCTTTGCTCATTAGTCGTTGATGAAAACCTATAGATTTCTTGACCTTGATTCATTATTCATTAGTTATCAATGAAAACCTACAAGCTCTTTGTATTTGAATTTTGTATTTTCTCTTTGTTCATTATTCATGAAAACCTACACACTACTTTACCTTACTTCACAAACATTAGTCCATCTTCTATCTCTATAGTTGGTCTAATATCAAATACATGTTCTTCATGCAAAACCTTGTGAGAGCCAAGAAGCTACTATTGACTAAGCTCTAATGGCGATATGGGTCCTTAATATTTTATTTACTTGAGTCAAAGAACTAGTTCATCGACCTCCAATGGAAGATCTTTGTATTTTATCTTTATTCATTGGACAAAATATCCAAGAGAATTCAAGTCTTCGAGACTTTTATTCCAGATAAAATGTCTGAGAGAATTTATACTGTCTTTTTTGACATGGATAACTTCTCTGAAAGAAATAGGTCTTCGATAAAATTATTTTGGAATAATTTTCCTAAGAGAAATCTATCTTCATCTTTTGATTTGAACTTTTGTTTGAAAAAATTCATGCTTTCAGAAACTTTGTCTCGAATATTTTATCCAAAATAATTTCCAACACTTAACCAAAAAAGGATCCCAAAATATTTGAAATTAGCAAAATAAAATCTTGAAAGAAATATGCTAAGGACTTTAGCCAAAACAAAGGTTTCGTACTTAGGTTTTTTGAAACCCTGTAGGCCCTTATAAACTTGTGCTTGAACATTGACTGCTCAAATGACTTTCCAATGCTCATGCAACTTGTTCTTGATTTTTGATCCACTTGGTTTCACCATAAAACCTGCGCAGACCCTTCATCTTTGCTCTGTATACCTATCCCTTAAAATTTAACAAAATACACTTTAAACAATCTTAAAGTGTTTCAAAAGATTTTCACTCTACATGATCTCTTTATTCCACTCATTTCATCTAGAACTCTTCTCACATATAATAATTAGACCACTCTCTCAATAGGAACCCTGCTACACGACTGTCCAATCAAAACTTTTTATGTGGGCTAAAAAATGGCCAACATATTTGGTGACTCAGTTGGGTATCATGCCTATTATACTTGAGAACTCAGATCATTTACATGACTTTCTGACTCATAATAGATAATACATTTATTCCATGACTTTAATAAACCTCTTGACTGAAAAGACAAAGGATTTCAACATAAAGGGAAAGAAACAAACTTGGAAAAAAAACTAACATAAAAAAATCAAAGGTGACTAAACTACTAAACAATTGTACAAACAAAAGCACTTATTTGGGACAAGATAAAAAGGAAACAAACTAATATGTTAGAAAAACACTTAGAGAAAAAATAAAAATAGCTAACTATGTACAGGGGACCTAACTTCCTTAATAGCAGTGCTTTAGATGTATCCCATTGATTGGGATAGCAAGCTCTTCACCATTCATCCTTGTGAGTTGGAAAGCATTGTGGGACTTGCATCTTGAGACTATATATGGACCACTCCAGAGAGAATCAAATTTTGTGTGTTTTCCTGGCTTAGCTCTATCCTCATCACACTTGAGGACCAAATCTCCTTCTTGAAAACCTCTTGAAGAAGCTTCTTTGTCAAACAATCTCTATGTCATTGCTTGATGGACTTTCATGGCCAACATAAACTTATACCTTGTCTCATCTAGCTCCATGAGCTTAGCATATCTTATTTTTATTGACTCATTCTCCAAAATCTCATTTTGTTGCATTAATTTCAAATTAGGTAATTCATGAGAAATAAACATTCTTGCTTCCTTACGGTATACTAGCTTGTATGGAGAATTGGCTATAGACCTCCTATAGATGATCATGTCAGCCCATAGAGTTAAATTTAATTTGAGATGCCATTATCTCTGATTATATTCAATATTCCTCATAATGATCTTCAACAAATTCTTTTTGGTAGACTTAATAAGGCCATTGCCTTGTGGATAATAGTTTGATGAGGTATTGAGGAAAACACTATGTTGAACTGCCCACTTGCTGATTTTAGATCCTTCCAAATACATAGCATTATTAGAAATTATAGTTGAAATGACGCTAAATCTAGTAAGCAAACCTTCATAGAAGTCTAGAACATTGGTTTCAATGGCTTCTTTTAATGTCATTGTCTCTGTCCATCTAGTAAAATAATCTATGGTAGTTAGGAACCACTTGTGTCCTAAGCTTGAAGGAGGATTAATAAGACCAATAAATTCTAATCCCCATTAGACAAAGGGTTTATTTACTAAAATTGGTTGGAGAGGTAAGGATGCAAGCTTTACCTTTCCAACAAACATGGCACATTATCTGCATTTCTTGACCCATGTATGACAATCACCAAATAAACTTGCCCAATAATATCCACATCTCATTATGTTTTTGGGTTTGATCCTTGTTGAATAATGCCCCCCACCATGTTCATCATGAAACTACTCAAGTAACTTCTATGTTTGACATGTTTCTATGCATCTTAGTAGTATGTCATTGATATCCGTTTTGAACAACACATTATCAATAAGAAAAAAAAGAATTGACTATAATCTAAAATATCTCTTTTTTGAAGGAGTGAGATGAGAAAGATAAACACCATCATGTAGATATCTTACCATATCATGGAACCAACTAGAAGGTGAGGCCTGATCACTTGTAATTTCTTGATCATTTGACACCATAACCTGTTCATTAGGCTCCTACAAGTCTTGGGCTAGATGTTCACAAAGTCCTTTGTCTCATACCAGCTTTGTGACTTTGATTTCAACATCATATTCCATGACTTTGGTTATCCAACTAGCTGTCTCATCATTTATATCTTTTTTTAGAAGAAAATTTTTGACACTTGGATGTGTAACCATCAAATATATCTTATTATTAGACATCAAGAACCTAAACTTTTTAAGAGACCTTATAATTTAAAGTACATGCTTCTCAAAAAAAGAATACCTTATTTCATATTCTTATAATCCTTGACTGAAGAAGTATATTAATTACTTTAAAGTCTTTTTATTCTACTACATGAGAATCCCTGAAATTGTGTCAATGCTAGCATAGATGTATAAGAAGAAATTTTGGTGAAGTCAGGGTTCAGTAGTGTAGGAGCACTAGCTATAACTTTTTTGATCTCTTCAAAACTTCTTAATCCTTTGGATAAACTAAAACTCTGGCCCTTATTTAGCATGGTTGTGAGTGGCCTAGCTAAAGTAGCAAAATTTAAGATGTATCTCCTTCTAAAATTGATCTTGCTTTAAAAACTTTGTAAGGCTTTCTTGTGCTTAGCCAAGAAAAGTGCAAGAATTGAGCCTATATTATCAGGGTCTATGCTTGTACCATATTTTGAAATTACATTTCCAAGAAGCCTACCTTAAATAATAGATAAAACACACTTTTTTGGATTAAAAAATACTCCAAATTCCCTACAACTTTCAAACACTTGTCTGAGGTGAATCATATGCTCATCTGTAATGTTAGATAATATTGTTATGTCATCTAAATAAAAAAGAATAAAATCATTGAGGAGACCCTAAAATACCATGTCCTTGGCTTTCTAAAAAGTGGCTTCAACATTAGATAAACCAAAAGGCATATTTTTGTATGCAAATGTCCCCCACTTTATGGTGAAGGCTATTTTGAACTGGTCTTCTTCTTTGACCAAAATTTAATTATATCCACTGTAACCATCTAATAAAGAGAACCTTTCTGAGCCTATAATTAGCTATAGAATTTGTTCCATTGATGACAGTGGGTAGTCATCTTTAAGAGAGTCCTTGTTCAAGTCACAGAATTCAACACATAGCCTTATTTCACCATTTTTTTCCATACTGAAACAAGGTTTGCCACCCAAGTTGAGTGTTTAATTAGAAATATTAAAGTTGATTCAGTGATTTTATACAGTTCATCTCTCATCAAAGTTTAAAGCTTTAGGTTAATTGGCCTTTGTCTTTGTCTAACTAGCCTAATCTCATCTTTTAACTCAATGGTATGCTGAGCTAGACTTAGATTAAACACTTTAAGGTCATTGTATTTCCATGCTAAGACATCTAAATTTTTTGATCAAATCTTAACAAAAGTTTATTTCTCTGAAGATGTGCAAACTTTGTTTAGCTTTAAACTCTTACCTATTGCAATCTCTACATTTGTATAGTGTTCTTTCTTGGTTGATAAATCAAACTTTTTTTTCTTAATTCATCATCTCTGCTAAATATGTTTTCAAGGGTGACCAAACCTTTAGACAACTTGTTTGTCTTCAACTGCACAATCTGGTAATCATATTACTACAAATACTTGTCTTGTTTTCTTGAGGAGAATTCAGCTTCCTCTTGTAAGAATCTAACAGTCTAACTATCATTTTCAAATACTTGACAGTTGTCATGGTTGTCTAGGACAGAAGGTCTCATAACTACCTTGATATATGATTGAAATTTTTCATTTTTATGTCATCTGAGATATTGAATTGTGACCCAATGGTAGCTAGCCTATCTACATGCTTGTTATTATTTCTTGATATGGCCTGAATATTGAAAGCTTGAAAGTCTTCAATTAGGTCCCATACTCTATGCTTATAGGACCTAAGTAATGGGTTCTTGCATATATTAATTCCTCTTGGTGAAATATCAGTTCACTATCTCCAAAAACTTATAAAAATTTGACATTCATCTTTCTTGCCCATTGCAAACCATGCACTAGTGCTTCATATTTAGTAACATTATTGGAACAACCAAACTAAAACTTGAAATAAGATAAATACCTTTGATTTTCTAGATAAATTAATAGCATTCTAGCTCTAGTGTCATGTTTGTTCCTGGATCCATCAAAATATAGCTATTCTAGTCCATCACTAAGTTGAACATCTTTCATCAATATTGGAATTAATGCATCATTTTCATAAAGATAATAGACACCAAGTCCCTCTTCTTCAATTAAATTTTAGGGATTAAGTTCATTCAAATTAGAAGCCCGTTCACCAATGAAAATAATTGGGACTCCATCTAGAGGTGATTCAAATTCCACCTCACTATTTTTTAGTACCTTGTTTGAGATAACACAATTAGTGTTCACCATACTAGGCATGTATAGATCTAAATGAAATATTGTAATAGGTTTAGAATGTATCATCACCTTAGTACCATACTTGGTTATGAATATTAAATAGATCTAATCAGCTGACAAATATTCTCTAATATTTGAATTAAAGTCTTTTGACAGACACATAACAAAGTAGAGAGGCAAGTCTACTACAACTACATCTTGTTGAATGATAACATTGGGGAAATTATGTAATGTCGGTTTTAGATATTTGATTATGTCTAATGTATTTTTTAGTAACCCATCTAATTGCAATACACCTTTGGTATTTGGCTCATAGATAAGACCAAGCTTGTCTGTAATTTGTTTGGGTAGGACAATGTTGCTAGCTCCACTATCTACCATACAATTATGGACTAAACAATCACCTCCTATCAAAGAGAGATAAAAGGGAGGAGTTTTATTTGATTTGACATTAGTTTTTTTCAAATTTATCATGTTATGTATCTGTTGATCAGGTTATTTGATTTGTTAATTTGAATTAACCAAGACAGTTCCATGTTTCTTAATTGGCTCTTGAATAAGTATGTCATTTTTCCCTAGAATGGAAGGGGAATTCCACATGACAATCCTAACATTTGATTTTTTAGTTTATTCTATTATGCTAAAATATGCTCCACTAACCTTTGGTTGTAGATTTTGAGCCACTGGTTGTTCTCTAGTTAGGGGCATTTGGGGAACCTTCATTATCTATGTATTCTAAATCTTTTATGATATAAGAACAATAACTTGATCCTCGACACTCTTGGAAATAAAACTAGGAACCCTAGAAGTATTGATCACATCTTGAGCTTCCTCAAGTACTCTTATTTTATCTCTATTCAGATCTACCACTTGACCATTTGTGTTGTTAGTTTCACCAACTTGATTGAATGCAATATGATCATCTAATTGCCAATTAAAATTGATAGCATCAGCTACCATGGAACTTGTTGAGATTCTCTTTCGAATTCCATATTCATGTCTTGATACTAACCACCTTGAAGATAAAACTTTTCTTGTGTCATTTGTGGCATAGTAATATCTTGTGATACCAAGGCTTGATTTTGGATGTCATTTGGATTGGAATGTTGTGAACCTGAATCTTGCATCGAGTTATTTTGGGGAACAAAAGCTTTTGAACTGGAAGGTACATTAGGATCAGGAGATGCATATGCCTTAGTTTGGGTCATGAATCCTTGATTTTGATAAGGTTGCCTATTATCCTTTAAACCTTGATAAGGGGGTCATTGGTTATTGAAAGACTGATAAGTGTTATGGTTTTGTTGTTGATAAGGTCTACCTTGGTATTTTTATCTCTTGAGTTGAAAAATCTCATTTTCAAAACCTTGTAACATGCTTTTTAGATTACCAATGTCATTAACTTGATTAGGAGGGGTTACAACTTGGACTTTTGGGTATGGAACAAGGGATATAGATGGAACTTGGGGTATTTAAGGAGGAGGAACATGTTGCAATTCTAGGAATATGGACATTTTAGGCCTTGGAATAAGTTTACCTTCTTGTATTAATCTATTTTCTACCCTTATAACAATTTCATAGGAATTTGACAAAGTATTACCACCCATAGACTATATCACGACACTTATATCATTATTAAGGGCCTTAAGATAGTAAAAAATGCATACTCTAGGGATGGTCTAACCAATGCAGGGATCCTAGTCCATGTCTTTTAGAATCTAAGGTTAAAATCAAACATAAACTCATGGGGGTACCTTTATATGGTAGGCAATTGTTCAACCAAAGATAGATGATCAGACTTGTCCTCAAATTGCCTAACTAAGGTTGCACCTAAATCATCCCAAATAGCACTGCAATTTTTGGAAGATTCATATACCATTGCAATGTTTTCCCTTGAAAGAAGCAGTAAGCAATTTGATAGCCACATTATCTTGAGTAACATTATTAACATAACATAGATTGGCAACATCTTGGATATGCTCAATAGTAGTAATTTTATCCCATTCTCTAGAGAAGAAAGGGATACTTTTAAGGAAGACATAGGGATGACATCATATTGGGTCAAATTCAAGGGACTAACCCTATTAAATGAAACAACCACTTGATTCTTGATAACCATTTAGGAAAAAGAGATTTGGATTATGGGGATAATAGATTAGACTTAAACAATAGAGTGACTAGGAGATGAATGTTGTTTTAGAGGATAATGTCTTTTACTATGGAATCTTTATCTTTTATAAGAAGTAAAAGGCAATTAAATATGTTCAAAATGAGTACCTTTACTTGATGATCTTGTTGTAACCTTTGGCATGAAAGCAATGATTGAAGGATGCTTATAAGCTCTATAAATTGAAGGTTTTCCAACTTTTGATGATGGTAGATCTCTTTTGCTACTACAATTTCTTCTTCTCAATCTTTAAACTACAATTATACCAAAGAATTTGGATCCCAATGGGTGTGCCAAAACTATTGGTGTTCTAGATTTGCATCCTAACTAAGGGGATTATTAAATTCTTCCTACTCAAATCTAGTCCAACATGGAACTGATCCTAGGATATGGGTATCCTAACAATAGATCTAACCTCTAGAGAAGGTTGGCTTCCTTCTGGTTCTATCACTTAAACTAGCACTTGCTTGGAAAAGGGAGAGAAATTTTGACAATAAATTATAAAGCATGTAAAAGAGGTGATGCACCAATTATTTGATGACTCAAACTCGCACAAAACACACTATGAGAAGCTTTTAAGACCCAATAATATCAATCTTACATAAATATTTCAAAATAAGGCATTAATTAGTTATCAAATTAGTAAGGGAGGGCAAATATCCACTTTCAAGCTAGATAATAAATCATAAATTGCACTTATAATTACCTATGAGAATTACTAAGCACTTCCTAAAGGTGATAAAAACTCATACATAAACAAGGAGCATACATTCACTTAACCATAGTACATGAATTCATAGAACACACTTCAATGTCTCTTGGAAAATGATGAAATTCAGCATTTATTACATGAAAAGGTGTCACAGTATAAATTTCAATAGAGTCTGG
Source organism: Torreya grandis (assembly GCA_037957365.1). NCBI lineage: Eukaryota > Viridiplantae > Streptophyta > Pinopsida > Cupressales > Taxaceae > Torreya > Torreya grandis. Next base: position 1,485,078 of record JARHVA010001378.1, read on the forward strand.
CCATACCAAAAAGAGGGGTTTATTTTAAGGCTTGGAAGCTTGTATCTATAGAAAAGAGAAAGAGAGAGAGAAAATTGTGCATTGAAAAAGGCCCAACCACTTTTGATGGATTAGCAATAATTTGAGGATGCTAACTCATGACCTTATCAATAAGGAACAAATTCTATAAAAGAATTAAATGCTCATTGATCTCTATCAATTCACCTAATGTCCTTCTTACAACTCCATGTCATTATCTATATGATCTGATGATGAGGATCATGCCTTGGAATTGATATAATTATGCCATATTTGCTTTGAGTGGTCATCGGTACCTTTTTATCAAAAATTTCACCACACTGATAGGTGAGACACCTCTTCATGATCACATTTATGTCTGTATTCATTCTAACTCAAACTTAGGTCCATTTTATAGATGAAAAACCAATCTCAAATCATTAGTTTTCACACAGTCACAACATTCATGAAAACCTATAAATTACTTGACTTTGATTAACAAACACTAATCCATCTTCTATCTCTGTATCTGGTCCAATATCAAATACCTATTCTTCATCTAGAACCCTGTGAGAGCTGAAAGGCTACTATTGACTGAGCTCTAATGGTGATATGGGTCCTTACAATTTTATTTACCTGGTCAAAGAATCAGTTCATCAACCTTAAATAGAAGCTCTTTGTATTTACTTTTGTTCATTGGTCATCAATTTCCCACTCAAACCATTTCATTGTGCCCAGTTGTCTTAATTCTTATTGGTCTCACAGATTCTGCTAACTTATTGACTCATATCACATCATTAGATTTGGATGTATGAATACATGTAAGCCCTTGATTCTTTCCATCCAATATCCTTTGACATGTTGACTTGATCACACATTGTTATATTAAGATGTAAGGTCTCACATGCACCATAGATCTCCCTAGTCCCATTTTCCTGTCAGTTCTTGTGCACCTTTGGATCTTGACTCAATGAACCTACACCATCATATCTTATCCAACTTATAGCTCTTTAACGGCTTTAAACTGAGGAATTTTTTACTTATTTGACTCCAACGTGGATCGTTAGATCTTATGTGTCAGTATGTGGGCTCACATGGACCATTAGATCTCAACTAACTTTAAGCCTTTTAAGGACCTTTTAAGCCCAAATGGTTACATTATAGAGCTCAAAATTTGACATTTACATAGACATCAATGACATCCACACGCTTGTCACTACATTTTTAATTTCAATGGTCATTTCCTATGCTTGAATTTGACACTCGCATAAATATCCTAGGTTTTTAAAATCAAATGACTATTTGTCATGGCTTGATTTTGACACTTGTGCACCCATCATCTCTCTAATGGAACACAAATTCCTCAAGTCATTTCCTTTAGACTTTTGACTATTATATTTTATTTTGGATACTTTCCTAAATGAAATACCCTTTGGGACTTTTACATTGTCCCCTTTTCTAAAATAAATGCCCTTCGAAACTTTGTCTCGGGACAATTTTGTCAAAGAAGTGACCCTTCAAAAAAAGTGTTTGAAACACTTTGCTAAAGAAATGACCTTTTGATAAAATGTATAGGACACTTTTCTTAAAATAATACCCTTTGAAAATTTTGTATCAGACAAAATGTCCAAGAGAATTCAAGTCTTTGGGACTTTTATTTCAGACAAAATATCCTAGAGAATTTATACTTAGCCTTTTTTGACGCAGATAATTTCTCCAAAAGAAATAGGTCTTCGATAAAATTATTGTAAAATAATTTCTATGAGAGAAATTTATATTCATCATTTGATTCATACTTTTTTCCAAAAGTATTCATGCATTCAAAAACTTTGCCTAAGACATTTTGTTTGAAATAATTTCCAACACTTAGCCAAAAAAGGATCCCAAAAAATTTGAACTTCATAAAATAAAATCCAAGAAGAAATTTGCCAAGGACTTTAGCCAAAATAAAGGTTTTATACTTGGATTTCTTGAAATTTTGTAGGCCCTTTTGAACTTGTCCTTGAACTTTGACTGCTCAAATGACTTTCCAATGCTTGTTCAACGTGTTCATGACTTTTGATCTACTTGGTTTCACCATGAAGCCTGTTCAGACCCTTCATCTTTGCTCTACAAACCTGTCCCTTAGAATTTGATAAAATACACTTTAAGCAAGCTTAAAGTGTTTCAAAATCTTTTCACTCTGCATGATCTCTTTATTCTACTTATTCCATCCAAAACTCTACCTACATAGAATCATTGGACCATTCTCTCAACAAGAACCCTACTACATGATAATCTAGTCAACTTTGTATGCATCTAAAAAAAGGCCAATGTTACCTTCAAAATTGTGATAATATATGATTTTATATCAAAATACATACTTAAAATATTATTTTCAAATGTGAGTCTTTTCATGAGTCAAGATTCAGGGGATAAGTTTAGTGTTCCAAAAATTGAATGATGTCTTCATACCATGGGCTATGGTTAATGGTGATGGCTTCAATGTGGTAGATAAGAAAATCTTGTGGTTGAATAGAATATGGGAATTTTCTTATTTGGATAAAAAAAGTAAGATCAGTAATCACTTGGTGCAGATGAAAAAGAGATGCTGAAGAAGCAAGGAAATCAATAATAGAATTTGATGTCGAGGGATAAGATTGATGGTGAAGGAAATGAAATCCTTGGTGAGGGTGCTTGTGATTTGATGATAAGAACTAAGATTCTTGTTTTTATATTGGTAATCACCATTGACTTGGTAGAAAATGAGTTAGGAGTCACCTAAAGCATGCAGATATTGGATATCTAGATCAAGGGTTGCTCGCATGCCTAAGAATAAAACTTCATACTCCATGTTTTTAGTGACATTGAATGTGAGGCAAAAATATAATGGGATAATTTTTCTAAGAGGTCTCATGAGGATACAACCTACCCATCTCCCTAAAGGAATTTAGCATCATCAAAATGAAGGGCCCAAGTATCCTCATATAAATCAATACTAATTTCAGGAAGTTCTTTGATAACTACCTTTAGTTTAGTAGTATCAGGGAAGATAGTGGACTCATCGAGATTACTTATTTCCAGGTCGGCAGTGATGTTGTGGAAGTCCCCTTAAGATATATGGCTTATTTGTGGCCTTCAATGTAGAGAAGATTATCATCAAGAAGACTATCTTGGAGGTGGGTGGTAGCTAGCATAAGAGCTGTATCAAGTTGATCAACAATGATTTGTCCTCTGATAGATTTTTTGGTAATAATTTGGATATCAAATTCGATGAGAAGGACCATCCACTTATCAATTCTATCTCCAGGAAGAAAATATTTGGAGAAGTGACGAAGGGGATCATAATGGATGATAACATAAGTGGTTTGATAAAGCATATAATGTCAAAGTTTTTGAGTGGCAAAATATATAGCAAGGCAATCACGTTCAACTTTTGTATAATGTTTCTCATAATCAATGAGACCTCGACTGATATAGTATATGGATTATTCCCTTACATTATCTTCTTGTTGAGCAAGCATCGCCCCAATTGATATAGGTGTGAAAGAGGTATAAAATATCAAAGGTCGATTATTTGAAGGGGTATAAAGAGTATGTGGGTGAAGCAATGATTCTTTCATATTATCATATGCTTTTGATAGGGATCCATCCATTCTAAGGCATTACCTTCTTAAGAAGAGAATTGACTAAATAGATATGGTAAGCCATTTCAAGAATGAATTTTCTAATTTCCCCAAGTTTACCGACGTAAGTTTGAATGTCTATAATGGATCAATGGATGGGAATATTGATGATAGAGTTAATCTTGGTAGGGTCAAAATCGATGCCGTGGAGAGACTAATAATCCTAATAGTTTTCCAAATGTGACATTGAAAACACATTTGTAAGGATTTAGTCTAACTTTATATTTAAGGAGGCAATCGAAGATGATGTCAAGATCAGATAGATGAGTCTTGCAACATTTGGATTCAGAAATGATGTCATCCACATAGGTTTCTATAATCTTGTGAATAAGATCATGAAAGATGTGAATCATTGCCCATTGATAGGTGGCTCTATCATTTGAGGCTGAAGGGAATTTTAACATAGTAATAGGTACCCCATTAGGTGGTGAAAGTTGTCTTATATTATTCTTTGGGGGCAATGTGAATTTGGTTATAACCCAAGAAACCATCCATAAGAGACAACATTTCATAACCAATGGTAGAATCAATGATGGCATCTATTGAAAGTAGAAGGAAATTGTCTTTAGGACAAGCAAGACTAAGATTATGGAATTAATACAAATTTAAATGAAAATGGTGACTTTCTTTTGAATAAGGACTATGTTAGAAAGCCATTTAGAATAGTCCATGGGTTTGATAAACTTAGAATCAAGAATCTTGATAATTTCTGTATGGCATAAAGTAGAAACTTCATTTGGAAATTTCCATTACTTTTGTCACATGGGTTTGGCATCAAGATAAGTGATAATATTGTGCACCATAATGCTAGGGTCAATACATGGCATGTCTTCATAAGACTATCCAAATATATCATGATATTTATTGAATAATAAACTAAAGTTATCATTTTTAGTAGGTGTAAGTTCACGAGAAACTATAATTGGTTGAAGGCATGATGGATTACCATATTCGATGCGAGTATTTTCTTTGATAAGCATAGCATTGCCATCTTTAAAATGATATGGTGCATTAGGTAAAGAGAAAATTGGATTTAGTTTAGGGTTGATGCTAGCGATGAAGTTGTTGAAATAAGGGACTTTGTTTTTAAAATTCTCAAGTTTGTGATGTTGCCAAGGAAGTTGAGGTTCTTGAGCATAAAGCAATTCAAGAATGGCTTCATTACTAGGCAAAGTGGGAAGAAGACCATAATACTTGACATCTACTTTGAAATAAAGAATTTGATTACCATGGTGATTATATTTAGAATGTATTTGATGGACATCTATGGCCTTGGCATCTAATGTAATCTTGGGAGTAGGAGTAGGTTGATCAAATGAGATTGGTGTATAGTTAGTGTCTTTGATAGGGGAAGAATCAAATGTAATGATGAGATGTGTAGGTGCTAGAGAAGATGTAGGAATTTTTGGATGTTCTTAAGGTAGGATTTGTTTAACCACCCAAGGAGTATCAAGAAGTAGAGAATTAATGGGAGGTACATGAACTTCAGGAGCTAATTCAAAATCCATGGAAATTGTGTGAACATCATAATTAAACTATGTATATGGGATAATGCTTTATGATAATATTGAACATCAAAGTCTTAGGATTGAGCTTTGGCCATGATGTAGTTATCATCATAGGTTGGAAAAATGGTACATGCTTGAGATTCAAGAGGAGTTTTAGAAGAGGAAATTTTGATATCATTGAATTTGTGTGGAGACATGATTAAAGGATCTAGGAATAATTTGGCCATTCCATAATCATTTTATGTGAAAGCGTCATCTCAGTAAGAAATATCTTAAGAATAGTGTGATCATGAGGTAAAAAAATAAGGAGGAAGCCACTCTGAGATATAATGAGGTAGGTTAGTAGTGTTTCAAGTATGTTGCAAGTCATTAGGTTCATCATCATCCAAATCAGCAAGAGTGACATGTAAGTCTAGATTAATGTTGATGACTTTAGGTAAGGGAGCATTGTTGATTATTGGAATGGTAGGAATGCGATATTGAGATTTAGGATTGGGAAGTTGAATACTCTTAAGGATGGGATTGACCTTATGTTTATATTGTTTATTTTTATCTAGGAACTTAATGCATTGGCTATCAGAATAGGTGGTGGCCCTCATTCTATGAGTCCAAGGGCATCCTAGGAGTATGTTGTAAGATAAGGGCAAATCAAGGACCATAAGTTTAGTTAGAATGATCTTAATTCTAATTGTTAAGGGAATACAAATACAACCCAATGGCTTTTAATTAGTTTTATCAAATCCACAACAGGTTAGGTGGGTTTGCTTGGGATGATCCTTATTATATCCAAGTTGTTGGATGAGCCACAAAGATGTCACATTAATACCAGATCCTTCATCAACTAACACTTTAAAAATAAGGGTAGTGTTAATGGATATTTTAATGAAAGGGGGTGGATCATCGATGTAAAAAAGGAACTCGTCATTAATCATGTCTTCTTCAAGAAATTTAATAAAAGGCTTGGAAGAAAGATAAATGGATTCAATGGTATACACATTGGTAGATTGAGGCTCGATAGAGGTGGTTCTTCATCTATAGAATATGGATCTTAAATTTATTGTAATTATTGCATGAGGAACTTTCCATGATAAGGAGTGGTACAAACTAACTCCATAAGGGGAATCTTGAAAGGCATGGAGTTAAGTTATTTGATAAAGTTATAATGAGATTTACAAGAAGAACCAATGCGAGGTTTATAAGGTAAGGTAGATATTAAAGGAATGGAAGTGGTTAGGGGTTAAAAAGAAGGAGAGATTTCCTCATTAAGTTCTAAATCTAAATGAATGGTTGTAGTATCTTTGAGAAGTTGTTCTTCCAAAGATGGTTTCTTAGGTTTAGTGACAGGATCTTTGTGAGTTTGTTTACGATGATAGTTGACTTTAGCTACATTAATATATTGGGAATTATTGTAATATTGGTTATAGTCAGTATCAATAACATAAAAATCCTTAGTAATTTCTTGATTAATAGATGTGGGAAAATATTTTTGGTTATTATAAGAAGAAGCTTTAGGAGTTTGTCATTTTTGATAAGCGGTGTTGTATTCTTGATTACAGAGTTGGATCATGGATTCATGATTGAAGGAATCACCAAGCATATAAAAGATAACAAATTTAGTAAGCCCTCTACAATTTTCATGGGAATGACCAATGTTATCATGGAACCAACAAATTGATTAGGTTTATACCCTTTAGGAAGATTGTTAGGATAAGTAAAGGGTTTACAGGGTGATAAGAATTGTTTCATTTATTGCATAGTTAGTGGTATGTGAGAAGATGGGGGATTATCAGCTTTGGAAACTCCTAGTTTGGTTTGAGGAGTATTTATAGTGATTGAATTAGTAGAAGTTTGAAAATATTCTTTAAGGAATTTGGTACTAGGTGCAAATTACTTCATGAGGAAGTCTTGACATTTGGCTTGGTCAAGAGCTTCATTAAGCATTTGAGGGGAAAAAGTTTGAGCCTTGTATTGAAGAGAAGGAGTTAAAGTTGTTATAAATATTTTGAATATATTATCATCAGTCATGTTAAGGTCAAACTTATGAGATAGATATTTCCATTGTTTGATAAAATTATTGTTGATTCGGCGGTAAATTATTTAGGATTGATGAAATGGCTAAGGAAATTTTTAGGAATGAAATTTTTTAACTAAAGGATTGACTAAATCTTTAAGTTGCCAAATGAAATGTTGGGGAAGTTGGTTGTATCATTCCAATACATCACCAGTGAAGGTTTTAACTAAAAGTTCAGTTGTGATGGAAGTATTAGTTTGGATCCACTTTTTATATATATTACCAAATGCTTTAAGAAAGGATGTAGGGTCTTTAGTCCCATCATACTTGATAGTTAAAGGAATATTACCAATATCTATAGACATAACGAAAAGAGATAAAGGCTTGTTTTGGATATTTTGAAGCATTTTATTATTCATGATACGTTGAAGAATAACATTTTTTGAGGCATATCTAAGAGGTGGAGGAATAAAATTTGGATTAGTGTGAGAAATTATAACTAGAGGTTAATTATCCATATTAATCAAATGACATTGTAATTACATCATTTGAGATGTACTAGAAATTTGCATTAAGTTCATTTGTTATATGACTTGTGCAAGAAGTTGAGTAATATAAATTAGTAGGTTGGTGTTTGTAGGAGGACTCCCTAAATTGGTATTAGGGGGAGGGTTATTGAGAGGTGGATTACCAGTGGGATTGTTGGATAGAATTGTGTCAATTACTCCCACATTATGTTGAAAAGTTTGAAGATGAGAATTTTTTTGATAGGTACAAAAAGGATCGGATCCACCTACTTCATCTTGAGGTGTGATTTGAACCGTGTTACAATTCATAGATGGAGGGGAAGAGGTACTCCAAGAGTGAGGTTTCTCTTAGGAGGTAAAGAGAGGGAGTCAAGAATACCCCATATAGTGTATAAATGGATTTAACCTGTCCAATAAGATTCTAATAGCATAATTCATGATGTTTTGAGGAATGAACAAAATTTAAAGAAATAAGGTAGATAAATTAGGGACAAAGAACTAAGTTGGCCAAACAAAAAAGGAATTCAGCCAGACAAAGAACTGGATTGGCCAGATATAAGAATAAGGGCAACAATCAAATACAAGGTCAACTATGTATTATTGAAAAAGGTGCTAAGAAGAGAACAAAGTCAACTAGATCGACTATGTACTACTAGACAGAGGCTCAAAAAAGTACATAGTTGACTGGGTCGACTATGTACTATTGGATAGAGGGTAGAATAGATAGATAAGAGACACAATCATGTTGATCGATTATGTGTTGTTGGAAGGGAGAAAGATAGGGTCTGTAAGAGACTGTATCGAGTAGAATGACAGTGTTCTAAAATAAGGTAAAATTTTGAAATATAAGTAATGCAATAAGTGAAAGCAAACACACAAACAATTAGATTAATGTGACTGATCAAATTGGGGCACACATCACAAAACCTTGCACCAATGCTGACCAATGCAAGTTTTTACAATATAACACACAATTATCAGAGAGCAAGCAATCAACTAAAAATAAATGCTAAGTGGTCATCATGTGTGTGTTAGATTATTGAAAATAATTGATTTTAAGTGTGATAGGAAAGTTGGCTAAAAAATAGGGAAGTAGAAATCAATCTATGGATGGTTTCAGGATGTTTAGGCTGAAAGGGATCTATATTGGCAATGGTACTAACTTATTGTTGGGGCCTACCCCCTCACTTCATAATCTTTAAATGATAAGGGTGTTGGGTGCTTTGTCAATATATACCATTAACTAGTTATTTATACTTAGCTCGAAAACTAAGATGGCTTCCCTTTGGTGATGAAATCCAAGTAGGTTGGCCTTGGGAAGATAAGTGTTAAATGCATTTTAAATATTATGTGACTTTGGAGTGTGTGTAAAAGATAAAAATAGTTTAACTAAATGGTAGCTTAAAAAATCACTTATTTAGACTATGTGAGTTACTCTAAGCATGCAAATAGCTGAAAATGAAAGTGTGAAGTAATTACTAGCAAATAGTTTTTAATTCCTAAATTTAGAATAGTACAGAGTCAGTTCAAATGAAACCATATGAAAATATTATAGAACAGAGTCAACTGGGTCACTATTGTTCTATGGAAGTAAAAGTATTTAAGCACAGAGTCAAATAAGTCAACTCAATCTTTTAGACAAAAGATAGGATAAATAACTAAGTCAATCAGGTTGACTTAGTTTGCTATAGGGTTGTAGTTTTGAAGACTGCTAACTTACATAAAATAGAATTGAAATGAAGTAATGAAGTAACAGAGAGAGAAAGAGAGGAACCTTGGTGGGTTGGAGGATGATTAGGATTGAAAATTTTATGTTGAAGTTCCTTAAATGTTGCTTTCAAAATTTTCAAACTAAGTCAATGGGTTCAACTCAGTTCTACAAAACCTTGTGTGTTGATTAAGGATAAGATGACTAGGTCAACCTGTTCAACCTAGTTTGTTGATTTGGATGTTGAAAGAGAGATTGGGTCAACCTGTTTGACTTAGTTTGTTAATTTCAATGCTAGCAAAGAGACTATGTTGACCTTTTTGACCTATTTTGTTGATCTAGGACTGAATAAGAGTACCATATCGACCTATTCAATCTAGTAACCTATATTTGATGAAGACCTACATAGACATAATAGAGTCATTTTGATTCTATTATATGTTAAACCTACACACAAAAATTTATAACCATACCAATTGGTTTGATACAATATTGCAAATATATATAAAAATAATAAGATGATAGAAATGAAAGTATGAAATAAAACCTATAAGGTGTAGATTTACATCAGTTTTACCAGAATGTATGCAATGGAAAATGTAGTAGATCTATAAATCAATCCTAGTTTAGAGAAGATAAATCCTACTTACACTTTTAATTGATGATACATTAGATAATTGGGGTCACAACCAATATGGATCTGCTAGACCTATTCAAAAGATCTCTTATGACAATAGTATCACTACGAAGGATTCCAAAGCCTCCAGTCAAGAAAAACTACACAATAACCCTAACTAGGTCTTATGTTTTCATATTCACTAAACTAATAATAAGTAAAGCAAAATCTAATCTAGTCTTCATCAAAGCTTGTGGTATAAAATGGGGGTTAGTAAAAACAAAATTAAACAAATATAAGAGAATCCTTTTTAAGATATGTATAGGTAAAACATTAATGCATGGAGAGAGTAATATAACCAAAAGTTATTACTTATGCTACTTATATCCACTAAATAGAGGAGTAAAGTTAGAGATACTTACCTTGAAAAAAAACCCATTGAGACTCAATATATCCCTTGGCCAAAGGTGTTTTACAAGAGATTTTTTTTATTTGTAAGGATCAATAAAAAAGGCCAAGCATCCAACTAAAGCATCCAAGACTTCTCCACAAGACAAGATTCTTCTCCAAGTAGAAACCCTAAGCTAAGACTCCTCATGTATAATGGTAGAAGACTAGATTATAAAGAAGCATAAATTAATAATTAACTCTTGTTATCTCTCTAAGAATGGTAAAATATATGTGTTTATATCGGTGGATCTAGCCCTAAACCCTTTAAAAATTTTAGGCTAACAAAGTCAACCCGATCGACCTAGCATCATAATTGACAAAAATAAACTAGGTCATGGACTATGTAAGCCAGGGACTGACCTATAACCTAATGAGTTTTTTCAATAAGGATATGAGGTTGATGTGGATGACTATGTAATTTAAATTTAAAAAAAGGGTTTTAGGTTAGGGAAAGGCTAATGAAGGTGGTAAAAGACTAGAGGAGGGTGAAAAATACGAGGAAAAGCTTAGGGGAATGGTTTTAGAAGACAAGTGTGTAGAAAATATGTGGCAAAAAGGGAAAATAATCATGTAAAGCACTAATGGTTTGTCTGCCCCTTTCCCAGTACACCCATTAAGGCATGCACTCAGAGAGATTGAGATTTGATGGGTTCCTGCAAGATAAAAAGAATCGATAATTGATAAAGTTCGAAAATATTATGTGTATATAAATTATGCCATGAACCACTCATAACTCCCACTGCTTTGAAAATATCTGGTATATTGCTTACCATGGCATCACGAGGTTTACTACTCCTAATGAATCCAATACACAAGACAACAACATGTCTTCTCTTCTATTATGGGACACTCTTGGTAAGACAACTCAACAATTCAAAAAGTGGGGTACTCCCTTGCTTTTCCATCCTTATGCATCTCCATCCTTGGTTTACTCTTCATACCACCTTCATCGCATCCTTGTCACTTGATCCATCACAATAATGATCATGTTGGGGCATGTATCCAATATGTCATCAATACATAGCAACAATGTTTGGTAAACACTTTAGCTCTCCATGAAGGCATTGAATATCCTATACTACATGTGTTATGCCTTCATAAACCCATACAGTGACATGTTTAACATGCAAACTAGAAACTCTTTACCTCATCCTTTATCTTTTTCTCCCTAAGAGAAATCAGCATGTAGGAATCATGATACTCCAACTCTATGAATAGAAACAAGTGCACATAGCACTCTTAATAGTAGTGGGTAGAGAAGATCTCATAGAAGTCAAAACCAGACTTCTCCACATAGCCTTCAAGCTATCAATATGACAAAATTTCATTGGATCAATCATAGTTCTTAGAAATTTGTCACAATACTTGGTGCGCCAATACACCTACCAAGTTTTTGAGCCTATAAAATGCATCATGCTCACCAAATGTTTCAAAAACACCAACTCATGTGCCTCCAATATTACTCCATGCATCGGTCTGCCTAGCCATCACCATAATCATATACACAACACTCTAGCACCCTGAGTTATATGGCCAACACCAACATTCTCCTTCTAGGAACACCAAGTCTCACTTATTCATCTACATCTTCATCTTCCTCATCCTCAACTACTTCAAAATAGGTATAACTTCATGTTTCTTTCTACCTCCTTTATTTGCATGGATTTTTATCTTCTTTTACAACATCTCAATTAACAACATGTGGACATTAGAATACCACTTCAAACACCCATTTATTTATTTCCAAGAAACACAACAAGGTCGTGTCTTATCCTCAACCTCCACCTATGAAGACCAACTTATTCCTCAAGTTGTATATTTACTTCATATTCAATAGGAACACTGTGTAGGCTATTGACTTGCTTGGCAAAGATTTTTTAGCTTCTCCTCTACTCATATGCAGTATTTTCCTCAGTACGATGAAGATAATAAGATCTACATCAAGAGATATTCCATAGTTCCATAGAGAGATACCTGCCAAAGCAAAACTTCTTTTTATTCCTTAATCTCCAACTTGGTCTCTCCTCATGTCATTGTAGCTCCCACTTGCACAAACCAACCAACAATGGAAAACACTCACAAACATGGAGTTTTTTTAGCATAGCTTTGATACTAGATGTTAAGAATCAAATCTTTTATACTATAATTAGAATTAATAAGCTCTAATACTAATTATTAGGAATCAAATCTATGATACCATAATTAGGATTAATAAGTTCTAATACCAAATGTTAGGAAAAATATATCCTACCGTGCAAGTAATTAAATTAGAAAAATAAGCTATAAATAGATGAGTCAAGAGGGAACACATTACACAAAGATTATGTGAAAACCCTACAATGTGCAAGGAAAAAACCATGGAAAAAATAATAGCTTCTAGATTTCATATTAACATAGCAACTCTCTTTTCCAATAGCTCCTCCAACAACTCCTTTAGTGCTTATAACCAAACACTCAATGCTTACACCCAAAGCATTTAGGTTGTGAACCAAACATAACAATGCCTCCAGGATCTAACCTCCATGCATGCAAATAATATCTTGCATGGATCCTCTAACATGATGCATTATAATGAGAAAGTTTATGTTATTAATATCATTTACAACATAGAGATAATAACCAAGAGAAAGGAGAAAATATGCCATCCTTGAAGTGGTGAACTATTCTTCAATAGAGAACCATGTCTCCCTCATGTGCCAAGATGAGATTTGAATGGCATTTCATGATGTCCCCTTGACCATTCCATATGTACTCCAAATTTTTATGCCCCACTTCATGTGTGACTTCAATCTAGCATAGTGATCCTTATCCCCCACTTTCTCATGTGCAATCACATGAGTCAAAATATTCCCAACTTTTGAATTCATCCAATAGGATCCCACAAATAAACTATGCCCCACAAGCACATGCTTAAGTGGAATATTGATATCCACTATCATCATGTCCTCACATGCATCCAAAAGCCAACCCATATGATTAAGTGGAGAAATTCACTCCATTTCTCTCTCTTCATTTTTTCAACATCAAATATGATTTGTGGGCCATACCACCCACCATGGGCCATGCCACTTCACTAACCAGTCATATCACTAACCATCCACATCATCGCATGCCACATCACTGTGAATAGTGACTTCACACCTATCAAATCTTCCTTCCCTGATATTATAAGTATGTTATAAATCTCCTAATCTTGGGATTTATATATTTACCATGAAGCATGAGGTGAAAATGAAAGAAATTTAGGAACCTTACCAATTATGGACTCTCCACTTTGATGGTGCAAGATCAAATCAAGGTTCAAGGATTGGTATTGAACTGGTTGACCTACTAGGTAAAAATTATGTAGAATCTTATAGGTTACAAATTCCATGCACCAATAATAGATAAGAATATGAGACACTAATTTTTTAATTGCATTTCACTCTAAAAAATAATGTCAAAAAATTACTAATATATGGAGATTTAGAGCTAGTGATTAACCAAGTTAGAAACAAATATCAGTGCAAATTATTATATCTTAAAATATAAAAACATTGGGTCTAGGATTTAATTGAGTCATTTGAGCCATTCAACATAGTATATGTTCTTAGGAAATAGAACCATTTAGTTGATTCATTGGTTGCTTTAGCTGCCAACTTAACACCATTGTAAGTGTCTAAAGTATAGAGTTTTTTTATTGAACTCGTGCCTTGCCCATCAGTTTTTGATAATATAGAAAAAAATTAGGTGTTTGATGATAATTCGCAGATTCTAATTTAGGGTAATTTGAATATGAAATCATTAATGATAAATAAATTAGTTATTTGTGCTAGGAGGAATTTGGAAAAGAAAGAGTTATTCAACTCAAAGAAAATTGTGTTCCTTTAGGGATGGTTTTTTTGGAGAGAGTATTTGATACGGATCCCCTAGCTCAGTAGTTGAGGCAGCCCAAATTTAATGAATATAAGTTCAATAAGGAAAAATTTAGGGATGAGAGTTATCCACGCTATGTCAACATTGGTCTTAGTTTCACCTTAGATTAAAGTTAAAGGGTGAAATATTTGATCATCCAATATAAAGATGTGATTGCATGGACCTATGAAGACTTGAAGGTTTTCAATCTTAAGGTCATCACTCATACAATTTCATTGAAGCCAAACCATAAACCATTCAAATAAAGATAGAGACTAGTTAATCTCATCTTATAACCACTAATTCAAAAGGATGTAGAGAAGCTATTAAATGTTGGGATAGTGTTCCCTATCAGACACTCAACTTGGGTTGCCAACTTGGTTTTAGTTAGAAAAAAGAGTAGGGAAATTAGATTGTGTGTTGATTTCAGGAACCTGAATAAGGATTTTGAGAAAGACATCTACCCTCTACCTTCCCTGGATAAGGTAATCTAGATAGTAAGTGGTTCTATAATGATTTTCTTCTTAAACAGTTCTTTAAGATATAACCAAGTGCTATTAGAATATGAAGACATGATGAAGACTGCATTTATCACAAAGTGGAGTACTTATACATATAATAGGATGCCTTTCAACCTAATTATCATAGGAGCCACCTTTTAATGAGCCATGGACCATGTATTTCAATGGATAATAGTCAAATTCATAATCATTTACATGAACTACCTCATTATTTTCTCAAAGAATATTACTGATCATGTAGGCCATCTAAAGTCAATCTTTGAAAGATGCAAAAGGTTTGGTATCTAGTTAAACCTTTAAAAATTCATATTCAGTGTTATTGAGGGAAAAAAATTAGGGAAAATCATCACCATTGATCTAAGTTGAGTTCAAGAGATTTCCAAGATTTTGTTCTCAAACAACAAGAAAGAGCTCAAGTCTTTCTTCAAAAAGATAAATTTTTTGAGGAAATTTATTTCAAGTTTCCCTAAAAAAATTATATCTATAAATGTAATTATTAATCAAGATTCCAAAATAGAGTTGACACCAAAGGCTCAAAAGTCTTTTAAAGTCATCAAGGATGCCATATCTCAAGCTCCAGTGTTAATAAACCCAGACTTTAATAAGGGCTTTTTCTTATACTCGTTTACTTAAGAACACATAATCAATATTGTGTTTACCTAAAAGAAGGCTAAAAGTGAGCCTCATATTTCATTCATGAGCATAAATTTTAAGGATGAAAATCTCAAGTAATCCATGATAAACAAGTAGATTTTTTCTCTCATCAAAGTGGTAAAGAAATTTAGACATTACATCTTGAGAAATAAAACTATTGCTATTATGCCAGACCATGCTATCAAGATCACTTTGTAAAAAAATAAATTGGGAGAAAGCAAAGACAAATGGATGGAAAAATTACAAGAGTTTGACATAGAAATCAATCATGTCAAATTTTTCAGAGGATAAGGCATCATTTAGTTTATGACTAAGCATGACCCATGCATCACCATTGAGGAAGTCTGTCGGACTCAGGTATCTAGAGAATATTGGTATGTTTGATATCATTCAATATTTACTCACATGCACTTGTCCCCTAGAACTCAATAAAGAATATAAGAAAGCTTTGAGGCTAAAATATGTTCACTACATGATCAAAAAAGGAATCCTCTATAGAATAAATTATGAAGGCATCTACCTAAGATGTGTATCATAAGAAGAAACTCAAGAAATCCTAGAGAACCTACACCATAAGATTATAGTGGTCATCCATCTAGAAACATCACAACACATAAGATTGTCAAAATAGGTTACAATTTGCCAACAATCTTTAAAGATGCACATGCCCATGTAAGAACATGTCATGAATGTTAGGTATTGGTAAAAATGTCATTATAGCCTGTCATTATAGCCTGTCATTGAAGAAAGGCCATTGTTTCAATGGGGCTTGGATTTTATTAGTGTCATCAACCCAAATATTTTAGCTGACCATAAATTTGTGCTCATAACCATAGATTACTGCACTAGATGAATTGAAGTAACAACTATAAAACATTCTAAAGCACATGATGTAATCAGTTTTATGGAGGAAAACTTCACAACTAGGTTTGGTACCCAAATTTATTTAGTTTGTAACAATGGTCCAGCATTCCAATCAGCTAAGTTCACTAAATGGGCATGTGTCAACCAAATCACCATCAGTTTATCTTCTAATCATTACCCATAAGTAAATAGATTGGCCAAATTAACAAATAAAAACCTACTTGATACCATTAAAAATTCAATTGTAAACAAACCTATAGAGTGGAATATATTGAAATATGTACTAGGGGTGGACCTAATCGGATTCAGGTAAGCCCTCAAAGCTTCACCTTATCTGTTAGTATGTAGATGACAATCAACATTCCCAATCAAGCTCAAATTACTAACATATCAATCTCTGTAAAAGTACATGGAATAAGTGATAAATTGGAGTCGTGTTTGTTGGATATAATAGAGATAGAAGATTCAAGGAATGAATCCTTGCTTAATTTTAGTAAACATCAAGACTTGGTCAAAAGGTAGTTTGATAGAAGAACAAAGTTTAAAGCATTCATAAAATTTGATTTAGTACTTTTATGGGATAAAGCCCATGAAAAGAAAGGATAGTATGATAAGCTTACTCTCTTATAGACTAGACCTCACCATATATCAAAGATTTTGGGTAAAAATGATTTCTATTTAAATGACCTCCAAGGTAATGAACTGACATATCCAGTTAATGGGAATTTTTTGAAACACTACTTCATAACTCTACCATATAGAGATATCTCTGATTGACCACAAGTGTTAAGGTAGAGGTAGGAGTAGGTTAGATTTACTGCTTTCATGGTTAAATTTTTATTTTATGTCATTTATTTTCTCTAGAGTAATTTTATACATTCTAGATTAGTTTTTCATGTTTTTAGCATTTTTACTTTCCTTTGGTTTAGTTCCATGTTTTCTAGAATAGACATCTTTATTTTTGTGGCAATCAAATTGACTTCTCCTGGTATAACCAAGCTAATATCCAATTCACTATGCTTTTAAACCATGCTTAATTTTATGTATGTTGAATCCATAAGAGATGTTTCAAAAGAAGAACAAGTGTGGGAAGGACATAAAATGAAGTACATAAACTAGATTTGTTTATAGGTTTTACACCCTTGTGTATAATACTTTTAGAATTCAAGTATGCAATAAACAAATTAACCATGTTTATATCATAATTGAATAATTCTATTAGGTATGTAAAATTTTCTCCCATTACTCCATGTAAATTTAGAAATTTTTATCGTCTCTTTGGATCAAATACACTTCTCATATTAATGCTTGTTTAAGGTAATAACCATTTATATAGATATAGCTAGCAGGGACATTATGGTAAATCAAGTTTTCACATACACCAACTCATAATGGTTCATGCCTTCTTTCTTTCATTCTTATTTTTTAATAAAAGAACCAATACATCCTAAAGAGTGATCAAGTAAATAAAAATAAAATATAAAGGTGATCAAAGACTCACATAATAAAATAATATCAATATATCATGTAGCATACAAGAATATGAGGGAAGAAAAGAGGATGAACCAAAGGTATTTATGTCAGGACCATAGATTCCTAGCTAGCAACAGAGTAATGCCTAAGCTTCTCTGGTTTTATTATGCTTCAATAAAATTAGAATGAAACTTAAAATTTAATCCAAGTCTTTACTAAAATATTCAAGACAAAGGTAAAAGAAAATTACTCCATCACACACAATTCCAATGTATGTGTAAGGCTAGTATGTTGGATGAAGAAATTGGGAGTCTCTTTCATGTTTTTGGTTCAATTATTTTCTTTGGGTATGATTCATATTTATTTCTAATTGATAACCATATATTCTAAGTTCTCAAATACTCAGGGGTATTCTCCCTAGGAGTCACCATTTTTTATACTCAACACACCCTATTTTTTTAATTTTTAATAGGGATCCATTAAAGTTTGAAGATCTAGTTTTGTTTTGAAAAAGTCTTTTCATCAGCATTTATATGTGTATTCATAAAGCTCAAGATTTAAAAGTTCTTATTCTTTACGTATATGACTGATACTCAATATAAATGCAATTGATATTTATTTGTTATCTACATTTTCACTGTGTGATTTATTCAAACTAACATATTAATGGTCTTCATAAGTTTTGTATATATACAAGTTTTTCACAATCAAAATTTCTATTTCGAGGTTTGTTCATCATAAAATTTGTCATGTACTTAAGTATATCCAAACTTTAGAGTCCTCGTGCCTATGCAGCTTACTTCATCTTTGCATATTTTACACTTTTCAAGGATGCATTCGCAACTCTTGGTTTTCACTAGTCACAGACTTTGGCATTTGTGTTATCACAAATTTTAGTCTATAGAACTTTTGTTATTGATTTTTTCCCATCATAACCTTTGATCCTCAATAACTTTTATCTTTCATGATATTTTACACTTTGCAAGTTTTGTTCAAAATTTACATTTTGTAAGTTATTTTCAGAATTTGGTCTTCAGAAAAAGTATTCAAAAGTTGTGTTCACAAAAAGTGTTCTTCACAGGTTTTTCCTATAAGATTTGGTTTTCAGAGACTTTGTTCAGAACTTTTGTTCTTTGAAACCTTTGCCTTCACATTTCATGTATTTTAAGAGTCGTAAGAATTAGTCAGCTAGGTTTTAACATAAATCCTGACACACAACTTCTGAAGGCATGCTACACGGCATAATTTTTTTACGTGAAAGTAAAGATAAGGTAACACTTGTTCAAGATAATAGTGTGAAATTTATCCAAACATATAAAAACCCTACGTGACATACCCACCAAATTAAATTGAAAAAGTTTGAATTAAATGAGTAAAACAAGCTTGGAAACATTGGACATTAATGGTGCACAAACTTGAATTAAAGTCTTATACTCAATGATATATGAGGAAATTCTAAAATACATCATGCCTATTGATTACTGAAGAGATCAAGTGAATTTTCATTCATAAGAGAATTAAAATCCCTATTTATATGTGTTCTTACACAAATTATTTCCAATAAGGAAACAAATAGTTGAATTATTATGATAATCATGTAACTAGACTAGGTAACAATAGATTCTTCATGTAAGGTATTCAAGAGAGTTTTGCCACCTTCTAAATTATCTATTAAGGACTCCATAGAATATTTAGAAATTGTATTTGATTCTATTGTATTCAATGATGAATATGTCAATTATTTAGTTTTAAGGATGTGATCAAGAATGTAGATGCCCATTCACATAAATAGAATCTGATAACCCTATAGAAGCAGTTGGTAGTAGACTTAATACCATTAAAGCATCAATAACTATATTTTATAATGGTTAAGCTTGAGGTGATGCCTTTCATTGACCTATTGAGGGACTTATTATTCTTAGGGAAGGTGACTGGCAGCAATTTCCTATACCACATATGCCACAAGATAATCATCATTTGTATTTTAAGAGATGCTTTCAATAGGTACATGTAACTACCCATTACAGATGTCACCTTTTATGGACACCAGGTCAAACTATTGAAGAAGCTGGCCATAATTTAGAATACACTAATAAAATGGATCATTCCTTGAGAAGTGGTCACCCTCAAGGCCAAGGAGCTAGTGCCTATCACCAAATTTTAGATGGGAATATGTATTGGTATGGCCTTATTTAATAGGTTATATGGTCAATCCAGTATCCATGTCATTCATCTAGAATGGGTGTCATTTTTGGATTTATTTATGACCTCAGAGTTTACCTTCACTTTGGGAGAGATAATTATTGCAAAACTATAAGAACAGATGTTTAATAAGGACAAGAGGCCCATGCATAGTCATTTCTATATGATGTCATATATGTTGGATGTAATCATGAGAACTATTTACATGTACAATGGATCTCTCTAGAGCCCAACCCCATATTGTATCAAAAATCAGGTATGTGACTTTTTTTCCTTCCTCCACATTTATGCATATATGAGGAATATAGTCAGAATTATTGAGAACATTTATCCTCAAGTTTGGAAGGTCATTCATGAGGAACCCTTAGAGTATCTGAAAATATTAGCAAAACATTAAGGATAAGGTTGGATTATTAGATCTATCTGAACTACATAGCAATCATGGTCATGGGGAACAAGGTTTCCTCTTTACAGCTCCCAAAGTATGTTCTAGACAAACAACTGAATGGGAGATTGCTTCCTAGTTGTGGTGGAGATTTGAAGAAGAAGGGCATGTTTCATGGCTCTTCTTTGATGATTGGTCAAATGTGTTACACTAACAAAAAATATTTTATAAAAGTTGGTAAAGCTAGGGAATACTATTCATTGGTGACTTTTCCATATATGGATTGGAATCCTCATAGCCCAATTCAAAATCACATCCAAGGTTTAGGCAAGCCCTACCAACATGAACCATACGAACATGATTTTAAATTTTTGAATACAAAAGATGATGTTGAAGTTCTAGAGAAAGCAAAATCAGCTAGATTGATGGAGGAGATTTTAATATTTATACAAGGGGAACCCTCTATAACAATTTTAGAGGTAAAAACTAGGTTCCCACTCATGATGGATGGGCAACTACAAATTACTAGACCTATCGGCATTCCCAACAACCACTAGAACAAGGAACCTCCTCTAGACCACCACCCACTATGATGGCATTCATGAAATAAGAGTAGGCTATGGAGGATGCCCCTATGGTGTCAATTTTCTCACTGTAAGGTCCATCTCAGACACCACAAAATGTAATGACAATTGTTAAGTTAGAACAAGAGGTGGAGTAAATTCCTACTACTACAAGTTCTTTTGGGAGAGATAAGGAACCAATTTATATTGATTCTTATGATTCCAAATATTATAGCCTCCTTTTTGCATCCTCAATTCTAATTAATACAAGTGTGGATGTTACACCCACTTCTATTCAGCATGCTCCTCCCTTGGTCAAAAAGTCAACAATTTGCTACAACAGGAAGCCTATACTTTTTAGTGCCCCTATGGATATAGTTGTTAAAACCCAATATAAGAAAGGCCTGAGCTTGAAGATGAGGATGAGGAATTACAAAAGGCTAAAATCTTGATTCTTCAAGTAGTAAAATGGAAAGTGTCAGTGGAGGTTAACAAGTTAGGTGAGGACATTTATCTTGTAACTACCTCAATTCATATGGTTTCTATCACTCCTATAATTAATATTGCCCATGTTACCATTGTTCTTATTATTTCTTAAGTCCCTATGATTTTTATTGTTTCTTTTATTACTTTCATTTCATTGGCTCTTATTGTTCCTAGTGTTACTTTGAACTCTTCACTTCCTATTGCTTCTAGTGTTATTCTTGTTCCTACAAGTCTTGTTGCTTCTATTATTGGGATTATTTCTTCAACTATTATGGTTTCCAGTGTGCCTATTATTTTGGCTATGCCTATTTTTTATACCTCCCCAACTATTACTTCAATCATAGTTTCCACAATTCCCCATAAGTCTAATAAGGTACATTTTAAGAAGACTATGGGAGCCCTTGCTAGTGCTCAATTGGATGAATCCTCAACTCAATTGGCATTTTCCATGCCTTCATCCGCTACAACCTAGGATGCTTCTATTATCCACTCTTCCAAATCCAAGAAGAAGAAGCCTATTTGTATTTTTTATCTAATACCTCAATTCAAAAACATAGACTAGTCAACGATCATTTGGCTACCATTACCAGACCCATTACATGTACAGTAATTAATGTAGTCTTTAGAGGATGTTTTGACAACAATCACCACTAAGGACACTCAATTAGTAGATTCCACACAATTGGTAATCCCATAATGGGTTTCAGACCTAAAATCCCAAGCTTCACAAAGACCTAATCTGATAATAACTAAACTTCACACTATGAGCTCCATTTTTGACAAATCAACGGCTACCATTCAAAGGGTCAAGGAAGAGAAAGATATAAGATGACCCTAGTAGAGGCTTGGTCTTGTAATAAAGGCAGGTTTTTTCTCACTATCAAATAAAAAGACCAGAAGACTTGGGTAATCTCCATATAATGAAGATTTTCAAAGCCTACCTATAGGCAAATATAAATTCCTTGTTAGAACTTCGTGAAGGCACAAATCAGGGTAGACAAGTGTTACAACAAGAACTATACTAAGCAAGAGAACAATAACAAATCATCAATGTTTCTAGGGAGATTCAAGCTGATAAACAAAACATTACTCTTAGGAATTATAATATTTTGGTGACTATTGGTTTAATGAGGGATGAATTATCCCCTCACATTATTGAAACTACCAAATTATTTATTCTTTGAAAAAAGATGAAAATAAATTGAGTTTCCTTTTATTATACATAACTAATAAGGCTTACAGCCATCTTGATTTAATAATACCATTAGAATCTTCCAATGCTCTTAATATCATGGGCATTAGGACATTAAAAGTCAGAGAGTGTGTATCAATCATGCAATCCTTGATTATTAAACTAGCAGAATGGAAGAAACAAGTTCTAGAAAATTTTGGATGAGTTAAAGTTGTCCTAGGCCCTAGATCCTTCAATAAAATTAATAATTGGGGATAGTTTTCATGAGTTAATTCAATAGGCATTAGCCAATTTTAAACAAAATCTACATGGATGCACACTAGAAGAAATTAAACAAGAACTGGGATTTTCCAAGAAGGTCACTAAGATATATTTCTAGTGGAATTTATCTACCAAGATAGATCATGCATGTTTACTAACACATGTCACAGGGTGCATATACCCTCTCTTTTGAACATGGATGCAATAAGGTTGTAAAATAGAGTTGGATACAAGCACTATGAGGAATTGGAAGCAAAGAAGTAGTATATGGTTTGGTATTTCAGTTCAACTACACCTTCCACTATAGTCCCTCTAATGACTATCAGTTCAACCATATAGACCCCATCGACTAGTAAACCTTAGTATCCTCAGTTATTTTTAAATGTATTTTGCATGTAAATTAACAATATAACTAAAACATATAATAGTTGAATGAAAAATTTTGTGAACATGCACACCTTGCATGGCTTTGTAAGAGTAAATCTAATTTCAAAAAACTTATTTTTGACTAAGTTTAGACATTCATACAAAACCTGTACTAATTATAACACTCATTCTAATTATCTTTAACATGTAATTTTAGACTTGTGTATGGATTTAGAGGATGAGGTGACCCCTCCCCAAATCTATTTATACTTGTAATCCTCTTGTTTTCAAGGGTTGGAAGATTTTATCAATATAGGAAGAAGTATTTTGATTGTGATGCAATTGTGTTGATGTCATTTTCCATTCTAATATTGTGTAATTAATTGTGTTTACTTTCTTAGTTGTTTGATTCAGTAATTTGAAGTGTGACAAATCTATCGAGAATTTCTTATTATTATTATTGGTGTATGTTAATTGAAAATATGCAATAGTTATTGGATGATTAGAAAATATCATTAATTATATGTAATTGGGTATATTGTTTCAATTATTTATGTGTGTAAAAGTGTTCCTTGATATAGCCTTCTAAGTGTGAGCAATAACTACCTTAAATACCTCTTTGATTCAAACTATAATCTTCTGAATAAGGGTGCGAAATAACTTTTTTTAATGAAAGAAACATTTTATTGAGACCTTAGAATTTACTATATTGATTCTTCCCCAAACTTCGTTGCTGTGTTTTCATGTGTATGTGCAACAATTACTAGCTATAAGCATTGGAGTAGACACTAGAAAATTGTACATTATAGCTCTAAGTGTGCATTAGTCCCCTTGGCCCCCTTGGGTTAGGATTAATTATTAAAATCTTTAAAATTGCCCATTTACCCCATTTTAGATAATTTAATTAGTTAATTAAATTAAATAACCTATTTCCACCTCCCCACCCAAATCCATGGCTAAATGATTGACACCTAGCCATAGGACTATTTCCCACCTAGGCATTTATTACCCTAACCCCCTAAACTTATTCTTCATGCATCCAAATGATGCCTTTATTAACCTCAAACCATTTATGTTAGTATTAACAACCACCCTTAAGTACAAATACTTATTTTTGGCAAGTTTGGACTGCTTCTTCCCTAACCAATGTCGATCACCCCTCGACCAACACAAGTTCACCAAGACCAACATCGATTACTTAATGGTAACCCAATGACCCTTGCCCATAGGTTGAATCATAGAGGATGGAGTTGGAATCATTTAGATCAAACAAATAATGAACTAGAGCCAAATCATAACTAGACCAAAGACATCAAAGTGCCTCAGTAACTCACCATGAAGATCCCAAACACCATTACTCAAACTTCATTGCTATAGAATCTCAAACAGCTTACACCCAACCTTAGCACTTTATCAGGCCAGCAAACTCTAGAGCTAATTAATTGCACTTATATCAATTTTAGTTGTTAGTTTTAGTGGTTTTTACTATTTACATCTATTCCCAATCTCTCCCATATTCACCCTTTGTGTTGGAGTTCTATAACTCCACACACTCCCACTTCTACCAAACACCTGCTGATCAAACTTGGCCATTTCAGTACCAACACCCTAAGTTCAATATATTTGAGGCTCTCTTTTGTCTTCATGACCAACATCCAACCCTCAAATAGCCTATACAACCCTTATGCCATTATCCTAAATTCCCCTCTATACCCAAAGCCAAAATTGTCAAAATCCACAGTGACCAACCTCAATCATACCCGATTAGCATCGATCACCATCGACTAACATCAATCACCACTGACTGACCTCAGTTACTAGGGATCAGCCTTGATCACTGTGTAAACTTATTTTCCCCAAAATAGCAAGCTTCGAACACCTACCAACCTCAACCAAAAACCTTGTTTCTTAATCCCTGTCACTACACAGAGTCAAAAACAACCACCTAAGTCAGACTTTAATAGTTTAGTATTTCTAGTTAATATTATTTTGATAAAGCATTATTTTCTTTATTTTATATAAACATATTTTATCAGTGCTTTACTTGTTTAAAGAGTGGATTGACAGCCTCCAAGGAAGTCTAGTGCTTCTTGAATTTAGCTTTCACTATGCAATCCACCCATCTATCTCACTAACACACCCTTTTCTAGTTTCTCTCTTATTACAGGTCATCCTCCTAATCCAAAGAGGAGTTCTCCATCATCAACTAGATCATGAGTACACAAAAAAACTAGGTTCATCTTACCTCACCCTTCTTTCAAGTTTTACTCATTAAAACACAAAATATAGTGAAAAAATAGTGAAACATTCTAGCACACCCGGTGGGACCCTAGTATTTTCTTGGATTCATAGTTGCATTTAGATTCTTTCTTGTTGTTCTTGTACTCATTTAAAAGAAATTAAAAAAAAATTCTTTGGGTTTAAAAACAACTTGCATCCATTGACTACTTGTTTGGTTAGATCACCTAGTTTTAAATTAAATGATGAAATCAATCATAAAATATCACTTTTGTCACACACACAAGACTCAACTACTCACATAATTCATACATCAAACACTAACATAAGGCCTGACTAGGATCTCATCACCTAGTGGTAAACTTTCACCCTTGGCTATCCCACTTGGACTTTATTACCAAAGGGAGAAACCAAAATTCAGTTTGTTGGCTGAGTATAATCTCTAGTAATTTGGTATAACTTGGCTAAGTACCCAACACCCTTATCACTATAGTGTGTGAAATGAGGGGGTAGGCCCCAATATAAATCCACATACCAAATTCTAATACATATTTTAAGATCTTTAAACTACTTGAAACCATCCTTAGACTTCCTCTTCTAGTTTTTGTTCTACAAGTCAAGTGGAGTCTCATAACTTCTAACTTAATGCATAAGCCACAAGTGAGACAAAAATAACCCTTAGAATTAAACATACCTTATTATGTGTTTTATCTTTTTTGAATTTTGATTGTCTTATCTATGTTTGAGTTGTGAAGAATTGAACCCTTTTGAAAATATTCCACCATCTTGCCTTCATCTACCTCATCTTCATTGCCTTGTTCAATAGGGAGACCCCTATATTTTCTCAAAGAGATCCTAACTTTCTTAGACTCCTAGAAAACAACCCTCTTACCTTAGAGTTTTACCTTACATCATGAGACAATTGTGCTCCCAACCTCATCTACAACCAACCCAACCTCACCTATAATCAACCCAACCTTGCCTATAACCAACCCCATCTTACCTACAATCAATCAAATCTCAACTATAACCAACCAACAACCTCTCAACACCTACTTGACCATTGTCATAACCCACCTCAAATACAATTATCTCAACCTCACCAATCTTTGGGTTACTTATCCTAACCATCATATCAACTACCTCAACCTCATCAAACTATAGACTACCTACCCCAAACATCATATCAATCACCTAAACCCACTTTGGGGCAACCCTCTTTATCTCAAAACCAAGACTTGGTCTATCCCCTTAGTTATCTAACCAACAACTATCAATCAACCTTATCACCCTAACCTACCTTATCTAACTTATCAAACTCATTCAACCAACATGTTGGGTGAATATTTTTTCAACCAGATAACTGATGAGAAAAATAGGTCTGATCAACCACAACAAGGGATATTGGTCAGCCAAGTGTGCAGGTTTGCCACATCAAAAGGGGACAAATCTCTCCTCTCATCAAGGGGAAGTTCCCTATAAATATGAGGAGGCTATATACTATAGATATAAGCAGAAAATAACACTCATGGGTAGGGTATAACCATCCATCTCTCTTTTTTTAGAGATGATGCTCATAGACAAAGGAGAAAATCTTGGTGTAAACACTAAAGGCACTTCTCTTTTTTTAGAAGTGATCTTACAATAAATAGTAGTTCTTTCAAGTAGTGACAAGTAACTAGTAACAAAAGACGTATTAACTAGCAGACTGAGATGTAGCACAAAGTCTCCACCTTGACTTCCCAAGATGAAATACGAAGGACAATGAGGGCACAAAGTCATCCCAAGGTCCTTTACACATAAATAGAAAATAGACAAACACACTAAAGACAATTGTGGGGGCACAAAGTCTCTCCATAGTTGGCTTCAGGACACCTTCCTGATTACTTCCAATAGTTATGCTTATTTCTTTAAAATGGATAAGAACACATTTAAAAAATAGACATAAGAACAAACTCTTAAATAACACGAGCTATAACAACACAAAGTCTGAAAGTAACTTGATTTCTCATTCAAATAAAGAAATATGATGAATAACTTGAGCTCAAAGTCTCAGTAATAGCCTCTCAATTTTGGTAGAGTTTTGCTTCTATAACCAAAAATATCTCATTTAAAATAGAATAAGAGATTACAATATATAGTAGCCAAGAAAGGCTTGGCACTGTTAGGTTGTGGAGCTAAAAGCTTCACTAATGCAAATGGTGGAGGTTGTTGAGTGTCAGAGCAACTGACGTCGATCTAATCAATCAACATCAATCATATTCAGCTACGCAGTAACCGACATCGGTTAGGGGTCAGCCGACATTGGTCAGACAGGAACTGACATCGACAACCTGTGTGTGTGTTCATTTATATGCGCTTCCAAAACTGGTCTAATTTTAGACAGATAGTTAGTTTGCATGTAAAAGACTAATTTTAGTCTTGAGTCTGTGTTTCTAATTATTATAATTGAGAAGTCTAATTATTATTTGTATGGAATATATTTAAGAGACCCATGGGGTTGTATTGTAAAGGGTGAAAGATCAAAAGGACTTGTCAAGGACAAAAACAAGGGTTCTTCTAGGTGTGTAAGATTAGTTGATCTGCAAGTAGCAAGATTAGGAGAGATCTACATGGTAAGTAAGATCAGTTGATTTGCAGGTGTGCAAGATCAAAGGAGATCTACTTGGAGTACTTGGTGGACTAGAAGTAGGCAACAACGGTTGAGTTGATTGTCACTTACTGGTGGAGAGAACAACTCTGTGTTTGAGTTGGTTTGTAATTGAGAGAGAGAACTCTTAAGGGAGAATTACTGTATGCCCAAGAGCTGTGGGAAGAGTGAGATTTCTTCATTGTATTTCCTTCTGGAAGAGTGTTAATACAAGATTGTATTGTCTCTCATATTCTGTGTTGTTTCTGAATTCTAGTTACATATTAGTTTTGGTTAAATTATGTGTTTAGTTGCTTATACAAAGGTAATCAAGTGTACTCTTAAGGAGTAGGATCCTGACAAGTG
The DNA here is from genome assembly GCA_037957365.1 of Torreya grandis. Taxonomy (NCBI): domain Eukaryota; kingdom Viridiplantae; phylum Streptophyta; class Pinopsida; order Cupressales; family Taxaceae; genus Torreya; species Torreya grandis. The sequence continues at coordinate 1,513,654 of JARHVA010001378.1, forward strand.
GTGTCAGAGCTAGGATCAACTAACAAGTGGTTGACCAGGTTAGTGTTTGTTGATTACAAGTTCACTCTCAGGGGATTTGATTGAGTGGGAGTAAAGTAATGGCAGAAGAAAGTAAGATAAGAATGGAGAAATTCAATGGCAAGAATTATCAATGATGGAGGATGTAGATAGAAGATTATTTGTATCAGAAAGATATATACTTACCATTGGGTGGGGTTGCATGTAAGCCCACAAATATGAAAGATGAAGAATGGAATGTTCTTGATTAGAAGGCTTTGGGATATATAAGGTTGAGCCTAACATCGTCTGTGATTTCCAACTTATCATAGGCAAAGACAACGGTAGAGTTAATGAAATCTTGGGCAAATTTATATGAAAAACCCTCAGCTTTGAGTAAGGTATTTCTTATGAAGTAATTATTTAATTTGCAAATGCAAGAAGGTGGATCGGTACATAGTCATCCTAGTGATTTACATGGATTAGTAAATTAGTTAGTTTCAGTCAATATAAATTTTGATGATGAAATTAAGGCTCTCTTAATCTTATGCTCTTTACCTGAAAGTTGGGATAGTTTGGTAATGGCAGTTAGTAATACTGCGTCTGCTTCAAATATCTTGAAAGTTGATGATGTTAGTGTAATCTTGAATGAAGAAATTCATAGGAAAAGCACAAGGGAATCATCAGGTAATGATTTAAGTGTTGAAAGTAGGGGAAGGCAAAGAGAGAAGAGAAAGCAAGGAAAATCAAGGTCAAAGATAGGCAGGGGATCCAGATCCAAGTATGGCAGTATAATCTACTGAAATTGTGGAAAGAAAGGGCATATAAAGAAAGATTGTTGGTTGAAAGAAGATCAGCATGAAGGAAATGAAGAAGCAAAAGATGTAGGTATTGTTACACAAGATGCTCTTGTATGTTCCTTGGATAAAGTGGAATCTTGGGTTTTAGATTTTAGTGCCTCTTTCCATGCAACCCCAAATAGAGATTTTTTTCATGATTATGTCCATGGAGACTTTGGAAAAATTTATTTAGGGGATGGTAAGCCTTGTCAAATGGTTGGCAAAGGGGAAGTGCAGCTGAAATTGCAGAATGGAAATACATGGGTGTTGAAGGATGTCATGCATGTCCCAATCCTGAAGTGGAATTTGATTTCTATAAGAAAGTTGGGTGGTGAGAGATGCACAGTAACTCTCACAACAGAATCTTGAAAAGTTTCCAAGGGTGCACTTATTTTAGCAAGAGGTAAGAAAGTAGGTACACTTTATCTATCTACTTGTATTACTGATTCTCTTTCTGTTTTATCTACTTTAGATGTAGATGCAAAGATGTGGCTCTATAGGCTTGGTCACATGAGTGAGAAGGGAATGGATGTTCTTAAGTCAAATGGTAAGCTTTCGAGTTTGAAAAGCATAGATTGAGATTTATGTAAGCAACAGAAGAAAGTGAGGTTTATTGAAACTGGGTCAACAAAGAAGGGAGCTTCTATTGGAGGATCACAGTATTGCATAAAGAAGAAATCTGATGTTTTTGACAATGATAAGAATAGGAAAGCCTTAGTTTTCAAGGAGAAGATGATGGACAGAGATCAGCTCAAGAGGCTGAATAATTTTGAGCAAGGTAGTGTTGATTTGGACAAGGTTATGATCCAAAATGAGCTCGCAAGTAAAAATCATCACTCACAAAAAAACATAGTTACCAACGTCGGTCAAGTGAGAACCAACGTCAAACAGGCATGAATCGACATCAGTCATGTGCAGACCAAAGTCGGTGATGTTAGGTAGGTGGACACCGACGTCGATCAGGGAACTAACGTCGGCGATCAGGAGGAATTGATATTAGTCAGGTGCAGACCAAGGTCGGCCAGAGGTGACCGACATTGGTCACTGTTAAAATGGATTTTGGGTAGACAGCAAGCTGTCAAGGAGTCTCAAATGCCCATGTAGAGGACTGAAAGGGTAAGTAAGCCTATAATTTATTATTCCCCTTCTTTACACTACTTGTTGCTCACTGATGGTCAAGAACCAGGAAGTTTTGAAGGGGCAATGCAGGTAAAATCCAGGAAATAGTGGGAGCATGGCATGAATGAGGAAATTGATTCCTTGGAAGAGAACCAAATGAGAGATTTGGTAGAGTTTCTAGTCAAGATGAAAGAACTGAAAGACAAATGGATTCCCAGGTTAAAGAAAGGAGAGAATGGACAGGTGAGACAGAAGGCCAGGGTATGTGGTCTTGAGCAGGCTCTAGGATAATGGTGTTTAAGATTTGACAAGTGTATGACAAAGCATGGCTTTAGTCAATGTCAATGTGACCATTGTATTTATTTTACCAGGTTGGATAATGGTTGTGACATTATTTTATTACTGTATGTAGTGTATATGCTTGTAGGGATTTGCTGAGCTAAAGGTAAATGTAGCTCAGAGGTGTGCCAAGAAGGATTTAGGAGGAGCAAAGAAAATCCTTGGCATGAGTATTTCTAGAGACAGAGAAAGTCACAGGTTGATTTTATCTCTAGAGGATTATGTGAATAAGGTAGTGGAGAGGTTTAATATGCAAGATGCAGAACCAGTTAACACACCTATGGTCAGATAGTTCACAGAATAGTGTCCTGAAACACATGATGAGGCTGAGTACATGAGTACTAGACTTGATATTACCCAAGCAGTGGGAGTTGTCAGCAAGTTAATAGCCAATTCGGGAAAGGAGCACTAGAAAGCAGTTCAGTGGATTCTCAGGTATCTGAGAGGGACCAGTAGCAGGTATACATGTTATGCAGGGTCAAACACTTCTCTACATGAGTATGTAGATTCAGATATGGCAGGTTACTTGGATGATAGGAGAAGCACCACAAAATATGTGTTCACTATTGGTGGTATGGTGGTTAGCTAGATTTTTGAGATGCAGAAGGTTGTTGCAGTCACGGTGGCTAGCAAGGATAAGAACCCTACGAAAATGTTAACAAAGCTAGGAACAAAGGAGAAGTTGAATCTTCATTCAACTTTTGTTGGTCTTCAAGATTAAACTTGAAGAGGGATACAAACTAGAAAACAAAATTAGATGATGTATAGGTACAGGTACAGGTGCAGCTATTTATCTCTAAGTGGGAGATTGTTAGGTTATGGAGCTAAAAGCTTCACTGATGCAAATGGTGGAGGTTGCCGAGTGTCAGAGAAACCAACATTAGTCTGATCAACTGACGTCAATCATATTTAGCTATGCAGTAACCGACATTGGTTAGGGGTCGGCTGGCATCGATCAGACAGGAATTGACATCGACAACCTGTGTGTGTGTGCATTTGCATGCGCTTCCAGAATTGGTCTAATTTTAGATGGATAGTTAGTTTGCATGTAAAAAACTAATTTTATTCTTGAGTCTATGTTTCTAATTACTGTAATTAGGAAGTCTGATTATTGTTTGTATGGGATCTATTTAAGAGACCCATGGGGCTGTATTGTAAAGGGTGAAAGATCAAAAGGACTTGTCAAGGACAAGAACAAGGGTTCTTCCAGGTGTGTAAGATCAGTTGATCTACAAGTAGCAAGATCAGAAGAGATATACATGGTAAGTAAGATCAGTTGATTTGCAGGTGTGCAAGATCAAAAGAGATCTACTTGGAGTACTTGGTGGACTGAAAGTAGGCAACAATGGTTGAGTTGATTGTCACTTAATGGTGGAGGGAACAACTCTGTGTTTGAGTTGGTTTGTAATTGAGAGAGAGAACTCTTGAGGGAGAATTATTGTATGCCTAAGAGGTGTGGGAAGAGTGAGATTTTTTCATTGTATTTCTTTCTAGAAGAGTGTTAATAAAATATTGTATTGTATCTCATATTTTGTGTTGTTTCTGAATTCTAGTTACATATTACTTCTGGTTAAATTTTGTGTTTAGTTGCTTATACAAAGGTAATCAAGTGTACTCTTAAGGAGTAGGATCCTAACATGCACTATGTTTCATGGAATGGCTCATGCTGTGCATTTAATGTCTTGAATACATTTTTCAATTTTGTCAAAGAGGGCCATGTTGAATTAGGGTGATCGCCTTAAATGTGGCATGTCAATTCATTTCAAATGTCATCTCTTGGGTCTAGATCATCTGATTTGTCCCTTCTAATGTCTACGCAACTATCCATTTTGTCTTTACTCTAAGGGAGACCAACAGGCCATGCCTTCAATGTTTGCCAGTCAAAATATCTGCTTTGCAGACTGTTCCACCTACTAGAATAACTAATGTGTAGATATTTGAGCCTCTCCCCCTTTCTACTATGATTTGAGCCCTCAGGATATCTTTTCCCCTTTCTGGTTCTTTTGGTTCCTCCTCTTAGTAGTTCTTCCTTTCGGCTTGAAGGTCTTTGAATGCCTTCGGGTTCGCGTTTAAGCTTGCAAAGATAAAAAGATACTTAATTGCCACAAATTTGACATCTTTAGGTCTGTCATCATTTGAAAGCCAACAGCTAATTGGTTGCCCTGAATTTGACATCTACAGGCCCGTCATCTTCTTCGACAATCTCTTCGACTTTGGGCTGTCTTCGGGTTCTAATTCCTTTGGACAAAATTTCCAAAGGAAATCCTTTGAACATTTTGTCTAAAATAAATGTTCCTTCATGTCTTTGTATTGGGAGTGTTCCTTCTTTGACATCTGTCACAATCCGCTGCCTTGAAACTTTATCAACTTATAGAAAATGGGACCCACAACACTTCTTGCCCGAGTAGCTTCAAAAGGGGAATGGGGACAGGTGGCACTTTTCACTGATCTTAACAAGTGACACATGGCATTCCCATTGTGAAATAGGTGAGGACACTTGGCAGCATCCACTTAACTTATATAAGCTTTAAATACCTTTTGAGAGTCCTACAGAAGATGACACATGGTGGCTTCCGCTAATCTTTTAAAAACACTATAGAAACATTTGAAACTCCTTTGGATTCACACAGATGCAGACACTTGTCACGTTCTACTTACTTTAGCAACTCACCTGGGGCCCACCACAGTCCTTACTTAAAATGAAACAAAAGGAAGAAACTGTGGATGTTGACACTTGGCAGCTTCCACTGAGCTTTACAAGGGACATGTGGTGACTTCTACTACATTTATAAAAACATATTAAAACCTTCTACAGTTGCCACTTTTTGCCCTCTGTGGAACTCTTAGAGAATCTTATTGAAAGAAGCTTTGAAGCTTATAAGAAACTTGAAGTGCAGATGCAGACACTTATCATGCTCTGCTAAGTTATAACGGGACACGTGGCAACTTTTGTTACATATAGAAACAAATTATAATGTGTCCCAACAGATGACACTTGGCAGCTTCCGCTCGACTTTGAGATTTAGAAAAAATGAAAAACCCATGCAAAATGAAAAACCCACGCTCTGTGTCATAACCCTTACTGCCTCGAAACTGAAACGCACAGGGACAAAACTTGGAGCACACAACTAAAACTTAAAATAAAATGTAGAGTATTTTACTCTACAAAGGGAAGAGAGAATTTTTCAGCTTGTAGGACCAAAAATAGTTCATGTGTTGTCCCAAAAATGAGTGACAGACTTTGGGAACAACACAACCAACTTCATTAAATCAAACTAATAATTATCAACCAAACTTTTTAAACCCACCAATTGTATCAAACCTACCCAACCTATCAAATCAACTAAGATTATCAAGTCAATCCAACATATCAAACCAACCAATTATCTCACAACCTCAAGAGCCATTGGCGCACCATCTTCTTAGGTAATACATCCTTCTCAGGGAATCTTATGCCTCAATCATTGACAAACTCTTAAGGGCTTCTATCATCAGACTTCCTCAAATCAAACCCTTCAATAATTCTCTTCCAAAACCAATTTGGTTTATAGAGGATGAGTTTTGTGCATATCATCACACAAATAGACATGTGGTAGATAGATGCAAGTCTTTTAAGACATTTGTCCAAAACATTATTGATTAAAAGGAGGTTTCAAAGGATAGTCTTTGTGTTCCCCCCAACCTAGCCTTGAATGTCTTCAAGCAATCAATCATCAAACCTCTTTCTACACAAATTGATGTGCAAATCCATAATAAAACCTATCAAAACAATGAGTTCAATGCCTTAAATTTGATCCTTAATGAACCTATGACTAAGGAAACTATAATTGAAACCTCAACCTTTATCAATCCACTTGTTGACCAAGTGCAACCCCTCCAAATTCTTTTTTAAATCATCACTAAGGAAGAATCAACCTTAACCAATCCACTTGTCAACCAAGTGAAATATTTTCAACTTTCCTTCAAAACAACAATTAAGTAAATAACTTTGCCTCTTCCACTTCCCCTTATAGTGGATCAAAATCCAAGCAACCCACCTCTTCCACTTATTCATTTTGTGTAACTAATCAAAACTAACTCACCCATTGCACTTCCCCTTGTAAAGTATGAAACTCAAACCAAACCACCTCTTCCACTTCCCCTTGTAGTGGATCAAACTCAAACCAACCTACCTCTTTCACTTCTTATTTTAGTGGAGCAAGCCTAAACTCAAACTACCTCACCCATTCACCTTCAACCTTTAGTGGAACAAAATACCTTAACTACAATCAATCCAACCTCACCTATAACCAACCCAACCTTGATAATAACTAACCCAACCTTGCCTACAATCAACCCAACCTTGCCTACAATTAACCCAACCTCACCTATAACCAACCCAACCTTGCCTACATCCAACCCAACCTTGCCTACAACCAACCCAACCTTGCCTATAACCAACCCAACCTCACCTAAAACCAACCCAACCTCCCCTAAATCCAACCCAACTTGAACTACAACCAAGTCAACCTAATTACTCTATAATCTACTCATTTTCATCTACCTAATGACATCGTCTTTGGTGTGATTCCATTTAGAAATGGGTCAAATATTTTTCATCTTACCTCAACCTATAAATCAAACAAGTAAACCAAACTAACAAACCAAATCAACCATCTATCTTACCTTCCTCAACCAATCAAACCAACCTTTAAACCAAATCAATCAATCACAATCAACCTAACTTTTAATTTAACCACAACCAACTCACCTATCAACTCAAACCACAGTCAACCCTCCATTCAAGTTTTCTTAAATAATAATGGAGAAAATATTAGTCTTAGTCACCTTTTTATCCAAGCTACCCATACCACATCATCAAGCTCAATTAAGACTCCTAAGCTTTTTAAACCCTTCCTTGGCACCACATCAAAGATCCCTCATTGGGGCAATCAGACATTCTTATCCAACCTACCTTTATTTATGGATGATGTTACCAACATCATTATTGGATATTAAATCCACTAAAGTCCGATCCAACAACATTTCCATCACCTTAGTATCATAGAGGAAATCATACCTAAACCACCACCTACAACTTGAACTCTATACCAACTAACAACTAACAAACTAACAATCCTTGGGAGGTAAATGAAGTTATCTTCATCCCCCTAAACCCTCTTTACTAGCTAGCATCTTCACTTGAGAGCCTTTTTTTGCCTCAACTGTTCATGAAAAGAGCATCTGAAGGAACTCTCCCTCCAAAGGCTTTGACCATTTGTCAACCCAAAACCTCCCCTTAAGAAATAACCTAAAACTTCATCCAAAACTCAACCTTAACCTTTTTCTTACCACCCTACACCATTTCCTAAACCAAAACCTATGCCTACAAACATTAACCAATGACCAAACCAACCCTTGACACTTATGCCTCAACCTATGCCTAGCCTAGTACCAAAGCAACCTTAAACAAACCTTGTGCTTGAGCAGCCTTTTATCAAAACCTAAGTAACCTCCAACTTAAACCATGGATTTTGACATTTTTACCTCTAAAACATGACTGATGTCAATCTTTATTAGACCATCATCAATCCACCTTTTGACCTTCTTTTTCTTTTAAACCTTGACCGATATCAATCTCTAATGAACTAACATCAGTCGATTCCTGACGAACATCAGTCACTGTCATAAACAAAACCTAGCTTGAAACCTTACCTTATCACCCAAACAACCTAAACCAACCTAGAAAACCTAAACCAAAACCAAACACCCTTAAGCCTAAACACCTAAACCAAAGCCTAAAAACCATCACCTAACCAACCTTGCAGAGATAAATGGTATCATTTTGTTTTATTCCTCCTCCTTAAGTGTTGTCCATCCAAAACCTTTTTCGCATCTAATAAAGTGTCAAAAAAGTAGCTGGGGGGCATCTTCACTCCTATTTGGCTTAAACCATTTTTACATCAATCTGGATTTGGGGCAAATCAAAACCTAAACCCCTCAATGCTTTGCATTCACATCCATTCTTTTGTTAACAGCAATTTCTTAATCACCGAATGTCTAATTTAAGCTTATCCCTTGTTTTCAAACCAACTTCATCTTCTTATTTTTAAGGAAAATCAATTAAATACAAGATCATGTGATTTTCTGTCATAGCCTTAGCCTAATCCTAGGCATGGGTAACATGACTCTACCTATGGCATGATTCTCATGGATAATTTTTGTACCTTATAATATGGATCCCCATGGTTGTTGTCACTTAAACCTCTTTTACCCATCATTAAACTTCTTTTGCTATGGTTTTTCCTCTATAAAGGTAAACCTTCAAGACTATATAGACTAGTCCATGCCTAAAATCAATTTGGGATACCAAAATATCACTTGGGTCATTTCTAGCGTTGCAAACTACTCCCTTGAAGAACAACCACCTAAACCAATCAAAATTGATTAAAAATAAGGTAGATTTCTCCCTTGAAAGAAATTTATCCAAGCCTAACAAGTCCAAAGCTTAGGCGACTCCCTCGAAGGATGGTTAAGTCAAATATTTTTCAAAGCAAGCAATCACTTGGAAGTTTCATGCATCAATTAGCTTTCCAAACCCATCAAACAAAAGCATCAAAAGATCCATAGTCAAAATTCAAAAAAGAAAAAATCGTATGTAAAAGTTGCAATCAACCTTTATAAGAGTCGAAGAATATAATTCCCACATCAATTAGTCTACACCAAATTAAAGACATGGACTTTGTCTATAATGGTTCATAGGTCACCTACAAAAGGGGCAAGTCGTACCCACAAGAAGGTTATACTATCATCCATTCACCTACTTTCCATTATCATCCACCTCCTTTTTCACCCTCTAAAACAAGGGATTTTGAACTTACTTGACACTATGTGATCAAGCCACTTCTTTTAATAAATGAACTAACAATAATGCAAAGCATGCAAGGGACTTATGTTCACAAGCTAACCCATCTTGCTATTATGGTCTTTGCTAATAGGATCATTTAATATCCTTCTACTTTCATGAATACTTGTTGACCATGTGTCTATCTTCCATTTTTGATTCATTAAAAAACCCAACTACCAACTTTGCACCCTTTCACTAGAACATCGGTCCCTTTTTACCAAACCAAGTGGTCCACCAAATTGGATAGCCAATTTATGCACCACCAACCAAACCTTTTTCAAATCAACCACCTTATTACAACCATTCATACATTATAGAAAACTTTGTTCTTCACCAACCAACCAACCAAATAACCTCAACATTGGTCATTTTGGCCTACCATTCGTACTTTGCAACCACATCTCACCTTGGTCATTTTTACTGCATACCTACCTCACCATACTTGATGAACTTGTGCTCTTTTTTGTGCACAACCATTAAGGTGTATCGGAGTATGACCCTTTATAGTCTCGATACCTATGACCATTTTGTATTATCAAGATCACATCCTACCTTTGGATCCCTATAAACACATCAACCTTGTTTAGGAGACTTGATTTTATAGGCATTAACCCAACACACACACACACACACACACACACACACACACACACACACACACACACACACACACAGTTGCTACAGTCGGTTATCCTATCACTTGTCCTTCTATTACCAACCCTATTTCACAACCTACCTTAGCTATGGTAGCCTAGTTTATGCATGATATATGATATTTCCCTTAGTTGCATTCATCCCACCTATTCATAACTTTTATACGTAGCCCTTTTAGGTGCCTTGGAATACACCCACTTGTAGTTTTGACACGTACCCTATTCCATTTTCTTATTATTACCCTACTTTTGGCCCCATATGAACATGGATACCTTAGCACATAAACTTGCATTTATAAGTGCACCCATATCCACTACACTTAATGTGGTGACTATTTCAGTTGTCACTTGTCCTCCTCAATATAGCCCTATTTTCCACTTCATGTCATCATACCTATTTTGCCACTCATACCCACTTCTCAAACCCACACCCAACTCCATTTCACCTCATTGAATCTTAGTTGGAGGGGGAACACCTCCTCCCATACTTGGGGCATCCAACCTCCCACCAATCATCCATTTTTATTTTATAGCTTATTGATACAAATTGGAAATCAAAAAGGGGTAAAATGTAGATACTAGAAAATTGTACATTATGGCTCTAAGTGTCACATTAGTCCCCTTGGCCCCCTTGGCCCCCTTAGGTTAGGATTAATTATTAAAATCCTTAAAATCACCCATTTACCCCCTTTTTGATAATTTAATTAATTAATTAAATTAAATAACCTATTTACACCTCCCCACCCAAATCCATGGCTAAATGATTGACACCTACCCATAAGACTATTTCACACCTACCCTAACACCCTAGACTTATTCCTCATGCATCCCAATGATGCCTTTATTAACCTTAAACCATTTTTGTTAGTCTTAAAAACCACCCTTAAGTATAAAAACCTATATTTGAAACGTTTTGACTGCTTCTTCCCTAACCGATGTTGGTCACCCCTCAACCAACATCGGTTAACTAGGATCAACATTGGTTACTTAATGGTAACCCAATGACCCTTGCTCAGAGGTTGAATCACAGAGGATGGAGTTGGAATCATTTAGATAAATTAACTAAAGAATTAGAGCCAAACTAGAACCAAACCAAAGACATCAAATTACCTCATCAACTCACCACAAAGATCCTAAACACCATTACTCTGCCTACATTTCTCTAGAATCTCAAACAGCTTGAACCCAACCTCAGCACTTCACTAGGATATAAAATTTGAGAGCTAGGAATCTACACTTATATCAATTTTATTTGTTAGTTTTAATTTTTTTTACTATTTACATATATTCCCAATCTCTCCCATATTCACCCTTTGTGTTGGAGTTTTACAACTCTACACACTCCCACTTTAACCAAACACCTACTGACTAAACTTAGCCATTTGAGTGCCAACACCCTGAGTTTGATATTTATGAGGCTCTCTTTTGCCTTCACGACAAAAATTTAACCCTCAAACAACCTATACAACCCTTATGCTAGTACCCTAAATTCCCCTCTCTACCCAAAGCCAAAACTATCAAAATCCATAGTGACCGACCTCAATCATACCTAACTAGCATCAGTCACCATCGACTAGCATTGGTCACCATTGGCTGACATCGGTTACTAGTGACCAACCACGGTCACTATGTATACTTATTTTGCCCAAAATATCAAGATTCAAACACCTACCAACCTCAACCAAAAACTTGTTTCTTAATCCCTATCACTATATAGAGTTAGAAACAACAACCTAAATCACACTTTACTAGTTTAGCATTTCTAGTTAATGTTATTTTGTTAAATCAATATTTTCTTTATACAAACATCTTTTATTAGCATTTTCACAACTTGACTTGTTTAAAGAGTGGATTGATAGCCAACAAGGAAGTCTAGTGCTTCTTGGATCTAGATTTTGCTAGGCAATATAGCCATCTATCTCACTAACACAACCTTTTCTAGTTTCTCTCTCATTACAGGTCATCCTCCCAAGCCAAAGAGGAGTTCTCCATCATCGACTAGATCACAATCATACAACCAAACTAGGTTTTTCTTACCTCACCCTTATTTCAAATTTTACTCAATAAAAAAAGAAATAAATCAAAATAATAGTGAAATAATTAGTATCAAGACACTTGTCCATAAAGAGACCATCCTAAAAGTGATTCATTTTAAAATTATAGAGCCTTATTTGCTTCCCTACCTTCCCTCTTTTTTGAGTTTTATTTAGATCTACCCTCTTTATCATAGGTTCCATCTACCAATTCAGCTAGGTTTCATCCTTATTCTACGTTTCACTCATCCATTCACACTCAATTAATAACATGTATGCAGAACTTGCTATTATACCACTCAGTTGTTCAATGCATTGCTTCAACTTGTGTCATAGAGTGTATTTTATCTCCATTTATATCCTAAAATGTTAGAAGTTACCTCGTTAAATTTTTAGTGTGTACAAAACCCAAATCAACCTCGAGGTAGGCCAAAAGTGACACTATCAAGTGTTTAATACCATATTTTCATATCTATAATATTGATCCTTGGAAAATATTGTTGAATGTCTATCTGACCAACTACTGCAATCTAGACCTAGTCAATGAATTATTTTCTTGGGAAAATATTATTATAAACATGCACATCCATTCTATAAATCAATTAGTGGTGGAGTGAGCCATTATTTTATTCAATAACATCATTATTTATGATAGTTCCCCATAGAATTCAAGTATGTGTAGTGTCTTGGGTAGTTTAGAAGATCCCTTCTCCTTCATCTTCAACTAAGATTGGATTACCATGGTCAAAAATTTATTAGTATATTGTTCCAATAAATATTATCTTATTTATTTTCTCATTTCCACCACTCCATCATGTGGTGCAATTCAAAGTGTTATACCTATAGATGGACCATTTAGCTTTACCATCAACAAATTATTAGTAGACCTAATTTATGTAGTCTCTTTATTGTAATAATTCACATGAGTGAATACTAAGTATGTACATTATCCTAATGTAGGAAAAATAATAGATTGCATGAATTCACTTTCAAAAATACATTGCCTGATAGGTGTGTGTCTTTTACTTCTTGTTGGTAATTTAGCCTATCAAGGCCAAATGCCAACCCCTACATTAAAAAAATTTCATGCTCCAGTTGTCATGGGTCCTCAAATGATGTACTTGATCATCATGATGTCTTTTATTTTCATGTGAAGGGATTAGGTCTCATGCTTATCATTATCATGTCTCATTTTAGTTGGTGTCAAGTGCCATTACGATGTTTAAGAATGTTTGGAGGCCTTTGATAAGGAATTGCAGTTGATGCTCATCACAAGATTATATGAGTTTCTTTGTATTCAAGTATGAATATGTCCATGAACTTTTAAATGTGATCAAAATACATAAAGTCTCTTTCAATCCTTTTAAGAAGGCTAAAAGGTATTCTTCATGGTACTTAGTGGCAAAAATCTATTTTGAGAAACTATGTGTATTTTTGCCTAAAAGAGAGATTTTTGAGACTTTAAATGGTAAATATGGAGTAAAAAATCCACAAAAACATCCAAAATACCTTTAGTCATCTTCATATTTATTCATTTGTTTAGTCATAAGGTTTCATACTTTGAAATAATCATTTCATGCAAGTCTAAGCGTAGAAAAGGCCTCCAAGGGCTCCCAAGTGCCCAATTTGGCCCCATAAAGATGTCAGAAGTTTTAATACTTGTTTAAATATCCTTATTTATTTGTCATCTTCCTATTATTTCCCTAAATTGGATGTTCAAGCTTTAGTTGTGAATAAAATGGAAAGAAAGTCCATTTTCCATGTATTTTCATGTAAGAGTACGAAATTGTATAAACTTTTCTGTACAGTTAAAGTCAAGAGATTGAAAATGAAGACATGATAGGGATTTAAAAATATATTCAAGGTAAAAGGATTAAAAAATAGATCAAAATCAGTTCTCTCCATCCATCTAGTTTCTTTGCACATCAAGAGAGCCCTCCATGTTTATAGATGGTACCACCATGAGAGAGAAAATCAAGGTCTATAATGTTGGTCAAATGGGTCTGAGAGAGATTACATATATGGTAATTTATTATTATTTTATCTCTCTCTCCTTCATTAACCATGCATTTGAATTTAGGTCACTCATCAGTTGTTCCTCATCCAAGCAAGCAACTGGTTTTCTGTAATTTCTCCTCATCTGGGCATTATGACAAGAAAAATCAAGTTTATGCAGTTTTTCAGGAGCATGATCCACCTTTCCATGGAATTATTCAGCTTATTTTCACATGTGTTAGTTCATATGGATCTCAATAATACAATACATAGCTAATTTTTAGTCTTCATGCAATTTGGAGAAGTTGTACAGTTCAGAGGTTGATCCATGGATTTCATGATTCTTCATGGCATGGTTTGCAGGTCTCCTTCATGTTATTTTATTCCTCATTTAATATTATCAAATATTCCTCAAATAATCCATAGTAATTAATCCATCAATATGCTCTCAATATCTTCATAGTCTCCATTTAGAAAATTTTAAGGTTTCTTAGCATTTGTTAAGGTTTTTAGCAGACTCCTAGGTTTTAATTTTAGCACCATATGCTTGTTCAAAGGCCTCCAAACTGTAGTATATTTTTGATGGTATGATTATTCTTGATTAATAACCTTAAATATGGTCTTGACATACACATCACATGCTCTTTTCACCACCATCGTGTTGCATCCATTTACATTTTCTTGTCACTGCCTTTTCACTATTGTAAAGCTCCATCTACATCTCCATTCACTGTTTCCTATCATCCATTTCCATAATATCACCTTCCACTCACTTTCACCTCATCTATATAATATTAATAAAGATTCAAGGACATCAGGGATCATCATGGTCATATAAATATTGTATAAGACCTTAAAACCCTGCTAAACAAGAGAGGAATCATCATCTACAGCAAATCTTTAAGGACATTAAAGTATGGTGTTAAGATCAATTTCAAGGAAATTTTGTGGTTTGAGGCCTCTAATAATCAAGGTTTACATTATTATCCACTTTTAATAGCATCATAATCATGTTGGTACCCTCATCAAGCTCAGTTATGAACCGAATCCTTGTCACAGTCCATACAAGCAACAAGAAATTCCACCTACAACCATACTAAGAAAGGTGAGATCAAAGATGCAAGCTTGGATCAAGGTCAAGACTATTTGAAGAGAAAGAAGGAATCAATAAAAACTTCAAGGGAAGGTGAGATTATCATACTAAGATGAGAAGAGGTCTATTGTTATCAAGTTCAAGATCAAAACTCTGACATAGTTTGTACAAAGGCTAAATTTCCATATACAGTCAAGACTATTATAAAGAAAAACCTAATTTCAAGAAAGTAGAGAAATAAGTATGGAGGTGAAAATTTTGAAAAGTGATGCCTATGAAACTTGGATCAAAATCAAACCTTGAAGTTGATCAAACTCATATTAGGTCATATTTCCATGTTAATCACCACCTCCAATAGGGTTTGAAGGGATTTAAAGTATGTCAATACCTTATCAAACCAAAACTATCAAGAAGACATTGTTATTCCTTGAATATAAATGGAAATTCTCCCCAAGGTTGATAATCACATGTAATTATTTTGATTTATATCAATCCATGAGGTTAAAATTACAAATTTACATAATCATTTTCTTCATGAACTATGACCTACAGCCATGAAAACATAGGCCTACCTCCAATAATGAAGAGAAAGAGATCATAATAGCCTATGGGATAATCTCGTGATCAATGAAAGTTTCATAAGGTAATGTAATAAATAATAAGTCAATAACCATATAGAGAAGATTCTTACAAGTAGTATATAGTCAATTTCAACCTTGGAATGACCACCTACAGCCATACTAGGTGTTCAAATGCATTGATACATTCATATACCCTAAAGATGCAATTAAAGACACATTTAAATTAAGGAGGGTAATATTTTGAAGTCACATTTTCAATAAAATGATAAAATAATATCTTCAAACTTTCATCAAAGATCATGACTTCTACTGTAAATCCATGAAAGTATACAAGCCTGTGTACGGAATAGGACTATGTAAGAACCTAAGAGCACCCTTGAAGAGTGAATATGATATAAAAAAGGATGAGAGGAGGTTTAAAGTAAATTTATGGGTATACAAAGTACCAAGTGATGGTGAAATAAATGTCAATCACCTCCATTTCTCACAAAACCACCTACAGCAGTATGATAGTCATGTCACAATGAGGTTTCTTGAAGAGATATGGTATGGCATAGGTTACATAAGAATGAAAAGTGATCAATGAAGGATAAATTAAATTCAATGAGGTTTTAATATATTATAAAAATCCTATTCATCATCTTTAAACACAAATACAAGGTCAAAGGAGGAAAACTCAATCATATGCATATTGAAAAACATAGGTAGCCTAAGATAGTTTTAAAATAAATGCATCTATAGATCTCTATAGGAAATGTCCAAGTATGAAAATTGGTAGAGGTGGTAATAATAAGTGTTTATAAGTGTCCATAATATTTTTTAAATAAAACTAAGATTTTAAGTATCCACTATTTTGTTACAGTCACCCACCTATCTGTCAGCAGTCAACATGGAGCTAGAAGACCTTCTTGGCAGTCTACAGGTATAATAGATGGTTTTAAATACATGAGAGTTTTTTTGAAGAATTTAGTCATGATATTAAATCTTAATACACTTGTTGAGAGTGATAAAACTCTAACTTTTATACAAATATTCCCTTCAAGGCTAAAACAGGCAGGCAGGCTCAAAACCTTTGAGAGACACAACCATCATTTTGAACTCATATAGGATTTATTTTCACATGGTGATCATTAGAATAAGGTGGAAACTCATTTAAAATCCTCATGGAGTTTTTATATTGAAGGAATTGAAAAAACTTGTCTATTTTGACTCCTAAACCTTATATCTTACACACACAGTCCATGACAACCACTTGAGGCACAACTTCACCATATAGACATCTCTACACATATTTTGCATGGGAGACTATGATTATCATGGTTTTTGAGGGGGTAAATATAATACATATATATGTAAATATATTTTCCATCATGGGTCTGTATGGTATAAACTATTGCTAAGAAGTGTGGACCCCTAAAACACTTGCAAAACCCTGAAACCTACCTGATGGAGGAAAGAGGCCTAAATATACATTAAAATGATGATTTTGAGCCATGAAATGATGTTAATGATATTCCCAACTCTCATAATCACCTCCATGGCCTATTGGTTGGCACGTGCAGGACTCTTGATGTATGAACTAGGCCAAATAAGGCTAGTTTGAGCCTGCAAGCAAGAAAAGGAAGGGTAATTACACATTCAATGAGTTTTAAAATCAATATGGGGTCCTAAAATTCTTGAAAAACATTATTAAAATCATATACAAAGATATTTTTGGTCATTTCCATAGGTAGATAGGTTTTCAGATTAAAACAAGAAGCTATGTTCATGTAGGTTGAAGGTAGATGGCTTGATCAAGCCCATACCATGACTCCAAAATACCTAATATAGGTTATTTAGGTTTAATACACTACATAAGATCCTTTCAAATCATCATAAGGTCAGAATACTAATAAAATTTGCATACACCTATGCCTGTCTATTTACATTGTTGTCCCCCAAAAATATCACTCATTTTTGAGACAACATATGAACTATTTTGGTTCAACAGACCAAAATCCTCTCTCCCCTTTTCAAAAAATTATTCTGAGCATTCAAGTTCTTCATTTTTCAAAACATTCCCAGAAATCTACTGACTCTGTAGGCTTAAATCTACGGACTCAATTCTATGGACTTCGCAGGAAGGAAACTAAGGAGTCATTTCTATGGACTCTGCCAGTTCTATGAACTCATATCTACAGACTCTGCAGGGTTAAATCTACGAACTCTATAGATATGTTTCTATGGACTCAAAATGCTTGAAGTTAGTAGGTTCAACAGGTTCAAAGGCTTCTACAGGTGAGTTTAATCAAAATAACAACTTTCCAACACTTAGTCATTTTTAGGATTGATTCAATGCCCTGGTTCAACCAAAAGAGTTCATCAACAAGCTTATATGCAATGTTTGAGCCATTGAACTATCGAACCTTGAACCCCTTTGGTTTAACGAGTTCAATGGGTTCAAAGGTTCAACATCATCGACAAGAGTTAAGCACTTTGGAAGGTTCAACAAGTTTAATCACTTTTAGGTTCAACAGCTTCAAAACACTTATCAAAGAGAAGAAAGTGATTAAACCATTGAACCACTTTGGTTCAAAGATTCAATGGGTTCAATGAATCAAAAGGTTCAAAGCATATGGTTTGATGTAGTTTGGTTCAAGTGGTCAAGTGAATGAGTGGAACACAAGAAAGTGATTGAACCGTTGAACCAAAGTTGGTTCAGTCGGCAGGTTCAAGGGGCTGCCCTAAATTCAAAGGAAAAAGTGCCCTTACGAAGGGAAATGAACCAAGCCAAGTGCCTTTGTGAAGGGCAGCGAGCAAAAGAAGATAAAGAGAATTCCTTCATAAAAGTGAACCAAGGACAAACAGACCTAGCAAAGGGCAGGCAAGGAGCAGATGGACAGTTGTAAAATCCCGAAGGATAGTTCCAGGCTTGAACAAGTCCTTGCGGAGGGCATAAATCTCTTTCGGGAAAAGAACGTAGCAAAATGGTTAAGGCAAAAATCCTTCAAACTTTTTATCTGAAGGAATTCACCCAGGACAAAAGCCCAAAAGCAAGAACCCATCATAAAATTGACTAAGGCAAAATGAAGGAATTCCTTTAGACTTTTTATCTGAAGGAAAAGAGTGGCAAATGTCTGTCGAAGGAGCAAAAGCCTGTCGAGAAAATTAAACCCTGAAGGCCATCCCAAGACCGGCCAAAGGGTAGGTACCCTTGAAGGAGGCTCTCACTAAGGAAAGTGGACCATTTCTCAAGACCCTGAATGGCAAGTTCCTTCCAAGAAAGATCAAACCTCAAAGTGCAGTGAAAATTGCCACGTGTCCCTTATAAAGTTGAAGCAGAAGCTATCAAATGTCATCTGTTGAGACACAGTTTCTAATAAGTTTAAAAGCTATGAAACATGCAACATGTTCCATGATAACTCAGTAAAAGCTGCCATGTGTCAACATCTACAGTTTCATCTTTTTATTTTGTAAGGACTGTGGTGGGCTCCAGGTGAGGTGTTAAGGTAAAGCAGAGCACGAAAAGTGTTTGCATTTGCGTGGATCCAAAAGAGTCCTGAATGTTTCTACAGTGCTTTTATAGGCTCGGCAGAACCCACCAGGTCTCATCTTCTATAGGAATCTCAAAAGGGGTCTAAAGCCTCTATAATTTAAGTGGATCTTGCCTCGTGTCCTCACTTATTTCACAATGGAACATGCCACATGTCACTTGTTGAGATCAGTGGAAAGCGGCCAAAGCAAGCAGGAAACACATGAAGGAATGGCTGAGGATGATGGACCCGTAGCCATCAAATTTAGGGTAACCAACTAGCTATTGGCTTTCAAATGATGATGGACCCACAGCCATCAAATTTGTAGCAATGAAATAACTATTGATCCTTACAGGCTTAAGCATAGACCCTGTGAACAAATTTAGCAACCGGCCAAAGAGATAGCCTAAGGGCTCAGATCACACAGATAAGCATGAAATACAGCAAGGAAAGGGGGAACGATGGAGAAAGATTAGAAATATTCACGCATGGGATATGTTTCTAGAAGGTAAAGTAGTCCACCAGGTGGACATCAGAGTGCACAAACATTCAATGGTGCAACCAATTTTTTTGCATTGAGTAGAGAGAATAATTGTTCACACATCAGGAAACAATCAGGCAGCCCATATTAAAAATTGATGCTCGACTCTAGCATAGCCCATGGATAGAATTTAAAATGAATTAAAGGCATTGAAAACATCGTAAACCATTTTTGTGAAATAAATCACCCAAGTCTTTCTTCGAGAACTATATATAGGACTCTCTTATTGTTTTGGATATCTCTCTCTATTATCAGAAACAAAATTCTGCCCAAATTGAAAGGCATTACTGAGACTTTGAGCTCAGATTGTTGATCATATTTCATTATCTGAATAATAAAATAAGTGACTTTTCAGACTTTGTGTTGGAATAAGCGTGGTTGTTGGGGAAATTATTCTTATGTATGTTTCCTTAATACGTTGTTTGTCTATTTAATTAAATAAGCAAAATTAGTGAAAGTAATCAGAAAGGTGTCCTGAAGCCAACTGTGGAGAGACTTTGTGCCCTCCACAATTGCCATTGGTGTGTTTTCTTTCTATTCCTGTGTAAAGGATCTTGGGATGACTTTGTGCCCTCATTATCCTTCATATTTTGTTTCTGTGTAAAAGACCTTGGGATGACTTTGTGCCCTCATTGTCCTTCATATTTCACTCTTTGGCAATTGAGGTGGAGACTTTGTGCTACATTTCATCTTGTTGTGTTACTGTGCCCTATTACAATTACTTATCACCACCTAAAAGGTTCTTTTTGTCTGCTGAACAGCACTTCTAAAAGAAGAGTGCTTTATGTCATTTCATTAGGATTTCTCCTTTGATTTTTGAACATCATCTATGAAGAAAGAGAGATGAATGGTTTATCCTACCCCTGAGTGTTATTTTCTACTTATTTATATAGTATATAGCTCCTTCATATTTACAGGGAACCTCCCCTTGATTAGAGGAGAGATTTATCCCCTTTTGATGTAGTAAACCTGCATATTTGGCTAACCAATTTCCCTATGCTATGGTTGAAGAGACCTATTTTTCTCATCAGTTAGCTGATTGATAAAATATTCATCCAACAATTTTTAGTGACTCTTCTAGGGATTTACATGTAATCTGAAGCCTCAAGTTTAAGATTGAAGCAGTCCTTGCCCTTATCCATTATAGACTCTGGAGACTCCATCCTATGTCTTATCCATTATCATTATAGTCTTATGTATTTATCTCGCTGTGGAAGAACGCGCAGTATGAAACCTCAAGCTTTAAGCTGAAGTAGTGCCAGTTCTTTTCCATTTTTATTTTTACACTCTGACAGATCCACAGTATACGTGAAGCCAAAGGGCTAAAGGTATTGTTGACCCTGTATTCGAGTTGGTACAACAAAGTAATTTTGATCTATTTCCTTCACCATCTCGCCTCCAACAAACCAGGAGTTTTCCTCCTACTAAAGTCAAGTCTCCATTACCGGGCAAAGCCTCCATTTTCACTATTAATAAAGCTTTGTCAATACTTACCCCTCTAAGATTTGTTATTCTACCTTTCCATAGTCATACAATGGAAGTTCAAGGTCCTTGGGGTAACTCTTTTGGCCCACTCAATTTAACTCCACCTCTACATGAGCTACCACACAGTTCAAGGAAAAATTTCTCCAAGTTCTATGGTGATGAGAAGGTTCATCCTGATGAACATATTACAGCATTCAGCATAGCCTGTGGCATAATAGGTGTGGAATATAAGGATGTAGCAGTCAGGTTGTTCGTGGAAACTTTACAAGGTGCTACTGTAGACTGGTTCTATCATCTGTAGGCCTAGACTGTGACTGATTGGAACACTCTCAAAGCCAAATTTGAAGCTAGATTCAACCCGGTAGAAGATGCACATGCCCTGTTGGCTCAACTCACACAAATGAAGAAAGAACCTCATGAACCAATGAGATATTTCATAGCCAAGTTTGACAAACTAAGGAACAATATTCTTGTAATTGCTCAGCCAACACCTAAAAACCTCAAATGTTTCTTCATCAACTCTCAGCTGCTTGAAGTGAGTTTTCTGTTGAGACGTGCTGGCCAAATAGACCTTGTTGTAGCTCAAGATTTGTCCACTGAGGTAGAAGATGACCTTATCTTGATATGAAATATAAGGAGAGATCCTAACAGAGATAAATATTTTTCATCTTCTGAATATCCATCTATAAGTATCATTGATCTAATGGTGCAAAAGCTAGAAAATGAGTTGTTATCTCTTAGGAAGCAAATGGCGCAAGGGATATCTTCATCTCCTTTGTATAGAGATATGCCAAGAAAGACATTTCCCAATCAGTCATACCAAGGCAATGCTACCAAAAATCAAGGACAGCCAAATCATCTTCCTCCCCCATAGGAGAAACTTGCCATTAAAGCACCCCCAACCAATTCAGCAGTTGGATATCTCAAAATAGAATCTGATTTCTCTTTATAGCTTGAATTAAACTAAGAAAATGATGTTGATCTCCTTGCAGAAGGCCAAGAAGAATTAGCTGGTGACTCTAACATTGGTTTCTTAAATTACCAGGATGAACTCAGAGGTAAAGGTGAAGTAGTTAATGGATCATATGCTATATTCACTCAGTCCCAGAACCAGTCAGCCCAGCAAGCTGATAAAGAAAAAATAGGGGAAATTTCTCAACCTATAATTTTAATTTCCAAATGAGGAACTTCTCTACCTTTTTAGCCAAAGGACCCAGTGAGTAATAAAAAGGTAAGTACATCAAGCATTCCTCCATCTCTAACTTTAATTCCACAAACCAGTCCTCCCCCTCCTAAAAACCAAAAAGCTGAACTGCCTTCCTCTATTCCTAGTCTATTTCAGTCATTTAACATAATCGACCATGCCAAGAAGACCAAAATTCAAATGTTTGAGTTTAAATTCTTGCAATCCAATCCTGAGCAGTTGGACAGGTTGGTGGAGTGTGTGAAGAATAAAGTTGTCCTTGTAGGACAAGAGATTAGGAAGGTAACTCATGATTTCCTAAGGAACATGTCCATCCCAAACAATATTGTCATTACTCCTCTAGCTACCACTGGGAAAATAGAGCCTTTCTATATTTCCCATTTAATAAATAGTCACAAACTGAGCAATTGCATCATAGACTCAGGGGCATCTGACAACATCATGCCTGCTAAGGTGGTAGAATCTCTTGGCCTCATGCTGACCAAAACCTTTGGGATATGTTTCACCATGGAGAACAAATAAGTACCTCTACTAGGGCAAATCAAGGATGCCCAATTTGCATTTACAACATTCCCAGACAAAAGAATCAAGATGACAATCCTGGTGGCCGATGTTTTAGCCTCATACGACATTCTTTTAGGGTGAAATTTCTACAAGGATGTTGGTAGAGAATTGAGCATGGACCTATCTAAACCAAGGATCCCTGTCAAAGGCATCATGTAGAGGTTACGTCCTGAAAAGGAATCAAAATATGTCATCACTCAAACATCAGCCCCTGAAGCTCAAATTATGTTTGAATCTTTAGGCATGGGTAATTACTTCTTAACTATAGAGGATATTCATGTTTCAGCAGATGAAAGTCTTGTAGGTGACGATCCAAGAATCGACTCAGATGAAATATTAGAAGAATTGGTAGGGTGCAGTATAGATGAAAAAGAATTCCCCCTTCCAAGCAAGAAGAAATCTAAAGAAAGATCAGTTTATGATGATGTTTGGATCCTGGACTTTGATGGCAGCAATTCTTCTACCAACTCAGGGGCTGGGATTGTGTTGATATCTCTTCAAGGAGATATTTTTCTTTCTTCATACAAGTTGTAGTTCAGCAACACCAATAACATAGCTGAGTATGAATCTCTATTGCTTGGATTGAAGACTGCTCGAGATAAAGGAATCAAACTCCTTCATGCCAAAGGAGATGTTGAATTAGTGGTTTGTCAGGTAAAGAATCTGTATCAAACCAAAAATGAGAGATTATGCCACTACCACAATGTAGTCTAGGACCAAATTGAAAGCTTTGATGCTTTCAACATCTTTTCCATTCCTATAGAATTCAATGATCAAGTTGATGTACTGGCTAATTTAGCAACACTCTTACTTCCTCATCTAGACTTCAAAAGAAATAGGTACACTATCAAATTAGTCTTTAGACCAAGTGTGCCCGATAATGCCAATCATTGGCAAGTGTTCAATGGTGACAACCAAATCATCACCTTTTTGGAACAAAAAGACAGCTTCAAACATCTTCACTTCGAAGGCAGTAAGCTCCAAAAACTCGAATCAGCTCCTAAAATGAATTTAGATGCAGGAGAAGAATTCCTGCAACTAAAAGGGAATAAAATTTCCAAAAGACTGGTTTCTCTTGAAAAAATGTTTGACAAGCACAATAGGTTCATCAAACAGAAACAAATGAATTCAAACTCCTCCCAGGGATTTGATCAGATAAATTTGGGTACCAAGAAAAATCTCAAGATGGTGAACATTGGAAAGTGTTGTACTCTGGAGGAGAAACTCAAATTTACTGACATGCTTCATCATTACATGGATGTTTTGGCATACTCTTATGATGATCTGAAGTCGCTCAGGCCTGAAAAAATTCACCATAAAATTCCTCTCAAGGATGGTTCAGTGCCTTACAAATAGAAATCTTGGCAGTATAATCCAAAGATATCAGGTACTATTATGTCTGAGATATAGAAAATGTTGAATAATAGAATAATTTTTCCAATCCATCATTCCACATGGATTGCTAACATAGTCCCTGTGAGGAAGAAGAATGGAAAAATTTGCATTTGTGTGGATTTTAGGAATATGAATCAGTCATCTTTAAAGGATAACTATCCTTTACCCATCATGGATCAAGTACTTCAGACAATGACTAGCTTAGAGATGTTATTAATGCTAGATGGCTTCTCAGGATACAATCAAGTTGAAGTTGGTGAAGCAGACCAGCACAAGATGGCCCTCACCACACCTTGGGGCACATTTGCATATATAAGGATGTCTTTTGGCTTGATAAAGGTTGGTGCCACCTTTCAGAGAGCAATGGACCTTGATTTTAAGGATGATATGAGTAAGTTCATTGTAGTTTATCTTGATGACTTGACCATCTTTCTAAGCATCGCTCGGATCATATACGTCACTTACAACAAGTGTTGGAACGCTGTCGCTAGAATGGCATTTCCTTGAACTCTAAGAAGTTAGTTTTTGGAGTAACAAAGGAGAAACTTCTCAGACACATTGTGTCCAAAGGAGGCATAAATATTGACTCAGACAAAGTCAAGTCTATCCAAGAGCTTACATTGCCTACAAGTAAGACTATTGTTCACTCTTTCTTCGAAAAGGTGAATTTATTATGAAGGTTCATCCCTAAGTTTTCTGAGAAGACTCAACATATTGTGAACATGATGAAGGGAAAAGCTACCTTTAGCTAGACTAAAGAAGGCAAGTTAGCATTTGAATATATCAAGACTGCCATTGCCCACACCCCAATTCTGGTTTGTCTAGACTACAACAAAGAGTTCATCATATATAGTTATGCTTCTGAACACACGCTTTCAACAAATTTGGTTCAATAAAATAAAGAAGGTATGGAATATCCCATTTCTTTCATGAGCTGCCCTCTCAAAGTTCAGGAGTTGAAGCACTCGAACATGGAGAAGCATGATTATGCAGTGGTGAAGGCAGTCAAGCATTTTCGCTTCTACATCTTGAATTCTCACACTACTGCCTTGGTTCCTAATACCACGGTCAAATCCATACTAACTCAGTAGGACTTTGGGATGAAAAAAGGCAATTGGATTGCAAATATCTAAGAGTTTGATCTAGTCATCAAGCTAACAAAGTTGGTATGGGGAAAAGGCCTCTGCCAATTAATTGTTGATAACAAACCAAAAGAAATAGAGCATAAAAAAGCAGAGGTAGAAGACACACCAATAGTCCTCTTTATCTCCACCACAAATGAGTGGTATTCAGGTATTGCTCATTTCCTTACTTATGGCGAGTGTCTTATTCACCTATCTTACAAAGAAAGGAGGAGTATCAAGTTAAAATCTACCAATTTTGTCTTTTGGGACAATGGTCTGTACAAGAGGAGCCTTGATGGAGTGTTCATTCGATGTGTGGACAAGGAGTAGCAAAGACAACTTTTGAAATCTTTCCACAATCTAGCCTGTGGAGGACATTTTTTTGTTCATGTGACTACCCATAAAATTATGCAAGCCAGGTATTACTAGCCAACTCTTTTCCAAGATGCATATAAGTGGGTAAGAAAATGTGAACTATGTCAGCAGTTTGTTTGGAGACCCAAGTTAGCTACCCTGCCTCTCAAGCCAGTGGTCATAGAGAAACCATTCCAATAATGGGGAATTGATTTTATTGGAGCTGTAAACCTGTCTTCAAGTGCTAGACATGATTATGTCCTTACAACAATTGACTACTTCACCAAGTGAGTGGAAGTTATTCCAATCAAGCATGCTACTTCAGAAGTAGTGTGCAATTTCCTCAAGGAGAATATCATTCATAGGTTTGGGGTCCCGACCAAGATTGTCACAGACAATGTAGCTTATTTCACTTTCTAATAGATTACTCAGTTTTACTTTTACTATGGGATCACCCTCTCTCACTCTTCTGATTACTTTCCACAAGGGAATGGACAAGCTGAATCAAGTAACAAGAACCTGATGACTATCATCAAGAAGCTGGTAGATGACAACCAAAGGACATGGCATAAAGCATTGGTTGATGCTTTGTGGGTAGATAGAATTACACCAAAAAGGGTAATTGGTATGTCTCCTTTCCAACTTCTTTATGGTATCAATGCTGAGATACCAATCACCTTGGAATTGCCAGCATTAAAATTGGCTAAGGCAATTGAAGATCAGATATATGAAAGCTCCATTGATAAGAGGATCATGTACTTGACTAAGATGGATGAGTAGAGAAATATGGTGGTGGATTGAATTGATGCCCATCAAAGTCTGGTAAAGAAGCTCTTCGACCAGAAGGCAAAAAATTGTGATTTCCAGGTTGGAGATCAAGTCCTATTGTGGGACAAAAAAAGAGAACCAAAGGGGATGCATGGGAAGTTTGATTCTCTTTGGAGAGGCCCATTTATTATACATCATCTCAATGGTGAGAATAGCTTCTTATTGAAATATCAAGACGGCACGCTCTTTTCTCTGCCTTACAATGGGCAACATCTAAAGCACTTCAACTCTTGAAGTATCAAATAAGTTCACCTGTACATATGTATATTTGTATAGTCTTTATTTCTTCATTGTGTTGTTCATTTTCATTTTTTGGAGCCTTTCTTTTTGGGTAGCACGACTCCATAGCCCAATGGCATACTTCAAGGCACTAGAGATTCTAGTTTCTACTCCCCTCAGCTGTTCCAAGTTTTCAACTGAAGGAAGTTCTCCAACTGGAGCCAGCTGTTGTCCCCCATAAATATCACTCATTTTTGAGACAACATATGAATTATTTTGGTTTAACAGACCAAAATCCTCTCTCCCCTTTTCAAAAAATTGTTCTGAGCATTCAAGTTCTTCATTTTTCTATGGACTATGCAAGCTTAAATCTATGGACTCAGTTCTACAGACTTCACAGGAAGGAATCTACAGACTCATTTCTATGGACTTCACCAATTCTATGAACTCATATCTACAGACTCTACAAGCTTAAATCTATGAACTCTGTAGATATGTTTCTACGGACTCAAAATGCTTGAAATTAGTAGGTTCAAAGGCTTCTACAGGTGAGTTCAATCAAAAAAATAAGTTTCCAACACTTAGTCATTTTTAGGATTAGTTCAATGCCTTGGTTCAACCAAAAGAGTTCATCGGCAAGCTTTTATGCAGTGTTTGAACCATTGAACCATTGAACCTTGAACCATTTTGGTTCAATGGGTTCAAAGTTTCAACGTCATCGGCAAGAGTTAAGTGCTTCGATAAAGGTTCAATAAGTTCAATGGCTTTAAAACACTTATCAAAGAGAAGAAAGTGATTGAACCATTGAACCACTTTGGTTCAAAGGTTCAACGGGTTCAATGGTTCAAAAGGTCCAAAGCGTATGGTTCGATGCGGTTTGGTTTAAAGCATTTGGTTCAAGTGGTCAAGTGAATGATGGGAACACAAGACAGTGATTGAACCATTGAACTGTTGAGCCAAAGTTGGTTCAATCGGTCAATTCAATCAACAGGTTCAAGGTGTTACCCCAAAACCAAAGGAAAAAGTGCTCTTGCAGAGGGCAATGAACTAAGCCAAGTACCCTTGCAGAGGGCAGTGATCAAAAGCAGACAAAGAGAATGCCTTCAAAAAATTAAACCAAGGACAAATAACCCTTTTGGAGGGTAGGCAAGGATCAGATGGACCGTTGTAAAATCCTGAAAGATAGTTTCAAGCTTGAACAAGTCCTTGCGAAGGGCACAGTTCTCTTTCGGGAAAAGAATGCGACAAAATGGTTAAGGCAAAAATCCTTCAGACTTTTTGTCTAAAGGAATTCACCTGGGAAGAAAGCCTGAAAGCAAGAACCCAGTGGAAAATCGACTAAGGCAAAATGAAGGAATTCCTTCAAACTTTTTATCCGAAGGAAAAGAGCGGCAAAAGTTCACTGAAGGAGCAAAAGCCCGTTGAGAAAATTAAAGCCCGAAGGCCATCCCAAGACCACCCAAAGGGTAGGTACCCTTGTGGGAGGCTCTCACCAAGGAAATTGGACCATTTCTCAAGACCCTGAAGGGCAAGTTCCCTCTGAGAAAGATCAAACCTCAAGGTGCAGCAAAAATTGCCACGTGTCCCTTATAAAGTTGAAGAGAAATCTGCCAAGTGTCATTTATTAGGACACAATTTCTAATAATTTTAAAAGCTGTAGAACATGTCACGTGTTCTGTGATAACTCAGTAGAAGCCACCATGTGCAACATCTATAGTTTATTCATTTTGTTTCGTAAGGACTGTGGTGGGCCCCAAGTGAGGTGCTAAGGTCAAGCAGAGCGTGACAAGTGTTTGCGTCCACGTGGATCCAAAAGAGTCCTGAATGTTTCTATAGTGCTTCTATAAGCTTGGCAGAACCTGCCACATGTCATCTTATGTAGGACTCTCAAAAGGGGTCTAAAGCCTCTATAAGTTAAGTGGATGTTGCCACATGTCCTCGCCTATTTCACAACGGAACATGCCACGTGTCACTTGTTGAGATCAGTGGAAAGCAGCTAGAGCAAGTGGGAAAGACACAAAGGAATGGATAAGGAGGATGACAGACCCACAGCCGTCAAATTTGAAGTAATGAAATAACTGTTGATCCTTACAGGCTTAAGCACAGACCCTATGAACAAATTCAGTGACCGGCCAAAGAGATAGCCCAAGGGCTCAGATCACATGGATAAGCATGAAATATAGCAAGGAAAGGGGGAATGATGGAGAAAGATCAGAAATATTCGTGCATGGGATATGTTTCTAGAAGGTAAAGCAGTCCACCTTGTGGACATTAGAGAACGTGAACAGTCAATGGTGTAGCCTATTTTTATGCATTGAGTAGAGCGAACAGCTGTGCACACATCAGGAAACATATTAGGCTGCCCATATTAAAAACTGATGATTGACTCCAACATAGCCCATGGATAGAATTTAAAATGCATTAAAGGCATTGAATGCATCATAAGCCATTTTTGTGAAACAAAGCACCTAAGTCTTTCTTGGAGCACTATATATTGGACTCTCTCTTATTATTTTGGAGATCTCTCTATGTTATTAGAAACAAAATTTTGCCCAAATTGAAAGGCATTACTGAGACTTTGAGCTCAGATTGTTGATCATATTTTGATATTTGAATAAGAAAACAAGTGACTTTTTAGACTTTGTCCTGGAATAAGCTTGGTTGTTGGGGAAATTGTTCTTATGTCTATTTCCTTAATACATTTTTTATCCATTTAATTAAATAAGTAGAATTAGTGAAAGTAATTAGGAAGGTGTCCTGAAGCCAACTATGGAGAGACTTTGTGCCCCCCACAATTGCCTTTAGTGTGTTTTCTTTCTATTCCTGTGTAAAGGATCTTGGGATGACTTTGTGCCCTCATTATCCTTCGTATTTTGTTTCTGTGTAAAAGACCTTGGGATGACTTTGTGCCCTCATTGTCCTTCGTATTTCATTCTTTGGCAGTTGAGGTGGAGACTTTGTGCTACATTTCATCCTGTTGTGTTATTGTGCCCTGTTACAGTTACTTGTCACCACTCGAAAGGTTCTTTTTGTCTGTTGAACAACACTTTTGAAAGAAGAGGAGTGCTTTTTGTCATTTCATCAGGATTTCTCCTTTGATTTGTGAATATCATCTCTGAAAAAAGAGAGATGGATGGTTTATCCTACCCCTGAGTGTTATTTTTTGCTTATATATATATATATATATATATATATATATATATATATATATATATATATATATATATATATATATATAGCTCCTGCATATTTACATTGAACCTCCCCTTGATGAGAGGAGAGATTTGTCCCCTTTTGATGTAGTAAACCTGCACATCTGGCCAAAAAATTTCCCTATGTTGTGGTTGAAGAGACCTATTTTGCTCATCAGTTAGTTGATTGACAAAATATTCACCCAACATACATCACTAGACAAGGCCATCAATAAGGGGTAATAAGAGACAAATCAAGGTCATGAGGGCACTTCAAATCACCATCAGACTGTAAGAGAGGTGCATGCCTACTTTGAGCCATAGGATAAGCATTATCAGTGATCATCTTGGCCTTATAACATAAAAAACTACTTAGAAAGCCTATGTTTCACTCTGAGAGGTGACTTCACATGCTCACCATGGTACAGATCTTTTGCATGAGAATTTGATAACTTTAGGAGATTTAAAAGGACTAATATACTAAATTTTTTTTGCATTGGTTTATGGATTTAAGGCCCAGGGTTTATGAATCATCATTAAGAACCCTAAACACTCTAAAACCCTTGTAAAACCCTACTACAAACCTGTTTATAAAGAATTAAAGAGGAATGCATCCAAACTAATTCAAGTCACTTGAATACCACCTATATCATCAATTACACTCTGAGAGCTTCATCCATGGTAAATTGTTGTACAGATGTTGTACAAACATGGAAAAAAATAGAATTTTGAGAGGAAAAAGTGCATAAGGAGAGGTATAAGGTAGTTTAATGAAGTTCCAATCATTGGTGAGTAAAGCTTGACACTTTTTCTACCTTTTCAAGCCATCATATGCTCAAATCCATTCCTAGAAATTCCCCTAGTGGTCTCCTCAAAATAGCCAGTCTACATAAATTCAAGACAGATTGACCTAGCCAACTACTTTGACCAATTTAGAGATGTTTCTTATTCAAGAGGACCCATTTCATGATTTGAGGCATTTTTTCATGTCTCAAACTCAACATGTTTTTAGGTTTTCAAAGTTTCATCAAGTGCAATTAATTAGGCTACTAGGCTAATTGGCCTAGTAGAACTACTTAATCAATCAAGTAGAGTGAAATATGGAATAGAAGGCTATTGAAATGGGTTAATGCAAGGTCAATCCATGCCATATATTGATATTGAGTTTCAATCAATGTATAAGATGGATAATGAATGATTTAACTAGATTTCAAGTGGCAAATTCCATGCACAACTAGTCCTTGAGTTGTCAATCAATGTATAGCTTATCCTTATCATGAGTTGACTGATCCTTAAGAGCTAATCAATACATGATTGACCTTCAACATGAGTTATCTAAACAAGTTATGGTATACCATGCTATAATAGGAATTTGAACAAGTCAAATATGTCCCACCACTTTGTTTTCAACACCAAATAACTCATGAAAGGAGCATGTAAGGCATTAGACATAAAGAGATGTGATGAAGGACTATTGGTAACTATTTGTAGCTAAAGTTATACTAAAGTTAATGATCAAATGAATCTTTCTTCTCTCGTTTATTCCATTATCTTGGCTTATTCTCTTCTCATGTTCTATATTTAGGCTTTTAGGCCTATTTTCAAGATCCCTCTCTTGGGCATGATGAAACTCTGTGAAGATTGAGCTTTGTAACCTTTTGAGATAATAAAATGACTATTTTTATATTACTTTATATAGTTTTAATGTGTTCATATTACTTTAATTTACACGTGGTAGAATTTTCTCCCTTGGTAGGTCCTAATCTCACCAAGTTACTAGTATATCATCTTATGCAGGTCATATATAGTGTTTGATGTTGAGTGACAAAGCTAATAGTGGAGATATTGACTGTTTAGTGCCTTAAATCAGGGATTCCATCATTTCCCTCATGATTTTATCACTTGATGAAACCTTTATATGAAACATTGTTGTACAAGAGTCCCTTGGATTTGTAAGATTCAGTGATTTGCATTGCTTATCAGTGTTAGATGGAGTTTAAATTGAGTGGATGAACTAGCAATATAGGTGTATCACCATCACTAGAATAGGATTTCCCTTTCAATTTCTATCTAACTCTTTTCATCCCAAAAAACTAATTTAGTTTTAATAAATAGATCCAAAGTAAATACATCAGAGGAGATAGCCTCATAATCTAAAGGTTTAGTCTAAGGTATTCCACAGCCTGTAGGCCAATCTAATGTTAGTCCAAGTTTGAAGGATATCTAAGCAATCTACTTCAACAAGGTGCAACTTAGGTTGCTAACACTTCTTTTATACTTTCTTAAAAGTTTTCTAGATCCACATGGCCAATTCTAGAGTCTCCATTTTCAATAATATTTATTTTTTATTATACTTTAAATTCATATTCCTTGGCTTGATAGGATAAAAGGATGTTTCAATGAGTAGCTCCAAATTTATGATTGTGAAATCAATATGAAGGAAATGCTTATGTGCATATGATGGTTGGATCACAGTGGTCATAAAACCAACAATATTTTCTCTCAAAAATCATTTTTCACAAGACCAAAATAGGATTTTCAAGTTCCTAAAATGGTATAGGTAACACAATATATAATGAAATTTTAGAAAAGAAGGTTTCAAACTATTTTAGAGGTGGTGGAACTCAAGATCATAAATATAAATGGAGGAAATATGAAAAAAAATTATAAAAACAACAAAACAAAGGTGCTACTAAATCAAAACATGAGGGTAGGATGAAAATGAGCATGAAAACAATGTGAAGTAGAGGAAAACATAATGAAAGATGAAAACTAGAAACAAATTGATCTTACCAAAATATTTAGATTAAAAATATAAAATACTTAGATGGTATGGAAGTGTGGAAGACCTGGGAGTCACAGGTAGAGCAAATCGATAATTTTGGTGAAAATTGGAATAATTTTAATGGATTTATAAAGGCTTCCCCACACATTTCATTAATTTTAAGGCACTATTAATTTTTTGATCAAAGCATTTTGGGCCTATTGAGTCATGTAGGCACCTTGGGAAATTTTTTATTGTATTTTTTGGTTTTGGCTTTGTATGTCAGGTGTATTAGACATATCAAGCACCTCGGGCACCTATGGAACCTTTCCTAGGTTCCATCTAAATGCAAATCATTTAGTCAAATCATATTATTTTAAAATTCAAAGTTTTTTCAAGACTTTTCATAGACTTTTCTGGTTATATCGATACTTAATGGCATCGAGAGAACTTAAAACAAGCTTTTTCTATATCATATTTTTGACCAATCAAGTGTATTGGGTAAATCAAGAACTAGTCCCAAATGACAAGTGCAAAAATCAGTGCATTCTAAAAGTTTTTAGGCTAAGTGTAACTTATAATTTTTAGATATAAAATTAATTTTTTGCATTGTGTTTAAACTCAAAATTCATCCTTTGGACTTGGTTTACGCATTGGAGGAAAATTTGGGGATTTTCAGGGAGTTCATTTTTTTATGAAAATAGTTGGTTTGAATTGGGGAATTAGACTAAAAAGGAAAAAAGAGGATTCCAAAATATATAATATCTGAGACTAGTGTCTTATCCATTGGGCCATATATTCTAACCATTGTTTTATGACTTTTTAAAATATGACACAACAAGATGAGGAAGAAGGAATTAAAAAAACACAAAAACAAAAGGGAAACACACCAAAATGAAAAGAAAGGAAACATAACAGGAAGGAAGCAAGATAAAATGGAAAAGAAACAAGATAAAATTCTAGTTCACCTATGTGCATGGTTGTGGATAGCCAACCTTTACTATTTGAAGTGCTTGAGATACAACTTGTTATAAGGTAGTGGATGATGGGTCTCATCTTGATAAGCTAGGTAGGATATGTTATCTCCATAGAAATGTCAGATCTTAAATGGAACCATCCAAATAGAATCAAAATTTCCATGGCTTCCCTTCAATTCTTTCCTCTTGTCCCATATAATAACTAGATTTCCAATATGTAATTATTTTTGTCTAGTGTTTTTATCAAAATATTCTTCACTCTGCTTTGATGTTATTTAATATGATCAACAAGTATGATTTTTTTCTCCTCTAATTTGTTTAGATACATAATCCTTTTATCCAAATAAATCCTAAAATTTTCATCTTCAATTGCTTTAGCTAGTTGTATGGCTAGAAATTTTACTAAAATGGGAATTCTAACATTAATCTCATACATCAACTAAAAATCAAACATGCCAATCTCCCACTTTGAAGTGATATAATCATCCCAAAGTGCATCATATAACTTCTTATGATATTTCTTCCAGTTCTCATCCACTAGCTTTTGATTGATTGTGATAATATTTCAATTACCAAATTCTACTTGACCATTGCCTTACAAATAATAATAAGAAGAATGGGATAGATATATTTTGTATCCATAACAAAAACCTATGAGTTATGAGGAATAAAAGTTAGAAGCATTATTTTTTATAATTTTCTATGGTATGTCATACCTAACCAAAATATTTTCTTTGATGAAGTTACATACCACTTTAAAGGTGGTTTATTTTACTATAATACCTTCTATCCACTTTTTAAAGTAATCAGTTGTAATAATAACATGAGTATGGCCAACACTATAATGTGGATTAAGAGTACATTCAAATCTAGGCTGAATTCTTGAAAAATTTCTTCAATCTAAACTAGTTTAAGCGGTAGTGTAGTAATCTTTAACCTTCTAACAAATTATTGACATGTTTTATGGTTTGAAACCTAATCTTTAATGTTTTTAAAAATAATAGGCCAAAGTAATGGGATATCAAAATTTTGTATGCTATAATAGAATAATAGAAATGACCGAATCCCTAATTATGAAATGATTCTAATAGTATGTTTTGTTGTTCTTTGTCAAAACATCTCATGAAGAAACCATCAAGCCATATTTTAAAGAGGGTGTTGTCCCATATCACATATTTTGTAGCATTGAGTTTAACTATTGTCTTCTCTTTTGCGTTAAGGTTTCTAAGGTATTCTCCATAAGTGAGGAAATTGGTGTACTCGAATACCATTCATTAGTAGAACTGATGAACAAAGCAAGAGGTAATTCCTTAGGCATGTCTTCTTTATGACATTAACATGAACCTCAATATTGGATTCTTTTTTTTTTTTTTGAGTTGTCAAAAACCATTTTCTCAAATTTGATTAGTTGTATCAATATCAAGATCATAATCCTATACTCTCACTATCCAATTCTATATTTTTGAACCAAACTCTTATTGCATCAAAATAAACTTGACAACTATGTCTGGTACCATTACAATAGTGTGGGAGTTAAAGATATAATACCTGAATTGTTTAACTTCTTTGACCACTATGTAAATATGATTTTCCATTGGAGAGCACTTACACTCATGATTTTTCAATTTTCAATTGATGAAGGTGATAAATGACTCCACTCCATTTTTCTAAATTAGAATGGCTGAGAGGGTATGATTTGATGAATATATTTAGATGATTAAATCCTTTTAAAATTTGGGCATACAAGAGTCAGTGCACGATAAATCATAATATTTATCTCTTCAAATTCATTCTTTTCATTTTTACTCTATTTTAATGAAACATTACCTTTCGTCATGTTATCTATGTGGCTTGTCAACTTTGAGAAGTCAAGCACAAATATTTTATAAAGTTCATTTTTCTAAACAAAGAATGAATGTCAGGTTTGTTGGAAGAGAATTTTTTTGAATAGCCTCAATTTTTTTCTAGATCAATTTTCATGCCATCCTTAGACATTATATGACCTATTATATATCCTTCTATGACTCTAAAGACAGAATTTTTTGATTTAAATAAATACCATGGCATCAATGCATTTACACTACTTTTTCAAGATGTTCACAATGATATTCTCATATATTTGAAAATATGACTAGGTCATCAAGGTAAATATCTATTCTCTTCTTTTTTAGATCATGGAAATATAGGTCCATTTCCCTTTAAAATATTTTTCTTATATGAATAAGACCGAACAACATCCTTCTATAATAAAATGTACCCCATAGGGTGGTGAACGTATTTTTATGTTGGTATTCTCTTAAAATTTTGATTTGATTATATTATGAGAAACCATCAAGCCTTGATAGCATCTTTAAGCCAATGATGACTTGAAACAGTTGATCCATGATGGTAAATGGGTAATTATCTTTCAATAATACCTTATTAACATTTTAAAAATCAATATAAATCTTTATCTCTCCATTTTTATTACATACAAGCATAATGTTAGAAACCCATGTGGAGTGATGCATAGGAAAGATGATGTCTGCATTCAAAATTTTCCTAATTTCCTCAAAAATAGTTTTTGATATTTTTGGGTTGTAATGCATTTCTTTTGGTTTGAAATATTTGCTTATAATTTCAGAGGAATGGCATGTTGCATTTATTTAAGCCAAAATGATTATAAATCATCATATGAATAGGTAACAATAGTTGTGTATTTTTTTAGGAGTGATACGAACCTTTTACATTCTTTAGGAGAATAAGGTTTGCAAAGGTTGACCATTCTAGGTTATTCCTTAGAGCCAATGTTTACCTTCTCATAGTCAGTTAAACTAAAGTGACCTTGTGATTTTTTCTTGATAAACCCATCATGTTTATCAATGATATAATCAAGTGAAACTAGACCTTTGGGAAATTTTCCCATTCAATTGAATCACACCATCTTTGTTATCATGATGTTAAATTCCATCTTCATTATTTTGTGAAGTATATTCCATATAGTCTAATTATTTCCTTCAAAATAGAGATTTTTGAAAGTATCCATAATATCAATAAATGCAATGATTTGTTAATCATTATTGAAAACCTCCCAATCCATATAATTTCAAGAACCCTAAGGTGGAACATTGTAGTCATATAAAATGTAAAAACTGGCAACTTGAGTGTGGCTAATGACACCCAACCCTTAGGTTCCTCTTGCTTGCTCTCATGACCCTCATAGGCACCTTTTCACTAATTCCTAGTCACCCGTAGACTTTCAAACTTGATCCCAGCTAAGCCAAACCCCTTTTTCCATGACTAATCCATCCCATCAGGTCCTGTATGTTTAGGATAGTAGCACCACACTTAGACTATAGCATCGGTGCCACTCTCGTTCGCTTTCGATGCTCTTTTCTAAGTACATTTTTGGCCCCAATGGTCAATTATTTCTGATTCTCCATCCTTATCCTTGCCAGCCTAATACAATAACATTCAACCCATGGCCAATAGATCCCTATAAAATCCCATTCAAAGATCATTTGTTAAAGTTTGGTAAATATCACTAAGCAAGCAAGAATACAAGCAAGCCTACTCAAACAATCTTCCCTGTTCTCTTCATATAGCCAACTAATATGCTTACAAGATTATTCAAATCTTTACACTAGTCCCTAGCCACCTCAAGTACATCTAGTTTAGCATTTCTACATCTTCATACACTAAATTTCACAAATCACACCAAGTGGGAGAACTACATATGGCTTAATCCCTCTTCAGAGTATTGGTATGTAGGTAGCATACCCACACAAGAGGTGTGGATACACATTCAGTGAATCTTACAACCAATAACCCCACACCTCTTTCTTGAAATTGGTTAAAGAATAATGGAGTATGGGGTTTGAAGAAAGAATCTACTTTACAAAGAGCTCTACAGACTTTCGACTATTGAAACTTCATAGATAGGGTCACACAGACCTGGGGAATAAAACCCAAAAAACTTAGATCCTTAGGATAGTAGTGGCAAAGGTGGACTATAGTGTATGTCACTTATGTCCACTTTTGGTGCTCCTATACAATCATAAAACAAAGTTTAGATCTCAATTTGTGATAGTGTCCCAGTCTTGCATAATGAATCTCAGACCCTGTCTTAGTCGTATCAACTAGTTTCTAGCTAAGTCTTATTTTCTCCATCTTATTACTATTTTTAGAAAGGTCAAAATTATAATATAATTTGCACAAATTAGTAAACTAATTATTTCATATTTATTTACTAATTTTACTACTTAGACCCTTTAACTAAATTAGGAATAATACACCAATATTCTCAAAAAAGGTTAAATCAAACACCATCTCAATGGTATACTTACATTTACCAAACTTAGGATGGGGAATCATCAAGGATGCAGATACTGCTAAAGCATATGATTTATCATTGTTGTCCTTCATAATTGTAGTAATAGAAAAAGATTCAAAACTTTCACTACAGTCTGAAACATTGTTTCTATAATGTCTCAAGCAATTATTCTTCACTTGGAACTAATTTTTGATTTGTTTAATGACCAATTTAGCATGACTAATTGCCCTTAGATTCTTGATCCCTATTTCATGTACTACTTTGACACCTAGAAGAATTGTTTCATACTTTGCATTGTTATTGGTATTTAAAACTTGTAATTTTTAGGTTAAAGGAAACATTTCTTCATTTGGTGATATAATCACTACACTAGAACCAAAACCCATAGAATAACATATGCCATCAAATTTAAAGTCCAAACATCATCTAAAGTATATTCTATTATATTAGGGATGTTTTTTCCATCTTTAGACATCACCATATAATTTTCCAAACTTGAATATTCATATAAGATGTATATGCAAGGATCATTTGACTTAACAACCATGTACTTTATCTTTGGTTTATGTTCTATGTAACAATATTGTACATAATCCTATGTGTCATAGGATAGTTTGTCTTATTATAATAAGTTAAATTTCCAATCTGGTAAAAAAAAAGATTCATTTTGGGAATTTGAAGTGAATAACCATCTTAGTTTATTTATTGCAATGCTTTGCTCATTTTAATTTGAATCATGAGGATAATTTTGGCTTGCACTAAAAATTCCTCATTATCATTCCTTTAATAGTTTATCCAACTAGCGTTGGTATTAGAGTAGGGTTTTGTTTATTACTCATTATATTCTCCATTATTATCATTGTCTAATAAATCTTCATAAAATTTTAGTCTTCACTCGAGTAAGGGGACCTAATATCTAGTTTCATCAATTTTTAAGGGTGCTTAGCTAGATCATAGCATCTTAGACCTACATTTTTCTTCATTCTATCAGCCCCAATTTGGCGTTACAGCTAAGATGAACGACGTGTTAGTTGGATGGACTTCATGTTGATGTAAAGAAAGGTATTTTGACTGTCTAAACCTATGTTTTATTCTACTATTTTTTTGGATGGTAGCTAGAATAAATGTGTTTTGATTTGTTTGTTATTTGTGTCTCCTATTGGCTACATTCTAAAAAAGTGTAAGGCACAATTATCCATAGTTTCTAACATTGAGTTTATTGTTCTAGATTATTCAGATAGTTTACTCCAAAATAATTATGTTGGAAGCTAATGGAACAGGGCATAGAGCTTGATATTGGCCAATGCATTCCTTTTTTTTAAGTTGGCATTGTTTTGAATGTTTTTGACACTAAAAGTTTGTAAAGACTACCATATAGAGGAGTGAAGCTTGATTATTTCAAGGAGGAGGCATTGTTTTTTTATTTTAACATATTTCGGTATTAGAATTCCATGTGCATATAATAAAAATATGGAGGAGAAGCCTTTATAGACCTAGAGCTACTTTAATTTATGTTTTTCATTTAAAAACAAATTTTCATTTTTTAAGTGTTTTTTACAATTTTAAAGCATTTAAAATTTAGAACCATTTAACAGCTTTGAAAAAGCTAATTTATGATCATTTAGAAAAAAATAACCAAATTTTTCAAATAAATGGGAAATAAGGAGAGCTATTCTTTACCCATTCATTTCTATCAAAAGGTGTAAATATGAAAATCAAGAAAAACTAATTATATTGTCAAGTATGAAGTTTTTTGTTAAGTCGGTGCTAATGATAGTGTGAATCTTTTTCATGTACTACCTAGGTATCAAGTGCTATTATGTTCTCATGTGCCTTAATGCCTCTTTCACGTACTACCAAGTATAAAAAAAGGGTGAGCTTCTCCCATGTACCAATGGGTATATAGGAAAGGTAAGTATATAAAGAGGTTTAGTATATCAATCTGGTAATATTAACTCAAATGGGATCATTTGAGTGATAAAGAACCAATTTTGGGGTTTTAAAAACTCAAAACTCAAAACAAAAATAATGCATTCAATCAAATCAGTCATTGGCACAACATTGACCAATAAAGACAACTATTTATAATGGTCTCGACAAGTGGAGAACACACTCATCTTCAATGATATATGGTTCAATATTTATGATGGGGATACACATCCATTTGAGCCAACATGGAATGCAAACGATATTTGAACATTGTTGCAGAGAAAGTATAAAGCATTGGCCTTGATGAGGGCCTCAATCAAAAGAGATGTGTCTCATCATATTCAGGGGTGCGTTATTCCATGGGAAGCATTTCACAAATATAAATAATTATATGATTCCCACTCAGAGTTGGAATTCATTTAGTTGTAGTTAAATTTATTCAACCTTAAATTTGAAGATTGTGATGTGATGAGATTGGCTTCATAAATATGTGCCATCAAGCACAATGTAGATGTCACGGATGTAAAAATTGACATATATATGACTACATTCATAAAATCCCTTCTTCATAACTATTAAACCTACTTAAAGTCTACACAAGTAAGTAATCAGTTATAGACTCACATTTGATCAATTGGTTAAAAAGATGGCAAAAGGAGAAAATATTTATCGAAGCAAAACTGAGTCCACAAAAGAAATTATGTGCTATGTAAAGGGAAATGAATCCAAAACATCTGGTATGGCCATGTCTTCCAAATTTAAAGGAAATAACAAGTACAAGAATCAAAATAAGGGAAAAGGCAATAAAATAATAATCAAAGTGGTCAAAATAAAAAATAAAATGATAATCAACACCTCCACTGTGAACGGTGTTATAGAAAAGGAAGCCATGAAACCCATGAATGAAGATCTCCATGGGATAAAATTGAAACATACCATAGGAAGAAAGAGAAAAAGTCAAATAAATAAACAAATAGTCAAACTCTGCTCAATTCACTATTGAATGTGTGCTTTCTATTTCAGATGATGAAGCAAACAATGTCTTAGCTAGTTTAGCACGGTTTGATGCTTGGGTTCTTGATGTTGGTGCCACCCTACATATGAATTTTTGTAAAGACTTATTTTAGGAGTTTTATGAAGAAATTTTTGGTCTAGTTTTCCTTACAGATAGATCAAGTTTGAAACCATAGGGAAGAGATACAATTTGACTCAAGTGTTTAGGGATTCCATATTTCAAACTCCAAAATGTTTTATACCTTCCTCAATTGAAAAGAAACTTATTGTCTATATTGCTCATTTGGAAACAAATTGATTCCACGTTTTTGGACAATGATGATGTCACTATTACAATGAAATGTGAAATGTTGTTGTCTTGACTAGATATGAGGAAGAAAATTTTCTCAAACTCAAGGGTAAGCCATGAGTTTCAAGTAATTATGCTCATCTTATTGAATAAAAAATGTATCCAAACATGTTGTGACATGTTAGATTTGGGCATGCTAACTATAACAACATTCATGTGTTTTAAAATAATGGTGTTGTTATTTTTCTTACCTTGCCCGCAAAATTTGATGAAAGTATGAAACGTGCATTTTCATCAAACACGTAAGAGATCCATTTCCAAAGTCACGATGGAAAGTTGACATAAAGTTGAAATTGGTTCACTCATACTTGTGTTCTCTTCCAATTCTCAGAACCGGTGGTCATAATTAATCCATGCTAATCATTGATCACTATAAGAAAATGACTTGGATGTACTTTCTCAAATAAAATATGCAACATTTGATACATTCAAAAAGTTTCCAATTATGATTAAAAATAAAGTTCAAACCCACATCAAAACACTCAGGATAGATAATGGTGGTGAATACATTCCAAATATGTTTGAATCTTATCTTTATCAAAATGGGATCAAACATCATCTCATAATTCCTCACACTCCACAACAAAATAGAGATGTAGAGAGAATGACCAGAATCGTGATGAATACGTTTCATGTTATTTTGTATTTGAAAGGCATAAATCTACAATTTTGGGTCAAAGCAACTAAAATAATAGTATATCTCTAAAATAAATCACCATCAACAACACTTCAATTCAAGACTTCGTATGACATGTGGTGTGGTCATATTTCTTCAATGCAACATCTTTGGATTTTTGGATCCACCTATTACACATTGATTCCAAAATAGAAGCAAAATAAGTAGGACCATAGGAGTCATAAATGCATTCACTTGAGATATTTTGAATCCTCCAAGGAATAAAGACTATGTGATGAGAAAAATGATAAGTTTCTTATTGTAAGAGATGTTTTTTTAAACAACAAAGGATAAAGCCAACATTGATCGATAATTGAGTCAACTTGATAAATAAGCAAATTTTGATGTCTACAAGGAGAGTGATTTGGATGTTCCATACAGTGAGTGGGGGACAAATAATTGGTAATCAATTGATTATTTATTGTCTCCTATACATGAGAATGAAACTCCTCTTGAAGGAGAAAGTGAAACTTCATCAAAAAATGAACAAGGACCACAAGAACAGAGGATAAATAATGAAGGACCTTTGGAAGATGCAATTAAAGCACCCAAACCATAGAAAAATATGTTTAAGTGGGCCACTCATACATTGAATGATGTAAAATGTGATGACATTAGGACAATGTGCACTATAAGTACACATGTAGTTGCATCACAATCATACAAGTTCCTTTGATAAATTCAACATAAGATTGAAAATCTCACCTTAAATGATTCTCCAGAATAAGAACTCAATGTTGCATTTGATTTAGAACCAACCTCTTTCAAAAAAGTTGAGAAGCTTGAACCCTACATAAATACAATGATAGATGAGTACAATGCATTGGTTAAAATGGGAATTGGAAAGTGGTTGATCCTTCATTTAGCTACAAACCAATTGGTTGTAAGTGGGTCTACTACAACAAATAAAAGGCCAAAAAATCACTTGACAAGTATAAATCTAGACTTGTCTCAAAGGAATATGCTAAAAATAAATTAATTGATTAGAATGAAACCTTTAAACCTACATAAAAAATGAATACCATTCCAACC
This sequence comes from Torreya grandis, assembly GCA_037957365.1. NCBI lineage: Eukaryota > Viridiplantae > Streptophyta > Pinopsida > Cupressales > Taxaceae > Torreya > Torreya grandis. The sequence continues at coordinate 1,556,659 of JARHVA010001378.1, forward strand.
ATGTTAGATCTAGTAGCTTGAAATGGATGAAAAATTCACCAAATGGATGTTAAAATTGTATTTTTAAATGGTGATCTCAAGGAAATAGTGTATGTTAGTGTAAGATATTATTTTTCTTGTATTTATTATTATGGATTATGCCTACGCATGTGTTTAGCTTGCTTAGGTGTTATTTTGAGGTCACTTAGGTGTCATAAATGAGGTAATTCAGTTGTACATACACATGGAAAAATTGTAGTCAAATTGATGGATAAGGATACTCTTACCCACCAAAATTGATATATGGAGCACACAAACCATTTAGCAAAAGTCTTGTGTTCACATTGTCAAATTTCTTGGCTCTATGCCTCCATTGTACCTATAAATACGTCTCTCATATAAGATATTTTTTAATGAGTTATGAATGCAATATTATTGTAATTCTACTCTATTTTGATTTCAATCTCAACAACAGAATTTTGCTTCTATTTGCTTTGCATTTGTAGTTCGTGTGTTTGATTCTATTAGTTGGATCTTGAACAATTTTGTCATGGTATCAAAAAAAATTTATAGTAATGAACATTGTTTTGCTGTTAATTTCTTAAAATCTTGAGTAGTTTTTTGAGTTTGTATTCTAACTAAAATTGTAAAGAAGAAACTTGTAGATCTGTGTGTATCATCTACAATCCTTTCTTCTCTAATTGGTGAACATCATCAGTATTTGAAATTATTTTAATTGTATTATACATATAATTAAATTTTTTTAGATATGAAAGGAGGATTCAATCTGGTTGGACAGTAGACAAAATCATTTTTTGATAAGGAGGCAAGATTTATAAGTTGTTTTGTAAATCCATTTTTTCTTAGAAAAGCGATTGGTATTTTTTTTATTGTAATTAAACAAGAAATAATCACTCAAAAAAAATTGGGGTTCTATGCACCTTTATTTCCTCTTTCTAGATCATTTTAAAATTCATAATTTTGTTAATCATTGCGAAAGTTATTGTAGTTTTACTAACTATGATACTATTCAAAAAATTGTAAAAATTACATTTTTTGATAATTAAGTTTTGTGTTTTTTTAATTGTTTTTATAAAAATAATATTATTATGAGAAATCATATTGTAAGGATTTTTTTTATTGTTTTATAATATTCTTTCTATTTCATGAAGGGTGAGGTCTAATTTTGGTAGGTGGTCAAACCCCCTCAAAAGCAAAATAAAATTTCTCCTCCTTTACTTAACTCATAATTTAACACTCTTGTTCTTCTCATGGACATTTTTTTGGTTGAGCTCAACATCCATTTTTTGTGATCTTACATTGTCACTTATGTAATCATTGCATAGATTGCTCATTTGTGGATGCATTCTTAGTTGAATCCAACATCCATTTTTTATGAGTGTGTATTATTGTTTGTGCCTTTAATCCAAAGATTTCACTTATTTTTACGTCAGTCACCTTGTTTTTGTGTTTATTATATGATAGTAAATATTACACTATACTACGTATTCAATAACTTTGGATAGTCATCTTGTTGTTTTTTGTATTGTGTGATGGTGAACACTCCACCAAATCATGCACTTTGACAACATCGACTCTATCTTTATGGTTTATTGTGTATATCTATACCTATAATTCATTGTATCTGAGTGCACATCTATTTTTTAGTAACTTATTTGCACTATATGCCTCATCTATCCTTCTTACATGAGTTGAAGCTTCATGAATCAATTCTATTCTCATGTTTACGACTGTATTTGGACCTGCAAGATATCTTAAATATTTGTTGGGATTTATTATGCAAAAATTTGGTGCCCATTATATATGCACTAAAGTCTTGATTGTATACACACTAAAACATAAAGTGCAAATTGTATGTACACTAAAGTGTTGATTGTATATGCATTAAAACATAAAGTGCCAAGCCTCTGTAATTTGGGAGGGCTCTTTCTAATAGTTTTAGGGAGGGTTGTTGAGTGCCTTGCCTTCTCTATTGCTCATTTAGTTTCTACTTGCACTGCATCATGGATCACAATTTAGTTCCACTTCTCACTCCATTCAATTATCATGACTAGAAATTTAAAGTGTAAATTTTTCTAAGAAGTAGAGGTTTACACAGGATAACCATGAATATGGAAACTGAGCTGGAACTTGGTGCAGATAAAATTAAGTGGTATAATAGGTGTGATGAAGCATATGGTTTTTTGTGTTTGTCTATTTCTCTTAACTTACTCTTCCACATTGAATCTACTAAATCATCACATGAGATTTAGAACACTTTGAAACAACTCTTTGGGAAGTAGGATGTAATGAGGGGTCATGAGCTAGAGAATGAGCTCATTAGTTTGAGTCCAGGTAATTTGGACACTATAGAATACTTTTTCATCAAAATTAAATCACTTAGGTTGCAATTAAAATTGTGAGGTATAGAGAAAAAATATGAATAATTGATCCTCTTTATTCTTTCCAAGTTGGGTCTTGACTATTCAGTTTTTGTCTCTACCTTTTATGTTTCGAAACGTGCCCTAGGACCTGCATGGAGTATGTCATCCTTAGATGATTTTGCCAAATAATTAACTAGGGAAAAAGACAAAATCATCTGAATGGGTACATTGAAGTCCTCCAAATCACATGCTTTGTTGAGTCATGACAAACCGAAGACTCCAATAAATAAGAAGAAACAAAACAAGAAGAACCAAGAGCAATGAAAGGGTCAAAAATCAGATACTAAGCCAAAAGTATCATATGAGTCCTCTTCAGGTGGGAAATCCAAGAAAGAGAGGATCACATGTGCCTATTGTAAGAGAATTGAGCATGATGAAACAAAATGTATGGGAAAATAGATTGATCATTTAACAAAGATGCTTGAGAAAAATAACATCAATGTCCCTGATATAGTCAGATCAACCTCATCAGTATAGGAGTTTTTTAAGGTAAAATAAATTATTAATGGGAAAGGTAAGGGCAAGGCCCTTGTTGCAGTAGCATCTCAACCATCCACATAGGGGATTGATTCTGGTGCCTCACATCACATGGATTCTTTACGAGACTTGTTATCATCCTTAGAGCCATGTTTTATGTCATCTATTCTAATAAGTGATGATACTTCTATTGAAGTTTGTGGGAGAGTATCTATTGAAGTTAATGATGGAATATTTGAAAATGTCTTATGTGTTCCATCAATGTCAACTAATCTCTTATTTGTTTATCAAATCATTCACATTGGATCAGGTAAAAAAGTTGAGTTTACTTCAGATTCTATTATCATTAAGGAGCTACATAGTACACCTTCTCAAATTTTTCTCTTGATTACCCTTCTACTGCATTACTCACTCATTCTGATACAGTTAGCAAACTATGACATAAGCGATTTGGCCATCTAAACTATCACTACCTGGAATAACTCAGTCAACAAAATATGGTAATAAGGTTGCCTTATGTTCATTTTTTTATGGTATTTGTGAAGATTGCATGCTTAGTAAACATCCCAAAGAGAAATATGACAAAGGCAAATCATGGAGAGCCACTAAAATTTTGGGGCTAATTCATAGTGATGTTTCTGGACCATTTCCAAAGCCTTCATTCAACAAGGCTAGGTACATGCTTACCTTCATAGATGACTTCTCTAGGTATACTTGGGTGTAATTTATTCAACAAAATTTTGAGGTCTTTGACCATTTTAAGGATTTCATGGCTCTTGTTGAGAAACAGTCAAGGAAAACCATTAGAATTTTGTGCACTAATAATGGTGGTGAGTATGTTAATCATCACTTTGAGCAATTATATACTTTAGAAGGGATTGATCTACAATGCATAGTTCCATATAGTCCTCAATAGAATGGTGTTGTAGAATGTAAGAACAGATCTTTGAAGGAAATAACAAACTATATGATACACTCCAAATCACTTACACCATAATATTAGGCAGAAGCCATTAATTGTGTTTGCTATATCCAAAATCATGTTCCTCATGAAGCATTGAAAAGGATCACTCCTTTTGAAGTTTAAAGAAATCAAAAACCTAAAGTTAAGCACTTTAGGGTATTTGGATCTCCAGCTATGGCCCACATTCCTAAGAAGAAATGTAAGGCCATGGAATGTCAAAGTAAGACTTGCATATTTGTTGGGTATACAGAAGGTGCTAAGGGATATAGGCTTATTCATCCTATCACACATGAGTTTTTCATTAAGAGGAGTGTACGCTTTCAATAGGGTCTATCAAAATCCACACATGACACTTCTCCCTCCTCTTTGGACTCTCTATGATATGATGACAATTTAGATGATTCAAATAATCTAGATCAAATACCTCTTGATGAATATTCTTCTTCCAATTTAGATGATGAGGATAATGATAGAGATTCACCTCATTCCATTCATAGTCACATTTTTTAAGTTGAAGAATTTCCCCCTGATTCTCTAATTTTTGGTCCTCTTTGGGATAGAAAGACTCTACAGAGTGTAAGTGATTGGGATGGGAATCCACCAGATTTTAGACAGACTCATTCATAATTTTAAGGTGTTCCACATGTTTTCATTGCTTGTGATTCTAATCCATAATCATTTCATAAGGCATCTAGCATTCCTGAGTGGGATATAACTATGCATGAAGAGTATAGTTTCTTAATTAGGAACCACACTTGGGATCTAGTACCATTTCCCAAGGGAAGTAAAATTGTTTGATGTAGGTGGATCTATCGAACAAAATTTGTAGCAGATGGCTTGGTACATAAATTCAAATCATGATTAGTAGCAAAAGGATTTTCACAAGTTCCTGGCATAGACTATACTAAAACATTTTCTTCAGTCACTAAAATGAACCCTATTCGACTCACTCTTTCCATTGTCATAGCTTATCATTGATATGTTTATCAGATGGATGTGAAGAGTGTCTTTCTTCATGGTGACCTTGAGGAGGAGATATATATGGAACAACCACAAGGTTTTGTGTAAGATTCTTCCTTAGTGTGTAAACTTCAAAAATCTATATATGGCCTCAAATAGGCCCCTCAAGCTTGGTATGCCAAGATGGATTCATTTCTTCTCATAGTTGGGTCCACTAGATGTAATTCTGATTCAAATGTCTACATCTTGCGACAGATAGTTAATTCATGGAGATGCATATGCACATCATTCACATCATTCTGATTCAAATGTCTACATCAACAGACCAAGCCCATCGAGATTCATATGCACTTCATTTAAGAGATCATTCATGGATAGGTCATTGATTTCAAATTTTGCCAAACTATGGAGTAGATAGCTGATATCTTCACCAAACCCTTCACTAAGAGTAAGTATATTCACTTGTGTGTTCTTCTTGGGGTACGGGCTACATCAGCATCATCTTTAGGGGGACCTTCTAGTCCTCTTCTTCTTTTCTCTTTTTTGGGGGAGAGTTTTTTCCTATGAGTTTTCTCTTTTTATTCCACTTTATGAGAGTTGCATTGTACTTGGGTACCTCATCAGGCCATGTTTCTAGGACCCAATTTTGTTTGCCCACCTAAACTATGCTTAAGGGGGGTGTTAGTGTAGGATATTATTTTTATTGTACTTATTATTATAGATTATTCATACACATGTGTTTAGCTTGATTAGGTGTTATTTTGAGGTCACTTAAGTGTCATAAATGAGGTAATTAATTTTCACATGCACATGAAAAAATTGTAGTCAAATTGGTGGGTAAGGATACCCTTACCCACCAATATTGACATATGGAGCACACAAACCATTTGGCAAAAGTATTGTGTTCACATTGTCAAATGTTTTGGCTCTATGCCTCCATTATACCTATAAATACGCCTCTCATCTAAGCTATTTTTTAATGATTTATGAATGCAATATTATTTTAATTCTGCTCTATTTTGATTTCAGTCTCAACAACAGAGTTCTTCTATTTGCTTTACATTTGTAGTTTATTTGTTCGATTCTATCTGTTGGATCTTAGACAATTCTATCAATTTAGATGACACAATCCAAAGGTTTTGTAGTAAAATTCAAAGATCATGAAGTATGAAAACTTTAAAAATCATTGTATGGTTTGAAACAAGCCCCTCGAGCATGGTATGATAAACTAGATGAGCACCTCATAAACATGAACTTCAAACATTTTGAGTTTGAAGATGCAACTCTTTTCATCAAAATATTTATATTTGTGTCAGTGTATGTTGATGATTTGATCATCATAGGGAACAATGAACAATACACTAAAAAGTTCAAATCAAAGGTGATGAAAAACTTTGAAAATATTAATTTGGTTTATCTTTATTACTATTTGGGTATTGAAGTAATTCAAAAACTAAATTATATCTTCATCACACAATAAAATTACATTGATGACATTCTAAGAAAGTTTGGAATGAAATATTGTAAGCCTTATAGCACACCCATGGAACATAATCTAAAATTGGTATTATAAGATACTATAGATTCGGTTGATGCAACTAAACACAGACAACTCATTGGAAGTCTAATTTATGTGACCTCAACAAGATTAAGTGTATCCTTTTTTGTTGTTCTTTAAATATTAATATAACAAACCAAAGATAGTCATTAGGTAGCAACAAAATTTGATATCTCAAATAAACACAAAATGTTGGGTTGAATCTCTAAGGCAAGAGACTTCAAACTAGTTGGATATTTAGATTCCAACTATGCTAACAATCATGAATATGGGAGATCCATTACGAGTTTAATGATGAATTTGGGAACATCAGTTTCTAGTTGGACATATAAGAAGCAATCAGTTCCAATGATTTTTTTAGTAGAATCATATTATATGGCCACTTCAAAAGCAACTAGAGAGATTTTGTGGCTTAGAAAGGTCTTTCAGATATGTAAGAACAAGTTTCATCAACACTTCTCATTGTTGATAACACTTTTGTAAGTAAAATGGAAAAAAATGTAAAATTTCACAACTGAATCAAGCACATAAATACCTAATTTGATTTGATTTGGCACTATGTGAAAGATGACAATGTCAAGTTGCTTGGATGATAAAATTTTGAAAAGTTCAGAGAAATGTTTGGTCTCACCATGACCCCTATAGATTAAGGGGGGATGTAAATATATTTTACATAATCTTATGTGTCATAAGATAGTTTTTACTAATATCATAAATTGAATTTACATTCCCGTAGGAATAGGAAGAGTCATTTTGCAAATGTGAAGTGAACAACCAACTTGGTTTATTTATTGTAATGATTTGTTCATTTAAATTTGAATCATGAAAAAAAATTGGATTGCACCAAATATTGTTCATTGTCATTCTGCTAATAGTTTATCCAGTCTGATATTATAAATTTTAATTAACCCATTTCACTAGAATATTGGTGTGAGACCAATCCATTTGAATATCACCTCCCAAAAATCTATAAAAAGTTATACTCAGTAACATCCCATATGTTGAAAGAATTTTTGCTGCTAGTATTGTCATTTAACAAAACACCTTAAAATTTACCACTTAGTAAACCACTTGAGTTTTACTGTTACATTATTCAAAGTTCAAAATTGTAAGAAACATGCATAAAATTTGAATCTTTAGATGTTAAACAAGTTTGAAACAAGAAAAATTGCTTGAGTTTGAGTGTTCCATTATACAAATTTCAAAATTGTAAGAAATGCACATAAAGTTTTAAATGTGTTTTAAATGAGCAAAACTACTTCAGTTTTAGTGTTGCATTATTCAAAGTTAGCAAAACTACTTGAGTCTAATAAATTATTTAAATGTCAATTTATATAATTTATTATTCCAATAAAATAAATACTAATCAAACATTTCACTTTTTTTTGTAAAAATAAGTACACATAAGATGAGTCTAATAATAAACATGAGAAAACCTTAGGTTAAAAGCATTTTAATCTAATATTTATGTCACAAAGACCTTTTAACATAAGGATTAATATAATTCTATAGCCTAAGGTTTATTGCATTCAAACAAATGCAATTAGAACCTTAGTAAATAGACTAAGACTAAGTTCATGTCTTCATATATTTAGATTACAAGATCATTTTATTATCTGAAGTTCAAAGATCCTATGTGTTTGAACATCTTTCGATGGGTCCCATTGATATGTAATGAAAACATAAACGTAGGAATAAACCCAAAAAACTAAGATACTTTGCCCATTCAACATTTCAATTTGAGGCTTCGAGCTCTGTTGTGTGCTTGCGGTGTTATCCATTATTGTTCACTTATCATTAATATAAAAAGAGTACCAATGTATAAAATGCTACCATAAATGTGCATCTGAATGATATAACTATGAAATTTGGCCAATTTGAAAATATTCCAATGTGGAAGACATGTTCCACTAAAATATGAAATGCAAAACTTATATAAGTATGGAGAAAATGTTTCCATAACATACCCCCATTTTTATGCTCCCCATTTTGAGGTGAGGGGAACTAGAAACTGATAATTACTTGACCTCAAAAGGATACAATAACTATATAATCTATGTATGGAGCATGTAGCATATAAGAGTAAATGGACTAGTAGAGTACACAAACAAGAATTTGTTGAGGATCATCAGGAGGACCATGGAAGAGAATCAGAGAACATGGCACACCAAGCTAAAGATAGCCTTGTGGGCTCATAGGGTGACTCCTAAAACTACCATTGGTAATTCTCCATATGTTCTTGTGTATGGAAGAGAATACAAATTACCATCTCCCTTGAGCTTCCTACAATATAATTAGCCCATCAACTTGAGTACTCAAAACCCTAGGTCTATCTACACATGAAACAACAAAACATATCAAAATCAAAAGGAAAAAAATGGGTTAGGGGAAGTATGATTGCATGATCTATAACCCTTGTTGTCCTGATCACTACCTACATTAACTCTCAAGCTAGGGTCTCAGATCAAATATAGTTTTCCCTTAGGGAATGTGCGTAATAAATGTGCATAATAGATGCAAGAATGAACTTTCACCTAGGCCCTTCCTTGATCCTAGGTTCATTGTTACTAATAAAAAGAGTGACTAGGTTCAATGATACATTAATTTATAACAGGAAACTAAGTGAACATGACTCTTTATAAAAAAAAATGGGTATTGATCTTTTGAACTGTTAAAGTTATTAAACTCTTGAACTCTGAGAAAGGTTCAAGATCAAAGGTTCAATTCTTTTAAAAATTCATACATAAAAGGTGATAAGTGGGTGAACTTATTTTATGGAAAAATTCACAAAAAATTGAATAAGGGTGACTCAAAAGGTAACATACATCTAAGACATTTTGAGGGATAAATATGCCATCCACATTTTCAATTAAAGATTCTGTAGAGTTCAAAGACATTGTATTCAATGTAGTGGTATTTGGAGACAAATATTGAAACTATTTACAACTTTGAGATGCCATCAATTCATTAGACACATTTTCACTTGAAGATGAGATGATAGTAGTAGATAAACTATTTGTCAAGGCACTAATAGCATATAAATTCCAAGAATTTCACTTCACTACGGCCAAACTAAAAGTTATGTCTTGCATTCTGCCTTAAAGAATTCATATACTCAAAAGAATTCTTCTTTCCAACCAAGTAGTAGAAACAACTTATAGTAAGAGTAAAACTCACCTTAAATTTATTTGAAATCACTGTGAATTTGAGCAACAATATCTTATACCACCTGTGTTATTCTCCTTTGTATCATCAAGAATGCTTATTTGCTAAATTTGAATTGTTCTCTCTTGATATAGATAGTAATCAGATCAAATAATTAAACTAAAACAATACTTGCTAAGCATGCTTGATAAGACATGCACTCTGACATATGCATTAATGACAAGTATTTTTTATGTGCAATTTTGATGATTAATGATTATCTATAACCTCATGAAAATTCAAAAAAAATTGTTTTATAATGAGTTTTAGATATATTCTCCTCTAAATATTCCACTAATTTTAACTTAGAGAAAGCCTCGGGGTGAGATGAGAGTATAGTCATTGAACCATTAAACTTTTGAAAATGTGGTTCAACTTTAGAGTTCAATGATATGAGATGAACTACATAGACCGAACAATAGTCATATGATCTTTCCAGAAACTTTGAACTTTGAAACATTGAACTGTTGAACTGTTAAACTCCACTATATAGGTTCAAACATTAGGTTCAAGTGGTAGGTTCAATGATACATTAATTTATAAAAGGGAACTAAGTGAACATGACTCTTTATAAAAAAATGAGTATTGATCTTTTGAACTGTTAAACTTGTTAAACTCTTGAACTCTGAGAAAGGTTCAATTCTTTTAAAAATTCACACATAAAAGGTGATAAGCGGGTGAACTTATTTTATGGAAAAATTCACAAAAAATTGAATAAGGGTGACTCAAAAGGTGACTTACATCTAGGAAATTTTGAAGGATAAATATGCCATCCACATTTTCAATTAAAGATTCTATAGAGTTCAAAGACACTGTATTCAATGTAGTGGTATTTGAAGACAAATATTGAAACTATTTACAACTTTGAGATGCCATCAATTCATTAGACACATTTTCACTTGAAGATGAGATGACAGTAGTAGATAAACTATTTGTCAAGGCACTAATAGCATATAAATTCCAAGCATTTCACTTCACTACGGCCAAACTAGAAGTTATGTCTTGCATTAATTGCTTATCATGAGGCATGGTACTATTGCAATCTCTCTTCTTCATCATCCTCCAATGGCCCACCTTCTCTAGGGTATCATATGATTGTGTCCCCATACTTAGCCATCCAACCACTTTCTTCTTCACTAGTATGTTGCTCATGATTCAATATTTCTTGAAACTCTTCATCTGTATTAAGTCTTAATTCAGTATTCAGTAGTCTAATAAATTATATAAATGTCAATCCTTACCTGAAAATAGAAACATTTCATCTTATGTGGTCCATGAGCCTTATTTCTTGTCTTACCTTCCCTCTTTTTGAGTTTCTTTGAAATACTACCCACCTTAAGTTAACCCCTCAATTATCCACCCATTTCAAGTAGATTTAGATTTATCTATAGCTAACCCATCTGTGGTAAACAAATTGAAGAGGAGTGCTTTATGTCATTTCCCTTGAGTTTTTCCTTGGATCTACATGCATCATCTCTGAAAAAAGAGAGATGGATGGTTTGTCCTACCCTTGAGTATTATTTTCTGTCTATATATATATATATATAGGGAACCTCCCCTTGATGAGAGGAGACATCAGTCCCCTTCTGATGTGGTAACCCTACACATTTGGATGACTAATCTTCCTACTTTGACCCTCTTTCAAAGATAACCAGAAAAATATAATTACATGTTTCTAATCTTACTTATTAAAGGCACTTTATTTGCTCTTTTTTGATGCAGGTTTAGCACACCATATCTTAATGGGTTTTCACCCTCTAATTTTAGGATTTCTAGAATGTCCAAGGCATGAGTTGCAATTTTCAACTCTCCTACATAGTTTTCCTGGAATGGAAGCATGTGACCTACAATCCTACAAGGGAGACTCACATAAATGGCAAATTACACCCCAAAATTAATATTTATAATGGGAATAGAATACAATGGCCAGATCTCACAAAAAATGAAATAAGAGGGAAAGGTAAGGCATATTTGAAAATTTAAAGTTCACTGGAGTAGTTGTTTTACTCAAGAAACACCTCGGAGATCTATTGCATAGTAATCAATATTATTCAAATATAGTTAAGCGAAAAATTTGAATAAAGTAGAGCAAGAGTGTAAAGGACAATGATTATGAATCAACTCAAATGTATCTCTTTATAAAGTAAATTGATTGTAGTGGATAGCTAAAGCACATATTATAACAATAGTTTTATAAAGATCTAACTCGTAGTTAAAAAAAGTAAAAATACATTTAGCTAAAGCAAAATGGATGAGAGATTAACTATTTGAGATGATGGGAATACCTAAATTGCACATTCTAATCTACCCAAAATAAATCATGTAGATGTCTATAAAAATTACTTAAATCTCAAAAGCATTCAACATCAATATGAAATTGAGAAAGAAAGAAAGAGAAAATACAAAGAATAATTTGTGAACATTCTAAAAATAATGAATTTCTTTCTTTGCATTTATAAAAATCTCTTCTTCCTCCTAGTAAATTAACTAGTCAGCTAGTAAATGAGCCGACAAAAAAAACTAACTCCCTATAGGAAAAATTGAATAACTAACCCTTTGTAATTTTTAAAAATGTTGTTTTTATAGAGGATGAGCCCTACCCATTTGTTTTCATGTTGGTAAAGTTTGTTAAAACCAAAAGCACACATAGAAAAGGAAAAAATCAAGAGTGGGCACATAAGATAAAAACACAATATTTTCTTTACTAGATCCACTAAGATATATGATGATTTAGTTAGGATTCATTGTGGGGACCCCATAACCGTTTGTATTTATCACTTTACACAGAATTTATCATGTAGTGTGTCTTGTAACATCATGGTGTCTTCTCATAGGTTTTTCCTTTAGAGGTATGAACATAAGACCTGCTCATGAAATAAAAAATGCTGCAAGAACTATGAAGTGTCATGAATGATTATGAAGTGCCATGATTTACTACAAAGTGTCATGATCAATTACGAATTACAGTGAGGACTACAAAGTGTTAGGAATATAGAATGTAGAGCAATATTAATGAAATAAATATGGAAATAAAATGTTGAAAACACAATATAAGAGAGACACAAATTTAACGTGGTTCACCCAATATGGGCTACATCCACACAGAAACAACAAGTTCTTCTCTTATTCAGTCCAATAAGTGAAGGGATAAACCCAAAATACATCCACTACAATCTCCTCTTCACTCACACACAATGTGTTATCGTGAATATGTTAGAATAATTAATTAATCCTAGTTATATTGTAATAATAGTCTCAAGGTGTTTTTAAACTTTGATTGATATAGGTTAGTTATTTAGGATATTTTATAGGTGTGATTAGTTTAATATCCTATAGATTAGGACATCTAATCTCATTTATTATTTTATAAATTAGTACCTCTAGTAGTGTTTTTCTCTATTCAGTTAATTCAGTTAATGTAATTTATTTTGGATTTCATTTGGTACCAAAGCAGAAAATTTTTTAGGAGTCTTTTCGAAGCATTGGAGATTTTGTAGAGATCAAGAGCAAGATTTTTGCAATCCGTGGATGCATCACATTTCTCCAATTTTAGTCATCTCAAGCTAAAATGATGTCGAAATTATGGCCAATTTTGTGGAAGGAGAATAGTTATCAAAACAAGCAAAAAAAATTGTTTTGATAAATTTTAGCCATATTTATATTAAAAATTTGGGCTAAATTTTAGATCTAAGATCATATTTGAGAGATTTAAATTTTATTTAATTATTTATGGTCAAGATCCAATTCTAAATTGGTGGAGGAATAGATCTGGAGGAAAAGATCTAAGTTTTTTAGATGATTGTATATGTCATTGTGATGAAAATTTGTATTATTTGTTAGATCTAAAAATATATAAAATCTCTTAAAATGATCTTGTAATTTTTCTAAATTCTACTTAGAAAAATATTAATTTAAAAAAAATAGAATTTTTGGAGCTTCTGGTGATTTTTTACAATTTTTTTAAGTTTCTATTTTGTAAAATAAGTGAAGAACAGCAGAAAAATGGTAGTTTTTCTAAAAAATTTAATAAAATCATGGATCAAATATTATATCACCATATTCCTCTCATCGATATCTTTTCAAAAATTATTTGTTTTTTGAAAATAAAAGCACTGAGGCACCCGTGGTGAAAGTTTGAATGTAGAGTGCAATTTAGAAGTTTTCATTTGGTGTAAGATCAAATTTTTGGGTGGAGCACCACCCAAATCCACCACTTCTAGCATTAGCACCACCATCACACCACCAACATCTTTCAACCTCTGTTCATACCATATGACCACCTGTTGGACATTTTTTTAGCCCTTGAGGGCTTGTCTTTCACCATTATGAGCCATATTTGAAGATATTTTCTTTCAAGGTTCATTACTTTTGATTCGTGAAGCCTGTGAAGGTGATTTTTTTTCATCTTGGATTTTTTTTTAGATCTATGAAATGGTATGGCTATTTTTTACATTCTAATCACTTATATTTTTAGAATTTTCATTTTTTCTTAGTTTAGCTGATTAGTTCATGTATTTTGGACCTTTAAGAGGCCATAACGTTTGATTGGTAACTCCAATTACATGTTATCTTTTTAAAAAGTGCATATTTTTAGATTATATATCTATTGAAGTTATTAAATTGTAAATATTCAAAATAAAAAATTGTAGCCTCATTTGTTCCTCGAATGTATTTTCGGATAAAACTGATGTCCAGTTTTCCATTGTTTATTTGGATGCATTTTTGACATAGTCCAACGTCCATTGTGTGATAGTGCATAATTTTTCATATTTTTGTATGCATTTTTACATTTTACTTAAGTTTTGAAAATGCACATTTTATTTTTGCACTTAAACACACTTGTATTTCTTTATCATACACAACCTGTAAAATGTTTGATTTGGGATCACGTTTTGTGCTCCCTAACACAATTGTTTCATGGTGATATCTATGTAGCATGGAAAACAAAATTGAAAACCCATCTAGAGTTTGAAAATATTTGTTCAGTAGTTGAAGGCACATGGGTCAGACATGCAACAGATTTTGATCAACAACAAAAATAAGATAAGGCTAATAAAAAAGCTAAGTTGATAATCATGTTTGGTGTTTCAAATGAGGTACAACCTCATATCTGTAGTGATGCAACTACAAAAGATGCATGGGATAAGCTTAAAATTATTTATGAAGCTAAGAATCAAAACCAAATCTTACATCTTTAGAGTCAATTACACACTCTTAAGCTCAAATCAGATGAAAAAGTAGAAGCATTTCTTAAAAGAGTTGTAACTTTGCGAGTTTCACTTCAATCTTTGGGCAAACCAGTGACAGATGACTCTTTGGTCCCTATAGTCCTTAGAGCACTGCCCGCCATATATAGGATATTTGTGACCACATTGAATGTCACAAGACAAAAACCAACCTTTGATGCATTGTTCAATTTGTTGCAACAAGAGGAAGCTATTCATAATTTAGAAAAAGCAGATGATGAGCATGCACTCGCATCAAATTAGAAGGGGAAAAAACCCATAAAGGGTCAAAATCAATCTCCAAAGTATAATAATCAACATAACCAACAAGGAAACAATTCACATTCTCTTAAAGCATGTCAAATGTATGGAAAACAAGGACATGACTTGAAACATTGTTGGTACAACACATTTCAACAGGGCTCATCAAGCAAGAAGTCATCTTTCAACAAGTCACCACAAATTGAAAAAAAAACAACCACAATAACAAAATAGTTAGAAACAAAAAAATTACAAGCTTAAACAACATGACAATGTTGTTGAAGACAATGATTCTTCAAATGAGGAATATGGTTTAGCTACTCAATCACATGAGTCTATCCATCATCCAAGTGTAGTTTGGTATGCTGATTTAGGAACAACCAAACACATGACAATGTTGTTGAAGACAATGATTCTTCAAATGAGGACTATGGTTTAGCTACTCAATCACATGAGTCTATCCATCATCCAAGTGTAGTTTGGTACGCTGATTTAGGAACAACCAAACACATGACAGGAAGAAAATACTGGTTTTATAATTTGACAAAATCAAAATCAAAGAGAAATGTATCACCTGGAGATGATACCTCATATACAATATAGGGTAGTGGTGACATCAAACTTCAACTTGGAAACAAAAATTGCAACATTTCAAATGTTCTATATGTTCTAGGTCTTACAAAAAATTTATTATTTGTTAATCAACTACTTGACCACAACCTCATGGTTGAATTTGATCATCAAAATGGTCAAAATTTTTGCCATATCAAAGACAAGTCTAAGCATTTCAAATTGATTTCCAAAGCTTCCAACATTGGCAAAATATTTCAGCTTGATTTTGTTCAAAATGATCATCAAGCACTTGTGGTCAAATATACAAAACTAGGCAATATATGGCATAGAAGATATGGTCACTTGAGTTATGGATATTTGGTTCAATTGAGAAAATAAGATATGGTTCATGGTCTTCCCTGTAGAGAGGATTATAAATCAAGTTAGTCAAGCATTAGTCCATAAATAGTGAAATATGCATAAATAACTAACTAACCAAGCCTATCTATTCCTATGAAAATTACAAAAGATAACAAGAAATAAATGAAAGAAAGTAACATCATATTACCTTCTCAAATGGATTCACCATACCCATGTGGCTCAAAAGCATGTTCTCCCTTGATCAAGCATCCTTGTCTTTGTCAACAATGGTGGTAAACTCCTCTAATGCTTCAAGAACACTGCATAAAACCTAGGCTCATGATTCCAAATCATTAAACTAGCCTATCAATGAAGCTTGCAAATAAAATCAATGATCAAATGTAAAGCCTTGTGAAAACAATTTAACATTATAACTTTGCAATATTCAATTTTTTTTGAAGATATTTGAGCATAATAACATTGCACCAAAATAGCTTAGAAATGATGTAGTAAGGCCTCTTATTTATAGATTTTTGAGATTGATCAGGATCAACCATGACCATCCATCTCAAGATTGAGATGTGTGGCCATGGATAATTCTAATATTTGGAATTAAATCCATAATTATCTTCATCATGACCTTGGAAGAAGGGGCATTAAAGAGGCATGGGAGGCATTACCTAGGCATGGGTGACGTATAATCCTGATATTTGTGGCATTTATGGTCTAGGGATGTCTTCTCAAGAAATGAGGTCACCTAATGATGTAGTTAATAGGAATCAATTTTCAAAAATAAATATTCAACAACTCTCATGGAAAATCCACTTAAGCTCTTGATTTGGATTAATTAGCCTTAAACAAGGTTAATCAATATTTGTGCAATTATTTGAAAATTGGTCCTCAATTAATCAAAATGGTCAGAAAGTCATATAACTGAGTTATAATTTGACTCAAGAAGAATTAGAAGGTGATGTTAGATGCATCAGAACTGTATTTTCATTTAGGATGTTTCTAATACAAAATAATAAAGGTATGTGCCGTGTATCAATGAATTTAAGAGAAAAAGTGATCTAGAGCACAAAAGGCAAAATTATCATTTTGACTTGAAATAAATTGATCAAAGTTAGCTAGTCCATAAATTACATTACCCCATTTAGGGATACTTTGACCTAAATTGGCACTTGTAAATGACAAGTTCGAACCATTTAGCGTGTTTTATGGATTTTGACCTAAGATGTGCATTTTGAGTGCAATTCGAGTAAGATTGACAATTTCAACACAAATGATGTTAGGAATTGGATGTCTACATTCCCAAACTCAAGAAATCTTCTGATATATGTGCTAGTTGCTTAGCAGGAAAACAAAGAAGATATATTTTTGGAAAGATGGAGTATCGGTCACTTGATAAGTTGAACTTGGTGCACACTAATCTTTACAAATATTTTGCTCCCAGTCTCAAAGGGTAGAAATAATTTTAGCTTTTTGTTGATGATTACTCACGAAAAATGTAGGTATATTTACTGAAGACTAAGGATCAAAATTTTCAAGTCTTTAAAGAATTCAAGGCCACAATTGAAAATAAAATTGGTATGAAAATTAAGACCCTCCACTCAGATCATGGGGGGAAATACACTAGTAAAGAATTATCAACCTATCTCAGTGTGAATGGAATCAATCATCAATTGGTAGCTCCACATTCACCTCAACGAAATGAATTTGCAGAACAGCATAACAGATTCGTTGTGGAAATATTTCATAACATGGTTGAGGATGCAAAATTGTCTAATACATATTGGGCGGAAGCTTGTCACACTGCAGTCTACTTGTTGAACAGGTCACCCACTAAAGCTCTTGATGGAATCATACCACATGAACCTTGGATAGGGAATAAACCAAAAGTAACTCACCTTCAATTTTTTTGTTGCAAGGCATATATGCATGTTCCTAAGAATAAAATAAAGAATTTAGATAAGAAAACAAAGGAATGTATTTTTATGGGCTACAGCGCACAATCAAAGGCATACATGCTCCTTGATCTAGAAACACAAAAAGTACTAATCAGTAGAGATGTAGTGTTTGATGAAAAGAGTGGAATCAATCCACCTTCTACATAGGCAAATGATATAGGTAAATGTCCTGTAATATTTTTAGATAGTGATGGTGAAAGTGAATAGGAAGATAGTCAAATCGGACCTCTAGAACCACCACCTATAGTTTAACATATGCCCAAGTGGTATACAAGTACTATACGAGATGCTAACTTGATTGGAGTACCAGATACATCTACTTCAAGACCAAAGACTCAAAGCATGGCTTGAGAATAGGTCAATATGGCCCTTATGATTATTGTGTAAGAAACATATGAGCCCTCTACAATAATGGAAGCCCTACAGTTTAGACCATGGAAAGATGCCATGGATTTAGAATATTAGTCATTGTGAAGAACAACACTTGGCAGCTTGTTGACCTTCCACCAGGGAAGAAACTTATTGGATGTAAATGAGTCTTTAAGACCAAGTAAAAATCAGATAGTAGTATTGATAAGTATAAGACAAGGCTTGTTGTAAAAGGGTATGCTCAAAAAGAAGGCATTGACTATGAGGAGACTTTTGCTCCCACAACTAAGATAAAGACTATTAGAATGGTTTTTACTATGGCAACACAGTTTGGATGGAAATTCCATCAAATGGATGTAAAAAGTGTCTTTCTTAATGGAGATTTGAAAGAAAAAGTCTACAAGACTCAACCTAAAGGATTTATGGCACCTAATCAAGAACATAAAGTGTGTGGGATTATCAAGTCTCTCTATGGGCTAAAAAAAACTCCCTAAGCCTAGTACATCAAGATTGATGATCATCTCATACAACATGGATTCAATAGGAGTCCATATGATCCTAACCTCTACCTCAAAGAGCATGGGGGCAAGTTGTCATAGTGATTGTTTGTGTCGACAATCTAGTCATAACTGGCAACACAGTGAAAATGATCGATGAAACTAAGAATGATCTCAAGCGATCATTCAACATGATAGATCTCTAACTGCTTCACTATTATCTTGGTTTGGAGGTATGGTAGAAGGAACATTACATTTTTATTTCACAAATGAAGTATACAAAGACATTTCTTGAGAAACTTAGGATGATGGATTGCAAGCCTATTGCAACACCTATGGAGACAAAACTTCAGTTGTCTCATACAGATCCATCACCAAAATTAAATGCAACTCTCTATTGACAATTGATTAGAAGTCTCATTTACTTGACATATACTAGGCTAGATATTAGCTATGTTGTCAGCTATCTTTCTCAGTTCATGTAAGAACCAAAGGTGGCACATTGGAAATAATAAAAGTG
The DNA here is from genome assembly GCA_037957365.1 of Torreya grandis. Taxonomy (NCBI): domain Eukaryota; kingdom Viridiplantae; phylum Streptophyta; class Pinopsida; order Cupressales; family Taxaceae; genus Torreya; species Torreya grandis. The sequence continues at coordinate 1,575,996 of JARHVA010001378.1, forward strand.
GGTATTGAGATATATTAGAGGTACATTTGAGTATGGCCTAGAGTACAAGAAAAATGATAAGTTATTGACAAGATACATGGATGTAGATCATGCAGCTTCTATTGATGACAGGATATCCAATTTTGGATTTGTGTTCTTTCTATGATCTGGTCCAATTTCATGGGGAAGTAAGAAGCAAAATTGTATTTCTAGATCTTCCATAGAGGTAGAATATCATGTTACAGTAGGAGTTATCTGTGAAGTGATATGGATACATTGTATTCTTTCAGGACTTGGAGTTCCATAGACTCAGCCTACAGTTTTGAATTGTGATAATCAATACATTCTACATCTTGTTTGTAATCTAATGTTTCATGAGATAACCAAGCATATAGAGGTTCAAATTTGTTTCGTACGCGAACATGTTCAATAGCACAACATACAGCTCCAATATTTCCCCACTCAGGATCAGTGTGCAGATATCTTCACGAAGTCACTTGCACGTGATAAGTTTGAGGCATTTAAGAATTCTCTCTCCTCTTCTCTTCAGGGTATCATCAATCAAGGGGGGAAATGTTAGAACAATTAATTAATCCTAACTATATTGTAATAAATGTCTCAAAGTGTTATTAACCTTTGATTGACATAGGTTAGTTATTTGGGGTATTTCGTAGGTGTGATTAGTTGTAATCTCTTCTAGATTTGGAGATCTAATCTCATTTTTATTGTATAAATAAGCACTTCTAGTAGTGCTTTACTTAATTCAGTTAATGTAATTTATTATATATTTTAGATTACAATGCCCTCATAACAAAGGAGGGTTACATATTAGGGCAAAAATACACTAACATATACCGTTAGATCTGTGACCTAATAGTGAATGGTCCAAATTTATTACAAAATTATAATATTTTACAATGCATTTTTCATAAAAAATTTACTTTGGGTTCCCCCTTGGACCCCCATGGTAACCATACTGGGGGGGCATTGCTCCCCCACACCCCCCTTGTCGAGAACTGGGCATTATAATAAGATCAAGCTCCACCATCCAACACAAAGTATCATGAAGGACTAAAAATGTTTGCAATGACTAAAAAAAGATACAAATGATTGAGAAGTGCCACGACAGACTATAAAGTTTTACTATGATTGTAAAGTGTCGAAAATGACTTGAAGTGTTGCAATAGACTGTGATTAAGTCCCAATGCCTACAAATAAGAAACACAAAATCAATGACCAAATGATTTCATAAAAATGGCTAAGTAAAGTGGCTTACAACATAATGCAAAGGAAACAAGTCTAATATAAAGCATTTACAAATCCTTAGCTTAAGCATTACATAAATAATGTGAAAGTAAGCTAAAACATAGTGCAAAAATAAGTCAAAACCTAGTGAACTCCCATGAAAAATATTTTAAAAAATCCAATTGGGTTACATAAGTTAAATTTAAAATGAGCCTTAAAATAATCATTAGCATACATTTTAAATAGAAAGGACTATGGCAAACCATTAACCTTAAATAAACACAACTTTCTAATTATTTTCATGGAGTCTTAAATGTTTTGATCATTTTATTGTTTTAGATGTGCGTTCATATTCTAAAAAAATGGTGTGTTGGCCACAATGGCTACGTCTACAAGGAAAACATTGTTAAGTGTCTAGAACTTATAAATTCTAGTCAAATTTTGAAAAAAGACTAAAAATATATATGTAATAAAATACCATGTTTTCAAAATAAAATTGAATATTAGTTTCAATCTTAACATACAACATATTGAGCCTTAATATATCTAGAGTTAGGTGTGTGTGTTGCCTTTTTTAGTTCTTTGAAATAGCTAAAGAGTGATCACATGATTAAAATTTTCAAAGGGTTTTATATTTTCTTCATATGTTGGCTAAGGGGGAGGCTTTGGAATTGTTCTACTACCAGCTAGGTGTCTATAGCCTCGAAAGATATACCTTTGGCTCTACTCTAGGCCTTACTCCATTTCCATCTAGGTGGAAAAGCTTGAGATGGAGGTTTCTTGAATCACCCTTTAGAAAAAAGCTTCTTATTTTTCTTTGAAGTTTTCATATTCTCCTTTTATTTCTTTTGATTTATTTTTTGGATCTTTTAAAGGGTTGAGAACCAATCAACCAATTTGAAATGGATTTGATATAAGATTCAATCAAAATTAATCTTTTATTTTACTATCCATACACCTTAAGGCAATGCTTTAATATGATATAGTGAAATAATGAATCTTTTTAAATGTAAAATCCTTTCTTAATTCATGTGCTATTTTTGAAATAAAAATGTTAGGTTGTGGAGCTAAAAGCTTCAACCTTTGCAAACTGAGGAACAATGGTTGCTGAGTTCTACAGGAACCGGCGTCGGCATCAGGACCGACGTCGGCAGAGACCAGTGCAGAAGGCCACCGGCGACGGCAGTAAGTCGGCCGACGTCGGCAGAACCAGACAAGCAGGGACCGACGTCGGTCGCCTGTGTGTTCCAGAACTGCTCGTTTCACGAACAGTTAGTTAAGTGAACGAAGAGTTTGCATGGTGAGACCAGTTAGAGTCTTGGGCTGCGAGGACAATTGTCTAAATTAAGAGTCTAAGTTATTGTTTGAGTTAGGGATCTATTTATAGACCCATTGGCATGTATTGTATAAGGCATGAGATAGAAAGGAAGAGTTCCTTCTTGTTGTAAGATCTGTGAGTTGCAGGTTGTTGCAAGCTCATTGGGGATCTACATGTAAGTTTGGTCTTTGAATTGCAGGTTGCAGGTTCATGAGAGATCAGCTTGAAGTGCTATAGAGTGCTTGATGTACCGGCAGGGTTATTACTGACTGGTTGGTGAGGTGAACACCAATTCTGTGTGTGAGTTGGTTGTTGGGACCGTTTTTGTGTAGGAGAGTGTGTGTGAGAAGAATTACTGAACACTTGAGGTGTGGCGAATCTCTGTAAGGTGAAAGAGTGTGGCGGCTCTTTGTTGTATTCTTTTCTGTTAGTGTTAATACAAGATAGTGTATTGTCTCTCATATTCTGTGCTATTGGTGAATTCTAGTTACTTGTGTTTCTGGTTATTTCCGCATATTCAATTGCTTATATTTGGTAATCATACTGTGCTTTTTCTGAGGAGCAAGATCCCAACTAGTGGCATCAGAGCATGTTTGTTGTTCTAGATTCCTGACAAAAAACTCAGTTTCTTAGTGAAAACACAAAATTCTCAAGCATAATGTGGATATTCAGTCAAAATATTGATAGATTTCCCAAGTTTTAAACATTTCACAATGACTAAAACATTGGTCATCAAATTTTGTAGTGTCGAAGGGCTTTAGTGGCATGGAATTTAAGGAAGTAACTTATCCAATCAAAACACTATAGGGAAGGGGAAGGATAATATTTTTTGATTCGTTTCACAAGCTACAGAGAGAGAGAGAGAGAGAGAGAGAGAGAGAGAGAGAGATCAAAATAGAATTAGAAGCAGTGCAAAATAAAATATAAATAAGGAAATAATAAAAAGCACAAACTGAAAATAAACTATAAATCCTACTCTAATTATAATCTAAAAATGCATAACCAATTATTGGAGGGTGAACTTGAATAATTTACATGAAACACTTAGGAACATTTGGTAGGATCACGTTTCTAGTCTTCACAGTTCTTAGCCTAGTAAATAAATCCTTGTATTCTTCCAGAATTAACCTAATTTATACATTCTAAATATAAAAATATGCACAATCAATGCTTCACTTGATGATACCCTTTAAACATGTAATTATCAAAAGAATTAAGCTTGGATGGATATACCTCAAATTCATAACAAATGAATTCATAAAATTCTTTTACCAAGACCTATGTGGTATTTGGAATTGGAGTCACAATGGATACCAATTCCTTGTGAGTTGGTTTAATGAGGAAACATACTTATATTTATCCATTTTTCACAAGCTCAATGAAGAGTTATATATTTTTGTTGTCCTTTGTTCCTTCATCACTAAAACCTAGTTTCAAAAACTCAGCCTCGGTAATATCTTATAGATTGAATTCCATGCAAGATATTATTTCTTCCCCACCCGATGGATCCTTAAATTCCTATTATTTTTCTATGTGAATCTCTTTTGAATCACTCTCAAAGTCAGAATATGCATAAATTTTTTCATGCTTAGCATATTCTTTTATTTCACATGTATTTTCATCTACAAGACATGTTGTAGTTGGTTCAATCAAAAGAGATAAATGAAAGGAAACATAGTTCATTGTTGCACTGTGAGATAAATCCCTATCCAACTTAACAACTTCTACATAAGCTAGTGTTAACATAATGTTTGTAGATGCTTTCAAAAACATGGCTATGAGGGGATCTAAACCTTTAATTTAGATGTCTAGAATGACAACTTGTTGAGGTCTATAACTATTGGGAACATTGTTCTAGATGTCTTGAAATATGAGATTGAAGTCCCTAATTGACTTATTAAGTCGGCTCTTGAGTATGAGTAATTAGGTAAACAAAACAAATGGACCAATGAGATGCCCAAATTGTAGAGGAAATGCATCCTCTAATTATTTCTAGCTATGAATTGAATTAGGTGTTAAATTTAGTACTATTGATGATCAAATCCATCTAATGTGAAGGGGAAAATATACATGATAAATCCTCATGTTGAACATTAAGAATATCATGGCATTTTTAAAAGTGTGAACATGTTTTTTTGTTGTTTCATTATTCTAGAATTTTTTAATGTACTTGTAGGAATTTGCATGAATTTAGTGTTGAATTCTAAAGATGTCAATGGCTATTTCACCAAGGCAAGCCATGTTTTACCTATTTTGATTTTATAATTTTCTAATTTTTAGGTATTTTTTGACATTTTTTGAAAAGAAAACAAGGGAGAAAATTGATCATAAGGTGGACCTCCTTCTAGCACCATTTAAACACCTTTCGCATAGGTCGTAACTTACCTGATAAATAATTTCACTACCTTAGAAATATTATGGTTATAGTCATCATTCACCAGGGCTTCGCTCATTGGCTATTGATGTGGGTTTAGCACACCACAACATAATGGATTTTCACCCTCTTTCTTTAGGACTGCTGGAATTTCCAAGGTGTGAGTTATAGGTTATGACTCTCCTACATAGTATGAATGGAATAAAAACATGCAACATACAAGCCCACAAGGGAGACTCACCCAAATGATCAAACCTACATCCTAAAATTCATATTATAGTGGTGCTAAAATATGACAACCATATCTCATTAAAAATAGAAAAAGAAGGGTAAGGCAAAAAGGAAGATTTAGACTTCAACTGAGTAGTTATTTTACTTATGAAACACCTCAGAGATCTACTATGTAGCAATCAACATTATTAAAATATAGTTAAGTACACAAATTTGAATAAAGCAGAGCAAGAGTATAAGGGACAATGATTACGAGTCAATCTTAAAAGTATATCTTTAGAAAGCAAATTGATTGAAACATATAGCTAAAGCACATCTTACTACGATAATTTTTTAAATATCCATTTCATTGTAAAAAATAACAATTACACATTTAACTAAAGCAAAAAGGATTCGAGATTAACTATCTGATACAATTGGAATAGCTAGATTATACATTCTAATCTACCCATAAAAAAGCATGTGGATGTCTACAACAAGTACTTAAAGATTAAAATCATTCAACGTCAATCTGAAATGGAAAAAAAGTAAATACAAAATGCAAAGAACAACCCATGAACATGATATATAATTTCTAAGTTCTCTCTTTGCATTCATAAAATTATTTTCTTCCTCTTGGGTAATTAACCAGTAAGCTAGTGAATGATCTAGCCAAAGTAAATTGATTCCCTCTAGTAAAATGAAATAATTGACCATTTTTCATGCTTACAAATGATTCTTTTATAGAGCTTGAGCCCTGCCCATTTGTTTCCATGATGACAAAGTTTGTTACAATAAAAACCATGCGTAAAAAGGACAAAACCAAGAGTGGCCACATAATATCAAAACATAATATTTTCTTTGTTGGAACAACTTAGCTACATGATGATTTGATTAGGATTTTCTATGGGTATCACCATAACCATCCGAATTTGTCACTTTTTTCTCTTATCATGCAATTTATCTCGAATCAATCATGGCGTCTTCTCACAGATTTAAGCTTTGGATATATGAACATACAACCCGCTCAGGAAATTGATAACATTATGAGGATTGTGAAGTGACATGAATAAATGTGAAGTTTTGAGAGGAGTGGAAAGTGCCATGAATGATTTTGAAGTGTTGTGAGGACTATGAAGTGTTATGAAGGACTATGAATAGGCACAAAATTTTGAGAAGTGTCGCAAATGGATTAGGAAGTGTCTCGAGTATTACTAAGTGTCATGAAAAACTAAGTGTTACAATAGAATGTGACTAACTAAAAATGCCTATGAATAAGGAACATGAAATCAATGACTAAATGATTTCATAAAATTTACCCAGTAAATTGGCTTAAAACACAATGCAAAGGAAGAAAAAGTCTAATATAAAGCCTTTGCAGTTCCCTTAGCTAAAATTTTGCATAAACGATGCAAAAATAAGCATGATCATAGTGTAAAAATAAGCAAAAACCTATTGAACTTGCATGATTAAGCTCTAAACAAAGCCAATTTACTTGCATAATTATAATTTGAATTGAGCCATAAGATACTTGTTAGCATGAATTTCAAATAACAAGGCTAAATCAAACCATTAATCTTAAATAAACTAATTTGGTCAATTATTTTCATGGAGTCTTGAATGTTTTGATCATTTTGTTCTTTTAGATGTAGGTCCCTCTTCTAAAAATAATGGGGGTGTGTTGGCCACAAAAGTATCCATTGAGAAACATTAACTTAATGTATTTATGTAGTTAGCTTGAGTGTGCGTGTAACTCAAGTGGGCATAACATTATCATATGCCCTATAATCAATCATGCAATTGATGATCTTGCAACCTTGAATGGTAGAGAGACATAAAAATGTTTTATCTTCCAAGTAATTGAAGTGGAAGTGGCCATTAAGCTATGAGGATCTTAATTTTTAGGGGTTTTGAGGAGACGTTTGAATGTCTGTTGAGAATTAATAGGATAAATTATTTGATGAATTTGATCAATCTATTAAGTTTATGAGGATTAGATTTGAAATATTAAGCTTGGGACATTTAATTTTTTAATTTATTTATGTGATCTATTATATCAAATATCAGTAGACTAACATAATTTGAAACATCAGGACTAATATTGATTGGAGATGTGTTTTGATTAACTTTTAGTAAGGCATTGGGTTTTTGGGTATCTATAGTATTATACAGAGATGGGGATGAGGTACTTGCCTTTTTATCTTGAATTTTGTCCTTAAGCTAGTTAGATAAGGGGAAAACTATATGGAAAATAACCTTGGTTCGAGGTGCTTCAGAAATCTCTTTATCTTTTACATTTTTATTAGTTTTCTTAGCTTCCTTCACTTTCTTTATTTATTATTTATTTTGTGATTTTTTGAAAACAACAAAGGATTGAATATTCATTTATTTTATGATGTCATGATATTCATCATAATCTGGCACATACTCAAAATATCTAATAGTAGAGTCACCATCAGGGTCTTCAACTTCAAGGTTTGAAAACCCCAATTTTTTTAATTTAGATTTGACACATTCACATTCATCATCATCTTGTTTGTTTGATTCAAAATTATCATTGTTTTCATTCATAGGGTAACTTGCAACTGGAGGTGCTGAAAGACAATTGTGGTTGTTATTGTATGAAGTGTAATTCTTTCTTGACATGTCCTTGTATGGAAGAGCTAGTATACTATGAGACATTTGTTTCTTCAAAGCTATAAAATCATTGGAATATTTATGTAAAAGTGGATAAAAGGAAATATTACTTGAATCTTTACTTTTGGTTTTATCAAAAATCTTCTTCAACTTACCACCCATGATGATATCATCTTCTACCTCAATAGACATTGTCTAGGGAACAACAAAATCTACCACTTGAGATTTTTTAGAATGAAACTTACTTCTAGTAGTTGTGAGTTGATGAGTATTTTTTTTGGTTTGCTATTGTAGATGAACTTGTTTCAAGTATCTTATGTATCAAATTATTTCATTTTATAAAAAAGAATCCCCTATAGGGTCTTGAGGTTCTTTCTTCCTTTTTGATAGCTAGGTAGAAAAAACATGTGTGTTTTCGATTGGTTTCAATATCTCTTCAAACTTTGTTTTCATTATGTTCTAATTTGTAATATAACCTAGCCAGAGGTGATAGAATCATCCCACAGTACCTTCTTACAAGGTTTCTAAAAACAACCTATCTATAACATCTTCATGTTGTATCCAAAGAATACAACAATGTGTTCATCAAGGTGTTATTTTCCATTTCCTTTTTTTTTTGTTTTTTTTAGAACCTTTGGGAAGTTCATGCATTTGTGATGCTAGAGTGAATGGTCCTATAGTTGGAACCCATGTTATGGAAAATATATTTTGAAAGTTTAGATTTAGAGGAAAGATTATTTCACAGAGAACCAAAACTCGACTTATAGCAATTCTAATTTCTTTTCAAGAATGGAAGGAAAACTTACATATTTCTTGGTTCTTTTATTTATTTTTGGGATTAATGTGAAATCAAACTACTATTGTAAATCAAATAAAGAATCTAAAATACCTTATACTTTATTAGCTTTGGTGAATATTTTGTAACTATGGTGAAAAGCATTGTTGTGTGGGAGTAGGTGGTGGTTGAAGGGATATTCAAACAAATATGACTATGATTTTTCCAATTTGTCTTCTAGCAGTCAGGGCTATGGATATTCTTGCAATATTAGTATGGTATTCATCGTCATCCAAGAGAATTCCAGGTCTCTAAAATTGAGCAACACTCATTTTATTATCCTAGTTAAATGATCAAAGGCCATAAGATATATATTCATGTGTAGCTATTACCCAATTAAAATTCACTTGGTAGACAAGGCCCTAAACTTTCAAGATGTTCATGTGGGAAGAAAACTACTTTTTGTGGCTAATAATTAAAAGGCAAACATGTGCTCCATGGTGGGTACCAAAAACTATTGATGGAATATTTTTTACGAGTTAAAAAATGGGGAGATTATTTCAACTGTGCAGGGACAAAGTCCTTCCTCTATTATCAAGGGAGGCTTTGCTTGATTGAAAATGATAAAAACGTAGAAAAATGTATGTACAATTAATGCATTCAAATTTTTGTTGGGGGTTTTGCTTGTGAGCTATAAAAGAATGTATTATGAAGAAAACATAAGAGAAAAGAAAAGAGGGAGGAAAATAAAAGAGATAAAAGAATTAAAATATATATGTGATTGAATAAATTCAATTTTCAATAACCCTAGCACCTTAAAAGTAGCTAAAATAGTGATAATTTAACCATAAACATTTAGTGCGAAGAAAGAACAAGAATTGAATGAATCACTAAACTTAAGAATAATGATCATTCATCAAGACAAAAAAGGCACTAAATCCCTGTTAAATTCCCTTGTATTAATCCTTGGAAAATAATACAAAGCTTATTCCTCTATTTTTTACCAATATTGTCTATATTGTCAAAAAAACATTTTACAATGAATACAACTCCTATTTATAGCAAGTACCTCATAACCACCTTTTGTGGTAAGTAATATATATTTCTATTTTTACTTTTTCACCATGTTCACATTGAAGGTAAAACATAATAATTTTCAAGTTCTAATGATATAATAAAAATGTACAATGAATAAATAGAAGAAGAAGAGATAGAAAAATAAGAAGCTTGGCTAGAGAGAAGATTTGTTAGGTTAAGTATTTGTCTGGCTAGTTACTGCAATCTAGCCGTAGTCAATGAATTGTTTCCATTGGAAAATGATGTTTATAAACATGTACATCCATTATTGAAATCCATTGGTGGTGGGGTGGCCCATCATTCTATTCAATAGTGTCACTATGTCTGATAGTTACTAAAATAATTCATATATGTATAAGGTCTTGGGAAATTTAGAAGGTCCTTTCCTCTTCCTCTTCAACCAAGATTGGGTCACCATAATCAAAAATTTATCCATAACTTGTTCCCAAGATTATTATTTGATTTTATTTCTCATTTCCACCACTTCATCATGTGGTTAAGTTCAAATTATGATACTTATTGATGGAACATTTAGCTTTACCATCAACACTTTATCAGTAGCCCTGATTTCCCTAGTCTCTTTATTGTAGCACTTAACATAGGCGAGCACTTAATTTATGCATTGGACTAATGTAGTAAGGGAAACAACTTGCATGATTCTAATTTCAAAAATGCCTTTCTTGATAGGTGTGCATTTACCTTCTTTCATCCTTTCAAAAAATTATTCTAGATCCACATGGCCAAATTTGGAGTCTCCATTTTTAGAAATATCTGTTTCCAAGGAGGACATATGTTTATAAACCATATATGTGAACCTCATATTCCTTTGATAGATAATTTTTAATGTTTTTTCAAAAGTCAACTCCAAATTATGTGTGTGAAATCAGGTTGCATAAAATGCTTATGTGGATATGATCATTGGATCATAGTTGTCATAAAACCAACAAGATTTCTCTCAACTTGCCTTATTCTTCACAAGACCAAAATGATATTTTCAAGTTCTTGTAATGCTTCCCATGCATGATATGGTCAAGGTAACATAATATTGAGTGAAAAGATAACAAAGAAGGTTTTAAAATGTTCAGATATGGTGGTGCTTAGGTGGTGAAGGAAAATGAAGGAGATATGAACAAAGATGAGAAAAACAACACAAAAAAGGCATTACTAACTCAAGGCATGAGGGCAAGATGAAAATGAGGTTGAAGACAATGTGAAACAAAGGGAAAATAATGAAATATTAAAATCCAGAGAAAATTAAACTTGTTAGAAGATTCAAAGTAAAAATGCAAAATACTTAGTTGGTATAAAGGCATGGAAGACATAGGAGTAGCAGGCAAATAAAATTGGGTGTTTTGGTGAAAATAGGAAAAGATTCAATGGAAAGGTTTCCACATGATTTTTCTATGCTTTTAATGTGTTGTTGACTTTTTTTTCAATGAATTTTAGGCCTATTAGGTCATGTAGGCATGTTGGGAACATTTTTTATTTTATTTAATTACTTTGGATTTATATATCAAGCACCTTAAAAACTTGTATAACCTTGCCTAGGATCCATTTAAATGTGAATCATTAGTTCATATCATTTTAGTCCAACACTTAATTATTATTTTCAAAACCTTTCAAACTTTTTCAAGACTTTTTAAATACCCTAGCAAGCATATCAAGGCCTAATGCCACCTAGAGAAATTTAAAAAACTTTTTGCTAGATCCTATCAGTCTAATCAGGTGTATAGGGTGCATTGAGCACTTTTAGAATCAAGTAATCAAGACCCTGTTGGGTGAATCAGGCAAGAATGACACCAAGGGAACTTCATGACCAAATTGAAGAAATAGGGCCCAAATGAAACTTGAGGAATTTAGTGCATTTGAAATTTTTGAGGCTGTGTAACTTCAACTTTTTAGACACATAATGAAATTTTTACATTAAGTGTTTACCCTCAAAATTCATCCTTTGGATTTGGTCTATGTAATGGAAAAAAATTGGGGGATTTTGGGATGTTCAAATTTTAACGAAAAGAGCTTGAAGCATTGATTTTTATCCAACCAAACTTCCTTATCATACTCACTGGAGTCACAATCATCATTTCATTCCTTAAAAATATCGACAACGGTAAACCATTCTCACTGTACAACTTTCACTTCGCATTCCTCCATAATAGCATCATCTTCCATGATAGCTTAACACATCCATTGTAATGGTTTATAAGGTTTAATATTAGATGAATAAAAATAATGAGGATGAGGATGGAAGAAAAAATGAGGAAATAAAGACATGTTTGGGGATGAACAAGATCAGGGCAAGGAAAAATAAGTATATGATGCTAAAATATTAGAGAACAAGGAACCTAATGATGGCACACAAAAATCCATAAAATCTTGAGACTCGGGGCATGTAACTTCAACATCAAACTCATAAGATTATGTGTTAACATATGAAGAGTGTTATAGAAGAAAAGGAAGAGACTATAATAAGAGAAGTATTTCAAAAGGATGTGTTGGCTGAAGAACTATTTGTGTAGAATCCACTGCATGAGAAGAGTACCTCTAAGAGAATGCGTAAAAAGGTATTATTTATACTTGATACACATTTAGATGAGTCAAAATTTAAAGCATCAAAAAAATGCATGAATAAGGAGGATCTATACATGATGGAAAGTAAAAGGGAAATTTTTCACATAGACCCTACGAAGATGGAAAAATTTATTAGGGTGGGCACTGGTGCGTTTAGCTACAAAAGTGTTGTTAAAAAATATTTTGAACAACCGAAACGTGAGAAATAATAAGAAGCAATTAAAGGAGGCTAAAAATAGTGCACAATAATAGAGCAAAAGCCAGTAGCTATGGTGTTGAAGATTGTAAAACTCTTCATGCAAGTCCTCAAGGAGGACCCAAGCCTTATGGATGAAATAGACCTAAAGGGTTTAAAGGACATTTAAATTTTTATTTTAATGGTTGCTCAATTATTGGAAAAAAAATCAAATATATGGAATGTTGAAGAAGAGGAATAAGAGGAAAAGGGGAAAGCTCATTAGGAATTCGATGAGTAGATACAAAGATGAAAAAAACTACTAGCTAACCTTCAAGAATAAGTGGAATCTCTAGAAAAGGTGTTCTTCCATTTTTTGTGCCAAATAGAGATCGTTAATGTGTACTTCCTCGATGACTGAAGAAACAAAAGGAAATGGAGGCATAGGTTTTCTAGACTAATGATAGATCTAAAATGAACAAAATCCTCAAGGACAACAACAAATTGGGAGAGAAAGTATAGGGGAAGCACTAGGATCTAGAGAAGAGTTTTAAGGTTTTCCAGTGCACGGTCGTGGATGAGGAGAACAATGTTTGAGAGGTATTGGAGGTGATAACCCCATAATTAGTGGCTGACATGCAAAAATAAAGGAAATATATAACCAACCTCTACCGCTTAATAATTTATCCGCATAAATGGAAACTAGAATACAAGTGATACATGCCGCACTATCTAGAATATTTTTGAATAAGAGGTTTATATGAATAGACCAATTTTTTTGACAGAACAATAGGCTATAAAAGGGTTGTCTGCAGGTGGAAAATAGGATTAGTGTGGGGTGATGTTAGTCCCTAATTTTGGCCAAGTATAAAAATGCACCTATTTTTGGGAAAATTTTGAGGGGCAGAAGGGAGACATAGTTTGTAAACATTATGTGCAGATACCAAGGGTATAAAACACAAGTAGTACAAAAAAATCCCCAGTTTTGACAAAGTTTAATAGAGCACCAGTAGGCTCATAATCATTGTGTAGATGTACCAAGAAACACTAGAACACTCATATCAGAAGGATTGATCAAGTATTAACATGCATCAATGGTGGCCATATAGTCGACATAGATCATAAAGCACAATGAATGAGGATGAAGTTGCACACACCATGGAGTTCAAGAGGAGCATAAATTTAAGAAATTGGTAAAGAATGGTTCTTTAAGCATGCAAACATTAAGACAAACCATTATAACAAGTGATCTTAAGTGAATATAACATGACATGGTGTAGATATAGGGATTTTTTAGGCAAGATATTCATTGTAAATTAGTTACACTACTATAAATAGAAATTAGTTCCACATTTTGTGGAGCATGCATTGATTACATTGTAAACATAAGGTGTTGTCTTGGAGCTACGAAATCCCACCTTATTTCTTAGATTAGGTTGTTGACATTATGTGTTAAGTTGTTGATAGTTGTTGTTTCTATCATTGATATTATAATTGATATTGTTATGTTGTTGAATTGTTGAGTAAATTTTTTGTCGGTGTTGAAATGCCAAGTATTGAGAAATTATAAACTTCTAAACATGAATGAAAAGGAGCTAATATTTCATACATGGTTAACAAATTCTTGCTTGTTTAAAGAGTTATAATACTAATATGGATATGTTATTATGTTTCTAAATAACCTATAATATTTTCTTAAAGAAGTAAAGTGTTTGTTTGTGCCAATACTATATAAATTAACTTAGGCAATGATTGGTCATCTCTGCAACTAACCCAATTGTGCCCTAGTTGTTTATCTCTTTGCACCCTAGGTGAGTGCACTATTTCACTTGCATGATGTGTTGGCATGGTGAGTATCAATGTTAGGAAAAAATGTGTGTTGCAGGCTAATGGTAGGCACATAGGAAATTTAACCAATAAATGGTCATTTACCTTTTACCTATTTATAAGATTATTGTAATGTATAATCCCAACTTATGGATGTTGAAGATGTATCACTTGAAAATGAAAACACATAAAAATGCATGATGTATAATTTCTTTGCTTCGTATATTTTCTTAGTTGTACGTACCATTGATTTGAAAAAAAATGAGTAATTTAAGTTTTAATATTGGTTCTTGTAATGTAGAAAGCATCATAGAATATAGAGATGAATTTATTGATGATGGAGATGAATCACATGAGATTGATGAGGGATCCATTCATATTGATGATAAGGGTCATGATCAAGACAATATACATAATTTATCTAACTAAAACTTGAGAGAAAGAGAGAGAATTTTGAAAATACGATGAACTACTTAAATTGGTGATGGAAAAAACACTATTGACTTGTACTCAAATGTAATACTTTATAGACATCATTTATAAGATAAAGGAGAAGATGGTTGAAAAAAATGTCATGGGTTATATCATTGTTGCAGACCTTAAATCCTTTTCAAATAGGTAATTACTCACATTAACATAATAACTATTTGTATTTTTCATATCCTTGAGCCAAAACATTGGTTAAGGCTTCAAAATTTATGATGTAAAAATATATAAAAAGTAATTCCTAGTTGTGTCTACCTTTTTTTACAGTTAATATGGGGCCCAAGAGTGCTTCCTTACTAACATAATTGTGGGAGGGTGCCCCAGATAGATAAGATTAGCTAGATAGACTATATATAGAGAGGGGAGGATATGCTCAAGAGTCTATAATATTCACTACGTTCAAGATAAGATATATATAGGGAGGGCCAAAGAAACTCTATCTTGAGGGAAAAAAACTAGACCCCCATCCCCATTTGTAGGGAGAGGGAGAGGGAGAGGGAGAGGGAGCGGCCAAAAAAATTAGATATTTGAGAGGAAGAGTATGAAACATTTGAATTTCCACATAAGCTAGTTACTTGAGGATAGTGACCAAAGAAGCATAAATAGGAATTTGGAAGAGACCTTAGTCCTAAATAAGGTGTGTTCCACTCATATTCCACGTTATATATATGATTTATTTTGATTAAATTAAGAAATTAACATTTATGGTTTGAAATTTCATTAGAAAGACGTTTTTTATTCACATTGATGTTTATCATATATAACTAATAGTTAATGTGGCATGGGGGAGTACATTAAATTGAATGTCCATTAGTTTTTTTTTTAGTTGACCGTTGATTATTTTATGTTTAATGTTTTATAAGTAAAATTGAATGTACATAAATCTATAGAGTAATACAATAGTGATTATAATTTTATTTTTGGAGACCATAGTTCTAAAATTGATCATTGATTATTTAATATAGTTTTTGATGTAGTGCAATGTTCGGTTAATGCAATTGTTAATTCAACCACAATATGAGAAGTCGACATAGTGTGGGATTCCTCCTTATATAAAACCTCCAAAGATAGCTAGTTTTGTTTCCTACTCTAATACATAAAAAGGAAAGATTGATAGGGATGAAAATAAAGAAAATGATGATGTAATAGAATAAGAGTGGGTTGATTCATTATCTCTGTAACACAAATTGATTCAAACTAAGAAGAAGAAAATTTGAGTACAAAATAAAGCAACAAAATGAAAGAGTTGAAATATAATCTTGATATGGAAATAGGATTAGAATATATAAAAAGAAACAAAAAGGATGAACACTTATAGTCATGAATTATTTTATCAATTTCAAAATAGTTCACATATTATACATTTTATTTGTAGCAAAAGGCTCAAGAAAGTCCTCACACAACATAATAGAAAAGAATTTCGATTGGAATTCTAAAAATACACAGAGAATTAACTAATCTAAGAAATCAACATATTTATCAAAAGAATTCTTTACAATATATAGAAAAAGAGGAAGAGGGATATCAACATATTTATCAAAAGAATTCATTACAATATATAGAAAAAAAGGAAGAGGGATAAGAAATCAATTTTCAGCTCCTCATTTCTCAAAAGTAAAACGAGGATTTGATTAAAAATCTTACATTTGGTTCTTTACTATCTAGTTCTATATATTAGTTAGCTTTAAAAATATTCTTTTTAGATTTCCATAAAGCAGATACCAACCCATGTTGTTGTCCTATGTACTTGAAATATTTGACTTTAGTTAGCTTATGCATATTACAATAAATCTTTTTTATATATCTTTTTTATATAAAAAGATAAAGTTTCAAATAAAAATGTGTCAATATATTTTCCTTTATAAGATAAATCTAGTTTTAATATATAAACTTATATTACTTAATTAAATAATGCTCCAATTTTTTTATAAAAAAAAAAGCTAAATAGAATAAAACTAAGAATAATGGAATTTATTGCAAAATTTTCTTAACATTTTGTAGATCTCAAGGAAAGCTTGTAGGTTAAGCATGGATCCCAGAATTTTCTACATCCATTGGGCACAAGTGTCACTAAAATAACAAGTTTGTTTGGTGTAGTTTTGCCACTAAATTATTCTTTGGATTTGGAAATCAAAAGCAGGGGTTTGGGAGTGGTAGCTCTCAATGGGGTCAAGGGACAACACCCCAAAGCCAAGCACTTTTTTTTATTCTGCAGCCTTCAAAATTTATCGTCAAATTAGAAAATTTTAAATGTTTTGACCCCTTTCTAAATCGCTCTAAGATATTGAATTATACATAAGATAATTATTAATGATAGAAGATACACAGGTGCAATGCATTAAAAAACAAGGAAAACAAAGAAGAAGAAGATGATGACAAAATTGGAACTGTAATAGAAAAAAAAATTATTGAAGTTTTGTATAATATTTGAGAGATTAGATTTGTAGTGTCTGTGTCTTCGTTAATTTCATTCTTGTCTATGTAAATAAATACAAATAATGAAAGTGTACATTAATATAAAATGGAGGGAGATGAAATGTCGATTGAACTATTACAAGATTTAGTAACAATTGTTTCATTACCAGTGAATATCACGACATCACTAAATTACATTATTGATGAGTTATGGTCTATGATACAAACATTGTAGAAAATATGTGATAACATAGAAGTGGAGTTTGATTATGAAGATTAGCATGTAGATGTGTAACCCAATGTTGATGGTGTGGAACCCAACGTTGATGTTGCTTATGTTAACATGAGGTTGGATATGCAACAACAATAAGAGCTAGTGGCCCAAATCTTCCTAGATCAGTTGCCCCTCCTTTAAGAGAAATGGTCTCCATTGCATGTAGTTACAATAAAATATGTGAAAACAAAGTGAAAGCCTATGATTCTATATTGATTTACCTACCCCTTGAACCTATATCTTATTTTATTACTCTTCATCCAATCTACATCAAGGATCCATACATCTTGTTTCTTGTTCTCTGTATGTTTTAAACCCTGGTATGTTTTAGCCCCTAGACATTCACATCCGTTTTAGACACTAATGTCCAACTAATGTTTCTAGATGGATTGAATTAAAATATTGTTTGTTTGCATTACTAGCAAGTACTCAAAAACCATAACACCTTATAATAAATATATATTATCTTTAATATTTTGATCTTTTATTATGAGTTAATACTAACACATAGTATACATGACTATATCTTTTAATAATGTCTAAAAAAATCTAAAAAATCTAGATAACTTATATGTCAATTAGAGCAACTCTCAACAACCATTTATATACTAATTCTCTCTATAAATTCATCCTTATTTCAAATTTCAACTACCATTTTTATTAAATCTCTCTATAAATTCATTCTTATTTTATACTTCACTTTAAATATTGCCTATAGTTGCAAGTTCTTCTCACTTTAAATATTGTTTGTAATAACAACTATTACATTGCATTCACCAATTACTTTTTTTTCTCTTGTACTTCTAAGAACTCAACTACCATTTCTATTAAATCTCTTTATAAATTCATTTTTATTTTGTACTTCTCACTACTTTAAATATTGTTTATGATTACAAATACTTCTCAATTACTTTAAATATTGCTCTCACTTTACTTTAAATATAGCTAACTTTAAATATTACCCATAATAACAAGTGTTTTTCTTATATTGCTCTTAATAAAAAGTACTAAAATTATACCACAACTTTACATTTTCCAATTACTTTTGTTTTCATAAATAATATATATTATTAAATTTTACTTTATTATTCAAAAAAAAATTCCATAAACTATATATATTATTAAATTTTATTTTATTCAATTTTTTCTATAAACAACATATATCATTAAACTTTCCTTTAATCATTTTTTAAAATTTACCATCCTTCTATTTTTATCATTCCCTTATGATCATTGCAATTGCAACTTTAGTTTATATAAATTAAATAAAACGAGGTTAATAGGAATAAATTTAATATATCTAATATATTAACCTAACATTAATTAAATGAAGTTAATATTATTTATATTAAGGTTAATAATTACCATTGTGATCATTAAAATTAAAATTTTAATTTATTTTATTTAAATTAAATTAAATTAAATAGAAATTAAGTTAATAAAAATAAAATTAATATATCAAATATATTTACCTTACATTAAAACATTTATCATTTAATTCAATTTAATAAATTAATATTTTAAATGATAAATTAAAATTAAAATTAATAAATAAAGTAAAAATTACATTATAAATCTAAAATTATATTTAGAAATAAATACAATGAAATTTATATTTATAAATGTGCAATGAAGTAATATTTATTTGGGATGATGGGCTCATAAGAACAAAATTCTCATGTAAAATACATTTAACATTCATATAGTAAACAAATAGAATCAGAAATTTGAAAAAAAATCAAAATAAAAATAAATAAAAAATGAAGTACCGAGTCAATCTTTCTTATAATAATAATTTTTTCTTTCTTTCTTGATTGGTTGGGGGAGAAATCGAGTAAAGATGAAGGATTGGAAAAGTGAATCCTAAATGTATCGAATCTCCAGTACTTTATACAGTGTCTCATAAAAACATAAAATCTTTAATCTCCTTCATATATATATATATATATATATATATATATAAAATAAACAACAAATGATGAATTGAATAGCTAACGACCAAATGCAAGATAACCAAAGTCATGTTGGAAGCGAGAGGTCTATTGTTGCTTTGTTGATTTTAGGGCAGCGGTTCGCAAGGTCTATGATCAAGTCCGAGCTAAAATCAGAGCAAAGGGTGGACTATATGAGTGCTTTGGCACTGACATTGGGGTCAAACAGAGGTGTCCACTATCCCCCACTTTGTTTGCAATGTATACAAGTTAGAGGAGTGGATTAAAAAATTGGGTGGGAACAGTATACAACTAGCCTCATATGTGGTAAAACAATTGCTCTACACAAATGACCTTATCCTAATGGCTAAAATGGAACATGGTTTGCAAAAACATCTGAGAGCTCTAAAATTATTTTGTCAAGAGGTGGGAATGCAAATGAACATTAGTAAGACCAAAGTCGTGATTTTTTCTTGAAGAAGAAAAAAGATAATTAAAATTGGGTGGGGACGGCATACAACTAGCCTCATATGTGGTAAAACAGTTGCTCTATTCAGATGACCTTATCCTAATGGCTAAAACAAAACATGGTTTGCAAGAACATTTGAGAGCTCCAGAATTATTTTGTCAAGAGGTGGGTATGCGGATGAACATTAGTAAGACCAAATACCTGATTTTTTCTTTAAGAAGAAAAAAGAGAATTAAACTTTGAGTTCGAAGGCAACCGCTTGCAAGTGGTAAATGAATACAAGTACTTGGGCCTTGACTTCCAAATCTCAATTGGGAGGTTTGCAAAGCTAAAAGAATACAAAAGGGGTGGAAAGCCTTATACATGCTCCAAAACAGAGATGCAAATTTGCAGAATTATGGGATTGAAAAACCAAGATGACTCTTTTTGCACTACGTGTTATTCCAGTAGTGTTATATGTTGTGAAGTTTGACGCACAAACACATCAACAACAAATTGGAGACAAATAGAAAGGTTAAAAAATCATTTAATTACAAGTAGTTTCAAAATAAAAGCCACTATACCGTATGAAATTATGGTCGCTGAAGCAAGAGCACATAGATGAAGCAAAATGACAAATGGATGGACACATGGGCCATTAACATGCAACAATGTCCTAATACCAATTGCAAAAATCAAAAAAATATGTGCAAGAAAAAGTCAAAACAATCATGTGGACAAAACCGCTAGAATGAAAAAAAAAATACCATATCAAAAACTTTAATCACACATGTACCCATGAACAAAAGCACTATATAAAAGTGGAGATAAAATAGAAAATTAAAATGCTACTTGCCCAATTAAAAACCACTGCACACCATCTTTAAATGTGAAATCTAAAGATGAAAAACACCCAAAGAAAAACGGTCAAAAAGGGTTTGTCAATTTAAAGAAAAGATAATAAAAACAGCAGATTACTTCACTAAAATTCATAGCAAACGATCAAAGCTTAACAAGGAAATCAGAAAAACTTAGAAGAAGCAATATGGAACAGCGTGTTGGAGGGATTTGCTTCATAGAGTCTATTAAAAACTTTCATTCATTCATCCACCATTGCAAGTATTATTTTTTTTTGGTAAGAATTATGAATACCTCGATAGATGGGCATCAAACGGTGTCAACTATCACATTTATCTTCTATGTATCTTTCAAAAGTGAAGTATCAAGTTGACATTTCTCCATCATGTCCTCGTCATTTAAAGGGAGAGATAACGACGAAAGGTTTCGTGCAAAACAAGAAATATACATATAAATCTATCGATCAAAACTGAGAACCCTTTTGCCAGTTAATCATGGAATGCAACTATCCGTAAGAACAAATTTTGTTTCCTTGTATTTTTTTTTCAATGCGACTTTGTAATCACCCTGTTACATGCGGGGACCTTTCAAATGGGCCACAGATTATGACCACACTGACCTACACATACACTATACAAAAACCAATTACATACGACCGTGGCGTTAAACGGAAATTACACATCAGCCCACGTTGGTGCCGACGAGGTCGCTGGCGACATTTTCCACATTTCACCCCGCCGGGCGCTCTATACAACAGAAAAACAAAAGCAAAGCACCCTCAAGTGCAATTTGACCGAAACATAAAACCCCCCATGTGACCGTGACCATGACCATAACCCGAATATCTGTTAGCGCCCATGTGACGTTAACGCAGAAACCTCTCTACCTGGGCTGCTGGATCCTACGGGGGCTGGTCTTCACATTCACAATCTGTGGCGGCTTCTCACAGCATTTCACCTCGTATTTCGGTTTGCAAGGCTTTCCGTTGTTAAGAGGCTTAACCAGCACCGAATCCTTCTCATTCACTTCTGTTAACAGAAATAGAGTTTTAAGGGTTTCATCCATTAATTTTCCCAGAAACACCGTGTAAATTCTCCAAAAACTACAGGTTTAGTAAGTTTCATCAACTAGATTCTCCAGAAATTACTTATGAAACCATACAATACCATATTTATGAGGATCGTGAATTATATTCATAGGAAATCTCGTAAATTTGTCCTAACTATTTATTTTTTCTTACCTGCTGCGTGCTGTGGCAAATCGAAGAATATCCCATTCGCAAACTCTCCGTCGAGCGCAGAGCACTGCAAAAGAGCCTCCTCCAGCTCAGAAAACTCGTCTTCCTCGTCGGGATCTTCTAGGGTTTCAGGAAACAGATCTGCGAAGCACTCCGCCTCGTCAAACGTTTCATAGCGCTCACGGAGCCAGTAATCGCGAAACCACGGCGAGGACTGTACGAGCTTCCACCATTCAGGCGAAAAGTCTTCAACCTGCTGATACGCAAGGGGAATAAACAGCGGCGCGTCCGGATTTAACGTAGAGTTTCCATTTCCTCGCGATGCAACGGCCATCCTATCAGCATATAAAAAAATCGAACCTGCAATCTCCCTGTCAAAAAGAAAAACACATTATTTCGCAACCCTTAAATCGGCCAAAAACAGCGTTTCAATAAAAAAATCAGCAAACAGGAAACCCCGACGGCCAGGTCCAGTCCAGGAGACCCCGCTAAACTATCATACCTTAAACTAAAAACAATGCCTTCGCTCAAATTGGTCTCAGACAATTAAAACAAGAAACCCTCTTCCACCCTTTGAAAATATCATTTGTTACATCCTCTGCAAGAGCGTTTATTTATCGTGCTCGGGGTCGGACGTTCGGTATCACCGAGGCTGGTGGCTCGGATCCGAGCCTACAATGGCCCACAGTATGGAGTACGGAATGCAGGGGCCACCACCAATACGAGCAGCTCGCCTAACCCGCGGTTTCCGCGCCTGTCGATTTCGTTTACCGGTGTTACCGGCTTGAGGCCTCGCGGCTACTGACACGTGTGCGTGAGATATTTTTAGACGGCCGTATCCGCGTGACTTTGTCCTGCGTGTCGGTTGCCCGAAATAATTATATGAAACGGACCGATACATTTCGAGAAGCCGTTGCAGCGTGGACAGATCGTGGCCGCTTGATGGGCTCCGATCGGACGCTCAAGATTAAAACTTTGAATAACTATTTTTTTGAATGGACGGTGGACCGAGCACATGGTGGGACCGGACACCCTTGGGCAACTTGCGAAGGATGGCCGTTGACGTGGACTTGGATTTCATCCTCATCCTCTTGTCACGTGGTCTGTCTTTTATTTTCCTTTTAATTTATTTCCCTTACGTTTTTTGGGGTTTTAAGCAACAAAGCATTGTCCAACTGTAGCGTAGCGGATTTGATATACCAATCTTCGTCATCATTGCGAGGCTGCCTGTGATTTCTTCCCACCTCTGCACCCCCGCCTGTCAAATAAAAATTTGTTGACCGCTATGATTTTTTTATTTTTAGTGCCTTCCTTTTCACGTTCCAAAATTTTTTTTAAAAACTCATAATTAGTGTTGTTATTTATTCCAAGACACGTTTACAAAGTAATTTGACAGTGGCCGGCCATTGACACCAACCCTCTACCCTCCCCTCTCCCCTCTCGAAAGCGGTTGCTTCGTGGATGGAGAACGAACATCTATTCTAAATTCATCTTATGATGTATGTGGTGGCATCCGAAGAAGCTTCACCTTTAACCCCCCCCCCCCATTCTTGTTTAAGATGCAACCCAATTAGTTTGTTGATAAACATGGACGCCACCTCAGAATTTATCATGTTTCTCTCACTCCATCTATTCAATACTTCGAATTAAATTCTGTTTTATCGAAAATAAATAGAATCGTTTTAATTGATTGCATCACCTTTCTAGATGGAATGATGAAAGATCCTCTCTCATCAAGGTGTCGAGTGACTCTTCCATTTTTATGGGATATAAAAATAAATGAGACACTATTTTTTGAATGTATATTTATCATCTATTTAATGTAATAGAATTATAATTTTTTATTTTAAATTAAAAAATTAAATAATATTTATATTATAAAATGATATTGTGATAAATAAGGTTAGTTGTATTAAGTATCTAACATATCAGTTATGATGTAAAGTATTTTTCCCTTGCCTTATCATATTATAACAATTTATTAGATTTTATGAATTTTTTTCAATTTTGATTAGTGTTTAATTATGTACAGTTCGGACCTTTGCCCTTTGGGCAGTTTTTTATTTAATGAGTTCCTTGCATGGACTTCCATTGTTAAATGCATCTCAATCTGGGGGCAAAGACCTTAGCACAAAAAAAAGCTCATAAGTTATCCCAAAAGTCTTCCACAAGGTAATGTACCCACTTCTCAAGAAAATCCTCTTCTTGTTATTTTCCAAATACTTGATTTTAAAATTGCATGCCATTGGCTTGAAACCCATACACTTATTAGATATTTTGCAGGTCAAAATATCCGTGAGTCCATGCTCAAATTTTGGGTTAAGAAAACACGGCAACTGTATGATATAAAGCTAGACAGGGTACAAAACTTAACCAAAAACTTTTCCCTTTTTAGGTTTGCAGTGCTTACCCATTGTGTTGTTATTCTCGAACATGGACCTTGGTATGTTAGAAGTACACTACTGGTATTTTCCCCATGGTATAAAGACTTCATAGTTTATGATAAATCCTAGCTCAACGTCCTTATGTGGGTAGAATTTTGTAGCATATCGATGCATCTATGGCCTATTATGGAACAACTTATCAAACCCTTGAGTCATTTGGTGTGTTTTGTAACAAACAAGATTTATTCTGCTAGACCTCATAGGAGAGTTTGCATTGAAGTGAACCTCACATAAGGCCTTAGGGAAACCATTGATATATAGGCTAGTAGACAACAATTCACTCAACGAGTTTTGTATATGAATTTTCCTCATACCTATTTTAGTTGTTAGTTGGTTGAGCATAAGATAAGAGAATGCCCTCTCATGGTCATCGATAATCCCCGACCAAGCCCACAACTAAGTAAGGAAAAACTCGGTAAGGACTAATGATGGTTGACAAGTCATACACTGATGAAATAAACAAGACAATCTGAACAATAGAAATCCCAATGCCGATAATAATGTTAACCTTAAGCTAATTGTGATCATCGTTATGGTGAAACCACCACTTGTTGCTCAAGCTCTGGTTGCACAAGCCACTCATGTTAACCCTATATTGATAGTATCAAACATTTTGTAGTCATCTATTTTTTTTTAAATCACAAGAATCTCTAACTCTGACATTCTCTGCAAGGGCGAGTATTCCCTCATTGTTAGCCCTATGGCCAAGGGAGATCCCTCTTACCCCATGCCAATAAGGGACGCGACGCTCACAGAGTCCTTCCCCGAGCAGACAGGAGGATAACTATGTGTAGGAAGAATGTGGGCTAATACAACTTGCAAACTTTCTCACCAAAAGTCAACACCATAATTTTTTGAGCAATAACTTTTGACACCTACAAACCATGATGGTGAGAATATGAACATTGATACTTATTCATGAATATTTTTTCATGGAAAGTGTGTGACACAACCTAAAAATATATGATTAAAACTAGTTGTCAATAGTTTTCTAAAATGTATGCATTATGCTTAAAATAAGTTAAGATTATTGGTCTTCCCCCACAACTAATAGTAAAAATGATTTGGCTTGATGATACATGTCAAATGTCCTTCCATGAAATGGAACCTAGCAGAGTCATCACTTTGATGGCCTTGATTTATGCCTCATTTTTAATGGACTAGGGAGTGTGCATGTTTAACTGTGCCACTTGGATACTTTGTTGTTTTGATGGTTGGTCCATTGCTTAGTTAAAATTTTTGCTTCCGATAACATTATGGAAAGATCAAATTTTTAGCAATAGTTAGCAAAATAACTTCCCACATAAAACTAGATTGTATGTGGATATTTTAACATGATTCAATATGAGGAAGATAAAGAAGGGTGCTTGCCCATGAGATGGTATGCTAGTGAATGAGAAGCCTTATTTTATATGCAAGACAAATTGAGGTTGTATAATCCTAACCACCATGGTAGACACTCCCCCTCTACCACTTGGTTCACTTGGTCAATTTTTTGCCAAGGGACTAATAGAGTGTTTAAGTGGCTAGACAGAGCATTGCTCATAGAACAAGATGACTTTACCTTCACCTAGTGATTTGATAGACCAATCAACGTTCTTGTTGATATCATTCTTTCAAACCACCAACCCACTAAGGTCTACATAAAATGGTTGGTTCCTCCTACCAAAAAAATTAGCAACCAATTTTATCTCAACACTTCACATTTGAAGCATAAGCGTACCTTTATGCACATCAAATAGGTTTGGAATATTTCCTCACACCTTATTAGTGCCAAACATTGGATTAAGTGGTGGGAAGAAGTCATAGTGTGCACTACAACATTCTTAAGTGTTTTTGGTAAGCAATTATCTTTATTCAAAAAACAAGCCAATATTTCTCGCATCAAATAGTTCAACAGGATGACCCAAGAGCATAATTATGTCAAATGGTCAAGCTAGTTGAGATTCACCAAGCTTGAAGTGCTCAAATCTAATCTAGAATCCACTAACTCAAGATTAGAAATGGGGCTTCTAAGGAATTATTCTAAGACTGATAGCTAAACATTCTACTGTTCAAATTAAAGCATTCATGTCATGTCCCATTTTTAATTAATTTAATTTTTGTGGGAAAATTTCTCATTCCAACATTTTCCATGGAATAAGGAAGGAGTTGGGAAAATAATTTATTTAATATTTTAAGCCCACGGTTATTTTATATTTTCAAGTTGTTTAAATGGGGCCAATTAAATATTAAATATATTTTAATATTAATGGGAATTAGCAAGTTGAATGTCTACAAGGAAACTTACCAATTGGGATGTGGCTTTCTAGGAGGAGATAACGATGAGCTTCCAGGAAAATTTGCTAATTTGCTCTTGATTTCTTATCCTCAAGATAAGTGGGTCAAATTCAGGAAAGTTTGGGAAATGGAAACAAAGGAGAAAGAGGTAGGATCTAAATGTTTTATGGGAAAGATGATAAAGATAGAATTAGTTGCCTTTTCTAACTCATGTCATATTCTCAAATCAGGGATATTGGGATTTTAGCACCAAATTTGGGGCCTCTATATTTATATGTCAAGATTTCCTTATGGGCTATATTTTGCCATTTCAACAAATTCTTGGACTTTACGGTTCAAATTTACATATGAGGATGAAAACCTTCAGGTGAGGAGATCAGTGGATGAAAACCGAATGATTTAAAGATTAATAGGACTTATCTCCTTTGATTTAGAGAGGTGATCTCATTCAGAGATTGCATTGGAGCTTCACAAAGTTGTAGGATTTCAGCTTGACAGTTTGTTTGTTTGCAGATTTCATAATAGTTTATAGAGCCGTTTGTTTAACCAAGTTGTTGTACCTTATGTTTGTTGTTAGTGTGTCATTTTTTGATGTGTAATATGCCTCAAAATCATCTATAGAATGTTTGGGTGGTTGAATGTTGTTTGGTGGGGGATCTACTTTCAATTGGTGTATGTATGCAGGATTTTAGAGTGTGTTTTGTGAGTAGATTTCAATACTTCCTCTTAATATTTGTTCTAGTTGTTATTTATGTCAATGTGAATTTAAATAAATCTAAATTATCTATAATTTCATCATAAATATCATTAATATCATCTAAAGTTCATATTTTATCATTTTTGTGTCTCTTAGTGAAATCGAGTGTACGAAAATTGATAGTTTTGAATGCAAATTTGTGTAGAGTTAACAACTCTAGTAATGTTATGATATATAAAAATAATAGGTAATAAAATTTATATTATTTTATTTTATTTAATATTAATTGGAGTTAAAATAATTTTATCATTGCATTTGTATCAAAATTGCCGATTTCGGGGTCAATCAGTGTAGGGAAATTAGGTTTCTTTTGAGAGCTGATCATAATACATTTTCAGACTTGATATTCTTTTAAAATTTTCCATTGGGCACATGATATTTGTATCATATCTGAGATATTTCCATCTTGTTTGGGAATATAACCATTGTTTTAGTTTATTCATGTGCATGTAAGTTTTAATGGTTGCATGTGTGGTGTTTGCCATTGCATGTTAATTTAACAGGATCAATTTTTATTGTTGATGTGAATCATGAGAGGTTTTATTCAATATCTAATTAATTACATAATATTGATGGAAAAACTTGGAAGAACAACTAAATGGTAAGAAAATTACTATAATTATGATGAGTCATTCAAGGCTACTGTCTCATATAGAGACTATGTTGATCTTATGAATGATTGGTTTTCAACACCCACTTTTGATGGTAGTGAGAAGATTACATCTCGATCTTGGTTGAAGGTATTACAAACATATTTTTCTCTCAATCCTATGAAGGATAAGTATGTCATCTAGTACATTACTTTGCATCTTGAGGGAAATGCTTATTATTAGTGGAAGCAGGGTATGTCCACACAAGGACGTGATCAGGTATGTACTTCTGAAGATTTCAGTCAAAAGATACTTGAAAATTTTGATCCTAGAAATGAAGATAAATTAGAACCAAAAGAACACCAAGCCGTAAAGGTTAAAGGTAAAGATTATTTGTTTGAAAAAAAATATTTTAGTGGTTTCTAATGAGTTTACTTGTCATGACAATGTTTGTCTCAATGAAGTCAACAAGAAGACAATTTTACAAGTTGAAGATGAAGATTTAATAATTAATAAGAACTAATGGGATCCAATAGATACCTACTAAGACTTTACGGATTGAAAAGAAGGATTCGATGCCATATGAGAATATTCAGCAAGATAGTTGTATTGATGAGTATGATTTTGGGAAGGATGCCCTAGTGGAGACTTATTCTATTGATGATACTCTTCATGAGAAGGGTGGTACTACTACAAATCCCTCATACATTTTCAAATCAGCTAATGAAGGTAAACATTTTGATTGCTTTTTTGACTACAACTTGAGAAATAAGGATGTTGGTAGAAGCAAGGATTTGTTGCAACATTTTCAAATGATGTCATTACAATGTTTATGTCATGACGAGAAGTATCCTAACAATATTGAAAAGATGAAGGCTGAAAAATGGAAGGGAGGTCATTTCTCTCAACATCAAAATGTTTCATACATGATGATGTGGGATTCGGGTGTTTTATCTAAAACCAACATACAGATTGAAGGTAAAAAATCTTTGGTAATAGACGATGTTTTATTGACTTCTAGGATTGCATGTGTCAGTAAAAAGATGATGAAGTCAAATAAGAAAGAGATTTACTTAATGGATGCAAAGAGTTCAAGATGGAGGAACATGCACTAACCCCCAAACTTTGAAAGGGTGAGACAATGATTAGTTTTTAGAGTAGTGTGGTGGATGGATATGCATTTGAAGATTATTTTTTGAGTTGTAAGGACAAAGATGTTGAGGGTATCTCAATAATTCCAACCTCATCAAAGGTGGATGAGCTCATTATTGGCAACCTAAGGTATTAAAACAATGATCATATTTTAGATTTGTTGTTTCCTCTTATGTCACTGTGAAATTTCAGTCATCATGGAAAACATGCTAACAAAGGTGATATAGTAAGGGATATAACTTACAATATAGGGCATGAGAACTCTTTGATTCAAATTCAAGATTGTTTTTGCATATGGGATTGGGGTGATCTTTTAGAGTCAAAGTGGATAGAGGCATTGATATTATTATTGAGTTCTCCATCTATTGCATTTGGATTAAAAGAGAGTTTATAGGGAATCATATGGGGTTTATTCGACATTCTAACCACTTTATGAAGGTAAAATATGACAACCACAAGATTTTTACCATCTATGAAGCTTTGAACAAGATATTGAGAGTTGAAGAACTTATTGATGAATTGTAGGAGGTAGTTTATTCCCTAGTAACTAATTTGAGGACATGATACCATTAAATTCAGGTGAGGGATATGGATATATACAAGATAACATTCAAGAGACACTTTAGACATTTTGAGTTCATGATCATGCGAGGTGATTTGACTAATGCACTAGCCACCAAGGTGAATCATGTATTTAGTGATCATTTGATGTTTTCTGATAGTATTTTGATGTGTAGCAAAGCTTGGGAAGATCATATGTGGAACATGGCATTGACTATTAAAGTTTTATAGCAACATGCTCTGGATATAATGGAATCTCTCTATGATTTTGAGGTTACAAAGCTTTTATACTTGGGCCATGTCATCAGTGCTAGATGCATACAAGAAAATACCACACTAGAAGACTTTGATAAGTGGGAGAAGGTAAGTTTATTTCATGTCCTTATTATTTCAATTTCTTCACAAAAAATTGTTAAAAAATGTGATGCTACTGGAAATAGAGTTGCTTTGGTTACAATGCAAATGAGGAAGTCCATAAAAAATGAAAACATGAAGTTCGAAGATTCAAAAGAGAATTTCCCTAGATATGACGAGGAGATGTTTTCCATCATGTATGCTTTGAAAGAGTTTATACATCATCAATTTTGTGGTAAACATGTGGTGGATATAGATTACATAAGATTGAAGTTCCTCTTGGATCTAGATGATTGGAGTGATGAATCACATAAATGGGTAAGGGAAAACAATGTAGATGTTGATTTTTTTTCAAAAATGATTACTTTTTGGTATGTTTCTACCATTAATAGAGATTGTATGTTTCCCACCATGGTATATTATGCCAATGTATTATTTGACATTGACATTTTAGATAAAATTTTGAAGGTTGACAAGTCTGTGTTGGTGGATGGTCTCAAGGAGTACATCATCTCCCATCAGAATAAATTATTGTTTGCAGATTTGGAATTCAAAGTGTGGTGGTGTGAATGTTATTATTTTAGGGTGATAAATTTTATTCCTCTAGTGTATTCATGTTGTTCTAGATCTGTCCATGAAGCTGAAACTAACATCTTTCAAGTTGAGGTAAAGTTTAGGTCCATTAGTGTGTATTTCAGCAATGTGTATTTCAACATTGTGGGGGTAAAGGTAGTAATTATTTCTATAATGTGTATCATCTATTATGGAGGATGTATTCATGGTTATAATAGTCCATTATGTCGTAAAAATAATAGTTATATCATTATAAGAAGTTTCTAGAGTTTTTGGTTTAAATTATTTCATGCAAATCCTTATACATAGTCGAGAAACAAGTTGAAAAGGGGAGCTTATTGATGGAAAAGGATTTTATGCATACTAAATACCAATGGATAGCATGGATAAATTGGTTATACCTTGAATATTTATACAACCATGTCATTCATCTCAAGTTCACTACTCTGATATTTACAAGAATTTTAGGAAAGAAGTTGGATAAAGCTGCAATTGGAGAGTCTATAGAAGCTCTTCAGGAAAATGAAGACTAGCTTGAGAATTGGAGAGAAGAGATAATTATCTTACATATCAAACATTACACAATAGGTTGGTTATATTCATTGCTTGATTCAAGTTGAGAATGGAAAGGTTTAATCATACATTGCATTGTAGATTCCCTCCCAAATTACACTTATGATTTGGTAAGTATTGAACATTTATTTGATATATATTGTCATGAGAGCAAGTTATTAAAATATATTACTTACACAAGAATGTTATGGATGATAGATAGAATATATTATGCAATGCACTTTGGTAGAAAATGTCTCACTTGATAGGTACATGTTTCAGATTACATAGGCAAAATAGTTTGATCGGCTTGGAGATATTTGAGTATTTGGATGTCCACAATGTTCCTTGGCAAAAGATAAACCATCCAAAAGGTATATGATTTAGACTCTGTGGATAATATGGTATAAATCACCACATTGGCATGGTGATTCTTGAGCGGCCTGGGTTGTTCTTATTTGAGAACAAGAAATTTTGGGAAGGGCAGACTTGTCATGTCCCATTTTTAATTAATTTAATTTTATGGGAAAAATTATCATTCCAAAATTTTCCATGGAATAAGGAAGGAGGTGGGAAAATAATTTATTTAATATTTAATATTTTAGGCCCGTCGTTATTTTCTATTTTCAAGTTATTTAAATGGGACCAATTAAATATATTTTAATATTAATGAGAATTGGCAAGTTGAATGTCTACAAGGAAACTTACAAATTGGGATGTGGCTTTTTAGGAGGAGATAATGATGATATTCTAGGGAAACTTTCTAATTTTCTCTTTCTTTCTTATCCTCAAGATAAGTGGTTCAAATTCAGGAAAGTTTGAGAAATGGAAACAAAGGAGAAAGAGGCAAGATCTAAATGTTTTATAGGAAAGATGATAAAGATAGAATTAGTTGCCTTTTATAACTCATGTCATCTTATAAAATCAAGGATATTGGTATTTTGGTGCCAAATTTGGGGCCCCATGTGTATTTATATGCCAAGATTTCCTTTTGGGTTATTTTTTGCCATTTCAACAAATTCTTGGACTTTACGGTTCAAATTTGCATATGAAGACAAAAACATTTAGGTAAGGAGATCAGTGGAAGAAAACCCATTACATTAAAGAGTCATAAGATGTATCCCCTTTGATTCAGATAGGTGATTCATCTAGAGATTTCATTAGATCTT
The DNA here is from genome assembly GCA_037957365.1 of Torreya grandis. Taxonomy (NCBI): domain Eukaryota; kingdom Viridiplantae; phylum Streptophyta; class Pinopsida; order Cupressales; family Taxaceae; genus Torreya; species Torreya grandis. Next base: position 1,608,265 of record JARHVA010001378.1, read on the forward strand.
CATAGAGTTGCAGGGTTTTAGCTTGACTAGTTTGTTTGTTTACATATTTTAGAATAGTTTATGGAGCCATTTGTTTAACCAAGTTGTTGTACCTTGTGTTTGTTGTTAGTGTATAATTTTTTGATGTTTAATATGCCTCCAAATCATCTACAAAATATTTGAGTGGTTTCATGTTATTTGGTTGGGGTTCTACTTTCAATTGGTGTATGCAGGATTTCAAAGTGTGTTTTCTGAGTAGATTTCAGTACTTCCTCTTCAGATTTGTTTCAGTTCTTATTTATATTGATGTGAATATAAATAAGTCTCAATTATATATAATTTCATCATAAATATCATTAATATTAATTGAACTTCATATTTTACCATTTTTGTGTCTCTTAGTGAAATCGAGTGTAAGGAAATTGAGAGTTTTGAATGCATATTTATGTTGAGTTAACAACTCTAGTAATTTTCTAATATAGAACAGGAATAGGCCATATCATTATTGTTATTTGGTGTTATGTACTAGTATTTTGAGTTTAAATAAGTTTATCATTGCATTTGTATCAAAATTGCTAATTTCAGGGTCAAATGGTGTAGGGGAAATTGTCAGGGGATCTAGCTCTACCAATTAGAGCACATATGATTACTTCTCGTATTAGCAATTAAACACAGAATTATACCAGAATGATAAAGTAGCTAGAAACTTGAGACAACAAAGAATTTGAGAGACAATACACACTCTTGTATTAAATATTACTAGAAGAAAATACAATAAGGAAGATGCCACTTCTTCCTCCACCTCAAAGGCTTGCCACACCTCAAGACCTTCTTCCCTCTCTCTCTTGCTCAACACAACAACTCTAAAGCCTGAGTTATTATCCCTCCTTGAATGCTTCAGCTGATCTCCTTGACCTTACACCTATACATCTCCTTGACCTTGCTTGCTTCAATGTTTTTACTTGCCTACTTGTTGATTACAATACATGCCTTATGGGTCTTTAAATAGAATCCCATGCTTACAAAAAATAGAAATCTAACTACAATAATTAGACACGCATCTCGTGACTATAATTAGTCATTTGACATGCAAACACTCGCTTCACTTAATTGACTGTTCGTCAACAGCAGTTCTCGAAATACACAGGCGATCGACGCTGGTCCATGCTTGTCTGGTGCTGCCGACGTCGGTCGACTATCTGCCATCGCTGGTCTCCTTCTCCACTACATCTGACCGACGTCGGTCCTACTGCCGATGCCAGTGGCTTTGGTTCTTCAGCATCCTTCCTTGTGTCTGCAAACAGTTGAAGCTTTTAGCTCCACACCTTAACAATCTCCCACTTGGAGATAAATAGCTGCTACTGTACATGTACCTGTACACCATCTATTTTGTTCCTTTGGCCTTGTATCCCTCTTCAAAGTCACTCTTGAAGACCAACCACCATGCAAACCTGTGATGCAATACCTGTATCTTATGCCACAAGAATTTTGTTGCTCCCAAATTCTCCATGACATACTTCTGAACCAACTCTACCCTTAGCTCAGAAAACTCCATGTATATGAAACCCTGCAACAAGTAACACAATACAGTAACAGGATAATGTAGCTAATATTATCCAACCTGGTAAAGATAAAATACAATGGTCAAACCTCCATTGCCTGCAGCCTAAACAAGACCATATACCATAGCCTTCTGTCTCATGTGTCCATCCACTCTCCTCTCTAAAACGGGAATCCATCCCTCTGTCCAGTGCTTTCTTCCAGCTGACAACTCTACCAACAAATACCTGTTTGGCTCTTCTCCAAGGACTCACACTCCTCATCCATGCCAAGCTCCCACTGTTTCTGGATTCTACCTGCATTGCTTCTTCCGTCTTCCTAGTTCATGATTATCAGTAAGCAATATAAAGAAGGTGAACAACGAATATGAGGTTCACATACCTTTTTTGACCTCCACATGGGTGTTTGAGACTTAAAGATCCACCCAACATCCGTTCTAGTGACCGATATCGGCCATCTCCCAGTCTGCTTCTGACCAATGTCGGTTCCCTGCACTGACCCTGACTGCCGACATTGCTTCCCTTCCTATTCATGTGACCAAGCCTATTAGGCCACATCTTCGAATCTACACCAGAAGTAGAATCAATAATACAAGTAGACAGATAAAGAGTATCTACTTTCTTACCTCTTGCTAGAACAAGTGCTCCCTTGGTAACCTTCTCAGAATCCGCTGTGAGGGTTATTATGCATCCCTCATCTCCCAACCTTCCTACAAAAATCAGACTCTGCTTCAGAATTGGAACATGCATGACCTCTTTCAACACCCATGTGTTGTCAATCTACAATCTCAGCTGCACTTTCCCTTTGCCAACTATCTGACAAGGCGTACCATCCCCTAAATAGAGCACTCCAAAATCTCCCTGTTCATACTCATAGAACAAATCTCTGTTTGGGGATGCATGAAAAGATGAACCAGAATCTAAAATCCATGATCCTACCTGACTATCCGAAGAAAGTATGAGAGCATCCTGCATCACAATATTTGCATCCTTTGCTTCTTCCATACCTGCATGTTGATTCTCTTTTATCTCTCAACCAACACTCCTTCTTTGTATGTCCTTTCTTTCCACAAAACCAACAGGTAATACCTTTGGACTTGGATCTCCTTCCTGACCTTGATTTCCCTTGCTCAACCTTCTCCCTTTGCCTTTCCCTGCTTTCTGCACTTAGAGCATTCCCTGATGATTCACCTATGCTTCTCCTGCGTATTTCTTCATTCAAGATCACACTCACAACATCATCAACTTTTAAGATTTTAGAAGCAGATGCAGAATTACTTACTGCCATAACCAAATCGTCCCAACTTTCAGGCAAAGAACATAAAATCAAGAGAGCCTTTACCTCATCATCAAAAACAATATTGACTGAAGCTAGTTGGTTTACCAAACCATGGAAATCACTGAGATGAGTATGTACCGATCCACCTTCCTGCATTTGCAAAGTAAATAGCTGCTTCATAAGATATACCTTATTAGAAGCCGAGGGCTTTTCGTATAAATTTGCCAAGGACTTTATCAACTCTTTCGTTGTCTTGCACTGTGATAAACTGGAAATCACAGATGATGCAAGGCTCAACCTTATGGAATCGAGAGCCTTTCGATCAAGAACGTTCCATTCTTCATCCTTCATATCTGTGGGTTTGCATGCAACCCCACCCAATGGTAAGTACAAATCCTTCTGATACAGATAGTCCTCAATCTGCATCCTCCAATGTTGATAATTCTTGCCGTTAAACTTCTCCATTCGTAGCCTACTTTCTTCTGCCATTGCTGAACTCCCACTCAATCAGAAAACCCTGTGAATGACCTGTAATCAAAAAATAATACCTTGCTTCCTGCAAACCTGGCTCTAATACCACTTGTCAGGGGATCTAGCTCTACCAATTAGAGCACATATGATTACTTCTCGTATTAGCAATTAAACACGAAATTATACTAGAATGATAAAGTAGCTAGAAACTTGAGACAACAAAGAATTTGAGAGACAATACACACTCTTGTATTAAATATTACTAGAAGAAAATACAATAAGGAAGATGCCACTTCTTCCTCCACCTCAAAGGCTTGCCACACCTCAAGACCTTCTTCCCTCTCTCTCTTGCTCAACACAACAACTCTAAAGCCTGAGTTATTATCCCTCCTTGAATGCTTCAGCTGATCTCCTTGACCTTACACCTATAGATCTCCTTGACCTTGCTTGCTTCAATGCTTTTACTTGCCTACTTGCTGATTACAATACATGCCTTATGGGTCTTTAAATAGAATCCCATGCTTACAAAAAATAGAAATATAACTACAATAATTAGACATGCAGCTCGTGACTATAATTAGTCATTTGACATGCAAACACTCACTTCACTTAACTGACTGTTCGTCAACAACAGTTTTGGAAATACACAGGCGACCGACGCCGGTCCCTACTTGTCTGGTGCTGCTGATGTCGGCCAACTATCTGTCGTCGCCGGTCTCCTTCTCCACTGCATCTGACCAACGTCGGTCATACTGTCGACGCTGATGGCTCTGGTTCTTCAGCATCCTTCCTTGCGTCTACAAACAGTTGAAGCTTTTAGCTCCACACCTTAACAGAAATCGGGTTTCTTTTGAGAGCTGATCGTAATACATTTTTAGATTTGATATTCTTTGAAAATTTTCCATTGGAGACATGAAAATTCAACAAGGATAAACATCATCTTACTATCCTGTCAGACATCCTTCAATCCTATGTTAAACATTACAAGTAGGTATTTCAAGCCTAATATTATAATGAAGAGTGAGAGGTTACTTTGCATAAATTCATCAATGGTGTGCCCTACAAGCTCTCCTTTAGCCAAAGAATGGCTTATGATGGGACTGTCTTTATTGATGAGCTTTCGAATGTTGTTAATTGTATGACACATGATAAATCCTCAAGAGTTGATGGATTTTCTTATGAATTATATCAAGTCTTAAGAGATTGTGTTGGTCTAGATTTACATAGTCTATATTAAAGTTTTAGCCATGTGCTCTTTACACAAGCTCATTAATTAAATAAATATCGAGTTCATCTTCAAAGTAATATATCTTGAGCTTATCACTAACTAGATACCTATCACCCTCCTCAATGTCTTATATAATATTATTGGCAAATATATGACCCTTAAAATTAAGTATTTTATTCTTTTAGTGGTCAAGCCAAAACAAATAGGCTTTATCCAAGGCATATAAATTCTTGACAACATTATAGTTGTTTGTGAAGGGATGTAATGTCCTCATAATCCCCCCAAAATATATCTTTTTCAAAATTAATTTTGATAAATCTTGTGATCAAATTGAATGGCCTTTCACTATCATCATGTTGCAAGACCTTGGCTTCAAACCTAAATTTTTGAAATTAGTCAAAATCATTTTCCAATATGCCTATGCCTATTTGACTATAAATGGGAAACAATACAAATTTTTTGTCATGTCTAAATCTATTAGGCAAGTGTGTCCTATGGATCCCTCCTTATATGTGTTAGTTGTCAAAGGTTTTGGGTACTTTAGGGGGATTATGCCTATAGAGGTCTTGTGAAGGGATTATCCATTCCCCATGCCCCTCAAGACTAGCTCATAAATAACCACCTTATTGACCATATTGACTTTGGGAATTAGCCATAACATAATACCCATGCTCACTCCACATTGCTAGAACTCAACACTAAGTACTCACTAAAATGACAAACTAAGTTCTAAGAGGCACCACCACTAAGTTCCAAGCCTAGTGTAGGGATGCCAACTAAGCATGATGTTAGCTTACAAAACCTTCCTAGGTGCACAAAATGACAAACTAACAAATCCAAGACACGTCAAATCTTGCTTCCTTAGAGGTCACAACGGGAATCATGAGGGATATTGATGGAGTTAGGAATGACAACATGGCTGTGACAAATAATGAGAAAATGATTATAAATAACATAGTAGCTAACTTGAATCTGGATGCCACATTATTTTTTTGATAAATGGGAAAGAAACATTAATTGTTGCATGACAACAGGTGAACTATTAAATAACACTACAATCATCCAGATGCCTATAAGAAATTGGGTCTCGATTGGAATAGGGGTCAAATTAGTAATGAAGTGTTGCTAGAATATTATTGTAATGTTTTAAATATAAGAGAGTTAATTATTTGATTTTTTTTAGTACCTAAAGATACCCTTGTAACCATGAACTATTTAATTATAATATTAAGGTGTTATTAATTTATCATTGATGGCCATGTGGATTAATTGCCTTGAGTATACTTAAATAGGTAATGTTTTTATGCTTGTAGAAGTGTGCTCTAGGTGTAGTTAGCTTGTGATTTCTCGGTAAGTATTGTATTCCCTTAGATGGGCCATTTCCAACTAACCCAATCCAACCTGGTTCCCCTCTTTGTGCCTTCGGTGAGTGTGTGAGCCTTGATTCACATGATATATTGGCACAAAAAGTGATTAAGTGTTGGGGCACGCAAATGAGCTAGGTTTTGGTGGCCGTTGGACTATAACACAACATACATTAAGGGGCATGCCTACATTGGGGGCATCTTAGTACATTTATCAATTTATATATTTCTATATTTATCCCTTAATCATAGTAAACTATAAATGGCTTTCTCTTTCATATAATTTTTATGGTGTTATTCCATATGGATATTGTGCTTTGCTACATTTGATAATGACATTTATTGATTATGAAGACTAAAATTACTTGTTATATGCATGTTTGATGCTCTTACTTATTACATTATGTGATGATGAATGTGTGTTATATTTTATGTTTCTATGAGTGCATTGATTGTGTGTTGTCACATTGTGCCTCAGTTATGTCAAGGATCTACTAGTCCATGGCATGGCCATGTTGTTTGTGTAAAGTCAGAGTCAAATCAAAGCCATGTTATGTCTTGAGTGCTTGTGTACATCATGATCATGTCTTTGTGTACATATGTGTAGCTACACGTATGTTTCTTATGGACCTTGGTGTCATGATTTCTATCACACATGCTTTCTATTGTGTGTGATTCCATCATCTCTATCATGCATCTTCTTCAATACTTATTGCTATGTACCTAATTTTTATATCTGCTTAACATGACACTTTTATGCCCTTTGCCTTGGATTAAAGTTTCATACATACTTCAATGATAAAATCTTTATAAAATGGCATATCTTATCATGTTTATATACATGTTTTACGTGATTACACTTTTCTATATAACACATGATCCACAGAGATCTTTATTTTGAGATGAATGATTCCCAAGCTTCATCCTTCAACTCAAAAGGGAGGAATACAATGGGCTTGTCTTGGAGATTTAGGCCATGACAGATAGATAATTTAGATTTTGGGTCAGATTATGTGATTTAAATGGGATAGATTGATGCATATGTGGGGCATTCTACATGATTATGAGTAATGATTGATATATTATATGACATTACAAGATAAATTATATGGGTTGGATCGAGCATATTGATGGATAAATTATGATGTCATATATCACTTTAAGGTACAGATGGATCAAATTTGGGGCATGAATGTTGTTCATGCAAACACATTTTTATTTCTATATTGAGGATCGATGGTACTATGTAAGCACTTTGGGTCTATAATCCATATATAGTATTCGACTTTACATACAACCCTATTTTTGGGTTCCACCTTGATATACAAACATGTTTTTGGTTTCCACCAAAAGAATTATTATAATATTTAGAATAGTGTAGTTAAGGTTTCTATAGTGCTCAACTTCTAGCACTTCTCTATCTCCAATAGGGGTTGAGGCATTTATACTCCTCAACATATGGTTTTAGTAGTTGAATCTCCTTTAGGCATAATCACCCCATTGCATTTTCCAAATGAGTTCAAAGCATAGTTTCATTCAGTTAATTTTAGGTGTATTTACTCCTTGATTTTTTAATTTCAAACAATCTAATGATATAATTTATTTCAAATTTTTATGTTATGAGTGGACATTGATTTATACATGTTTCCTTGTAACGTTTGCATAGAGTAAGCTGGACATTTAGGTCATGCCTAGCAATACAAAGTGTAGTTACACATAGGTACTAAATTTCTTTCTTTTATCCTTATAATCTAGCATTTTTAATACTTGACTAAAAGGAGGCATTTGGAGACACCTAAATTTGGTATTAGACACTTTGACAACATCAATTTTGATATAAATGACTTGTGTGTGCCCTTTTGAATATTATGCACACCTTCCCCTTTCTATTTATCTATTTATTATCTTAGCCAACCCAATTTACTATCATTCATGTTAAAAAAACTCCTAGTATGTGCAAGAACACTTTATAATCTTAAGTAGATAGTCATCGTATTCCAGATCCTTAATTTTTATTCTTTAGATGGTGTCAGCAATAATTAGACAATTACAGTTATCGTAAGTGTTTGATTCTACCAACAATGTCTCAAGGCCCTTAACAACTATTTTTTCAAATTTAAAAGTCCCTTTGGTCGGCCTATGCAAATTTTCTATGTCGATTGGCAAATTCTAAAGAATCGTCTATAAATACAAATCAAGCATAAGGCCATATCAATGTATCCCCTACCTAACACACATCTTGGCAAATACTCAAAATATTGAGAAATCCATTAACACTTCCTTATGATACTACCACAAAAGAATACACATTTGAAATCTTCTCAAAGGAGTAGCGCTAAATCTACATTTGAACACTAACATAAGGTCAAAGTTGCATGTTGGCAAGTGTTAAAAGCCATTGCATTCTATTGGAGCATGATTTAGTGCACACCCCCTCCCCTAAATGGGAGAACTACATGTGCTTTGAGCCCTCTTCGAAGTATTATAACATAGGCAATGATTAATTACTAGGTGGGGAGTAGATGGAGTTGCTCAATCCATCTTTCTAACCCACTTTTCCAAGTCAATATAGTACCAAAAGTGAAACTAGGGTTTTAAGGCAAAGAGAACAAAAACTAGGATCTATGCATATACCAAGGACAAGAAATCACATAGAAACCATTTAAAATGATAGGCACAATGATCTATGATGGAACAATCTGGCACAATAAACTTGCACAGTGTTGACATACAAAGGACAATACCAATTTGCATAAATTTATGAGCTCTACTGATAACATTCACACAAGTTTTGATAATATGTTTCTTAATTTGAATATTTATGGAGCTAGTACAAAGTCAATTTGAGGACTATGACATAGGCAATGAGCATTATAGATAAAAAATTCAACTAAGATCAATCTCTCCTCTCTTTGCTCAGCCAATTATATATTTAGTAAGTGAAATCAATCTCTCTTTAGCATTCATATTTGTATGATTTATGTCATATCTTGTACAATTTACGTTTAAATAATTTTATGTTATTTAGATCACCTACATAAATAAATAAATAAAATAAGGGTAAGACTAATCACTATAGATAGTTTATTGATCCTAAGCCCAGCTTGGTTCTTATCATTATAAGTGGATATCACATGGGGATGCATTTAAGTTCTTTGGGATTCCTTTGCCTTTCAAGCTTCTCAAGTTGATTTATTGAATTATGTTTTTCAATGAGTTGAGAAAAAACTCTCCTACTAGATAACAAAGCCTCTCTCCCTTGCAGGCAACTTTTAGATTTGCTCAAAAGTTTTATCAACTACTCATGTTTATTACTCTTCTAGGCGCCTTCTAAGGCTACCTAAATAAAGCTGGAAAAGTTACTTGGAATTTTTTTATGGGCCAATCTAGAAGGGAAGAAAGGCTCTCACAAAGTGGTTTGGGAGGTTTGTTGTAGACCTAAAGATGTTGTAGATATGGTATTAATTGATATTCAAAAGTAAGGTATTTCACCATGTGCCAAATGGTCCCTCAAGTTATTGAAGGTAAGGAAGCTTGGAAATACTTCTTAGGCATTAAATTTCTTCTGGTAACCCTTATGGAAGAATGGCTTGGAAATGGTTAGGGTTTCACATGTTTCTTATTTATTTTGTGGCCATTAATATTATAGTTACTTTTGTTACTAAGAGAATTTGAAAAGCATGGGAAGTAATTAAGCCTTGGCTTCTTTGGAAATGGGATCGATTGAGAACTAGATTGTCTATCAATACTTGCTCTCTATGGTGGTCTCTTATTATCAACTACCACTTTAACTCTTTAGCATAAGTTCATAGGGTTAAGGCTCTCAAACTCTTCAAAAAAAGACATTCACATTATTGCTGATATTTTTGACAAAACAAATACATTATGGGCACCCTAACCTATCATCAAAGCCAAGTATGGACTCAATAATCAAGCTTCAAGGTGACTTCAAGTCTATTTTTGAAGTCTATATGCTTACACTTGAGGATGCATTACATAAAATTGGCATTAAAGCTCCCCCTAAGCATGAAAAGATTGCAATTAAAATGTCTCTTCTCCTTTGTTTTTATACAAACCTTAACTAGGTTATCAATGGCTTGCTCCCATTATTGTTCCTTTAGAGCTGCTCAATAAATGATATAACCTTAACAACACTCCTTTCACTTAAAGTAAAATATTTTGCTTTATCTAGTCTATGGGTTTGAACCTAAAAATGCTCACTTTGCATGGTGCATTTTGTGCTAAAGTCTTCCTATTGGGATTAAATTGTAGCATATGGAGATCCCTACTCTCAAATGCCATCATTGTGGTTAAATTGGGTCACTCAAACACATAGTTTGGTTTTGTGTGCAAGCTCAACAAGCCTAGAAATGGATTCACTCTTTTTTAAAACACTTTAGGCTAGGAACCTTTTCGTGGCACATTGTATTGTTGTGAGACTCAACCATGTTCCAAATAAAGTTTAAACAAATCTAACACATATTCAACATTGAGATTATCTTTTAGCTTTGAAAGGATATAAATTATGCAGGGTTTAATAAAGGATATTAAGAATGTTGGAGTGTTTGCAAGAACACTAGCTAGGTGTTCATGATATTTCCTAACCAATTTGGTTTAAGCCTTATTCACACTCACTTACGAGGCAAGTTTGAATTAGGGATTTAGTTGTGTGCACATATGATTAGTTATTCCTAATTAGGTGCCACTCCACATGGGTTGGAACATTTACCTATAAGTTATCCTAGCCCATTCACCCATCTATTTATAAGGAACTCCCTATTGTACTAAATATTGAAGGAGGCATATAATATACAGAGACATATTTGTGCATAATTTTTTTGTGTGTGATGGTTTCCTCACTATGGCAATGGAGTATTGGAGTGATTCTGGATTGAGAGTTTTTATAAATATGATATAGAAAAATATTTTTCTACTACTAACAAAATTTATACTATATTTAATGTCGTGCTAAAAATTCAAGTTCACCTTTTCACCCTCATTGGACATTGGGGCAATGCCCCTTGTATTGTAAGTAGAATGCTTCCCAATTCTCCCATACATAATTTTGCAGAGAGAGACCAAGGGTGGAGAGACTAAGGAAGAAGATGACATAGATCACACAACTGCTTTGTGTTTGCCACTCCTCCACCTCACTATAGGGTCTCAGCTTCTAGAGGGCATGGAGGGTACCTATCACCTCAAGTTGTTAGATATCGACCTACGGGCTATGATGGGCATGTAAAATTACCTCACCTCAAATTGGCTATTTCACCTCTTCAGCATCAGGTCAAGGAAGAGAATGAAGATCAAAATGTTAAATAAGAGGGTTGGGATCCCATACTCAATATTATACATCCCACTTGTGGTAGTTAGGGGGATAGGCCTAATAATTTTTGACCCCTTGCTCCTCACTCAATAGTGCTGATAGCCCATGTTGTTTAAGTGTTATTATGGAATAATGCCATTTATAGCCTTTTTTTGTGCATGTTACTTCTAGGTTTATGTAGCTTTTGGCTATGTTTATTGGACTTGAACCTTAATACTTTAATATTGAAATTTTTAACCTTGATTTAATAATTTTAATGTTTTTTTCTTGGGGTATTCTTTCATACCACTTGCCTTTTTGGATCAATCATATACTTATCTCTCTAACCAAAAATAAATATATGTACATACTTTTCAAAAAAGAAAATGACATATTTTTCTTTTGCAATTTGTAAAAGTTTAAAATTCATGTATAAAACAAAAATTTATATAATTCATATCAACTAGCAATTGCCCTGAGGGTGCAAGGAATGCCAAAAGCAATGTAGAAGTTATTTCTTCTCATTTGTAGAGTATATTGCCTGTTTAAGTGTTTCCCTTTTGAGTGTACGATGTGGACACCCATAAACTCATCACCAATCATTCACCTATTATCTCAATTAGTGACTCCTCTACCATGACATTCACATTGTATCAACAACAATGCCTTCTTATGCACCCATATGGCATGCACTTTGCATAAGATTTGGAACTCACTTCAACCACACCATTTTCTCGCTCTCCCAATAACTTTTAGCTTGGTCTCTGACTCATTTTTGGCTTTTAAAGCATTTAGTTTACTTTCTCGAGACCCCTAATGCATATTCAACCTTTTCTTGACACATTTAAGCCATCAAGGCTTTCCCAAACTCAAGTGGAGTCTGACGTGGCTTGAGCATTCATAATTTATTCACCTGAGTTCAACTCATTATACACCCAAGATCAAAAGCAATTATCGCTTGGTCGATAAACACTTTCCCTAACCCCAAGTAAAAATCTAAAATACCTAGGTCTTTGTTAGGCTCAGACTCTCCCAGCCTCTACCGGGGTGTTAGAGTGCATACAGCTTGAGTTTAATGAGAGGAAGGCATGAAACCAAGGAAAAATGAGCACATGGCCCTTAATAGTCCAGGGCCCTCTCGAGTTGGCAGGGCAAACAAACCCTGAGGTGAATGATTGAGCTAGGAACCAAGTGGACATAGGCTAGTAGGCCAATGAAGGCCCATGACAAATAAGAGTATGACATTTGTGAAGCAGAGTGAGGATCCAAGAAACATGAAAGGGGTCCGAAAGGAAGTAAAAAAATAGATATGGAGCTCGTAGCAAGTAATATTTAGCCATCTAGTGAATGCAGAGTGGGGCCAGGAGATCTAACGCCTAAGATGTAACCTGACATGTAGTGACCCCCCATTGGTCCTGGGATGGCAAAGCGCATAAGGCTTAGGTTCAATGAGAGAAAGGTACATTGAGAGGAACAATCCCAATTTACCAGTTTTGATAGGGCTTAAAAATGCCTAAAACTAACAAAAGTTGTACATGTGGTCCTTGCCAGCCTTGAGCCCTTATTAGAATGGCAAGGAAGTCAAACTTTAGGGCAAATGAAGGCTTGCCAAGTGGCAGTCATAGTTTCAATATGTGAACCAAGTGGATATAGGATGACAAGTCAGTTAGAGCTTGCTATAAGGCGATGTGGAGCCCATATAAAGTAAGATTTTGCCATGTTGTGAATATAGAACGATGTTGAGAGATATGACATATAGGTCTACAATGTGACACATAATAACCTCTAAATACATTCATCCCAACCCACTGATACATATTGTGTGAATCTCATTATTTTTTATATATTTACAATGTTTTATGTGAGGATATTTTCAACTAGTATTAGTGTGGCAATTTGAGAAAGTGGGATAATTCTTATTTTTTTTATAATTTTTCAAGGAAGAAATATATATTTTAGAATGTTTTTTTCTTCTCACATAGTTGTTTGATTTAAACTATTATTTTACAGTGGGAAAGAAGAATTCGAGATATTTCCAAAAAATGGTTACACTAAGGATTTTAAGTAGTATCAAGTGAATTATCATAATCTGTAGTTGAATCTATAAACATAAATTTTGATGATGTTTTTGCATGACACACTGACATAAGCCACACACCTTTCACCCCTGTTTTATGCAACTTCCAAGTGTCTAACTATGCGATGGGTTGTTGGGAAGATGATGAACAAATATGCGAACATGGAGTATTTTTAAGTGAGTTAAGTGACGATGGTGAAGGGTGATGATAGGGAATTTCAAGTGATATTGTATCCCAAAGGGCCCATATTCTACACCATAATCACACTCCAGTCCCCTTCTTGGGATGGTGGGGAAGTTAGACACCTTGGTGAATGAAGTCTTGCCATGTGGCAGTTGCAACCTTGAGCCAGGAAAAAAGTGGATAGAGGATGGTAGGCCAGTTAGAGCCTGTGACAAATAAGAGCTCGACACTTATCAAATTGTAAAGGATTTGAGAAACCTAAAAAGATTCTCATAGGCAATAAAGAAGATAAGGAGCGTCAGATTCTAAATTCAATGACCCATCTAAACATCTCCAAGCCATCTACTTGAAAACACATGAAAATGATGACAAATACAAAAATAGATTAATGTCAAAATGTCAAACCACAAACAAAACAAATTCATATTAAATATTATTAAACAAAAATAAAATATACATTTAATATAATGCACGCAAACTCAACCAATATACATTTAATATAACTTCTAATTTAATATAATTTCTCACAATTAGTGAATTTTATTTTTTATTTTTTATCAATTTAAATATACACAAAACAAATACATTTGGATTTAAATAGATAAAAACAAGAAATAAATATTTTGCACATAATAATATTAATTAATGATCTAGTCGAGTCATTTATCCATGTAAATCTAGATGTTAAGAAACACGTGCATGATTTACAAAAGAATAAAGGGCAAACGGTTCAAATTGCGATGAGCTGGCAGAACTTCGAAGAAAGGAATCTTTGAAAACTTATGGAAGCTTCCAACAAAAGAATCTTTAAGGGTATGTAATGTTACGTAGGTGCCAAATCATACAACCAAATTTTGTTTTTCAAGTGCCTCGTCACCTTCCACGTTGTATGCCTTGTTCTCAAAAGGTGTAAGGTGCCACTTAAAACATCTTTTGAAGGGGTAATGGAAAGTTGAGATGCTTTTACTCAATCATTAACTGAAATTTGGCGCGCTCCACCCTAGAAGCCTTCAAGATGGTGTGATTACTTGGAGAGTAAGTCACCTTTTCTATTTACATAAGACATCATTTAGTGTGAGTAACATTGTCATTTATCTCTCATATATTGTGGCATTGTTGTTGTCTATAGTTGTTAAATGGATGACAATATGTGTATGTTTGTAGGAAATATAATATTTAATAAATTAATATTGCATTTATTTGTATTGAATTGTGTGGTTAGAAATTCGATCGGAAGAGTAGAGAAGATAAGTAAGGTTTTTTTATGCTTTGTTTTGTTTTATCTTGCTCTACGCTACTTTACTCTATCTAATATTTCTTTATTATATTGTATACGTGTTGAGCAAAGACCCTCTTGTCCCTTTGAAAAGTAACGATCCACATGAGGTGATTTTTTTTGCATAGCCTATATTATAATTTATTAAGCCGACTCAAGTCATAAAGTTTCATAGGACAATTAAGCTAATTAGGGTATCATTGGCTTTGTTGGGACTCAATAGATTAACAAATCGCTCACAAATCACTATGTAAGAGTCTTTCTTGATATTCAACTACATTTCCTTGAGGTATGATTGCCATTTTGTACAGTGTTTCTTGATGGTTTTCAGTTTCTCTATATTTTTCGACTGCATTTTTCTTTTTTAATATTTATGAGAGGCATATTTACTATTATATTGTGTTTTTCGAGTACATTGTGAAGAAGAAAAGGTAAGTGTTACTATCATTGTTTCTTGTGTATTCACTGTTGTAATGTATTTCTTTACATTTTTTAATTGCACAGGGCATCCCTATTTGGTAGTGTTTCTTTATGTTTTCGAGATAATTAGGACAATTAAGTTAATTAGGGTATCATTGCCATTGTTGGCACTCCATAGATTAACAAATCGCTCACAAATCACTTTGTAAGAGTCTTTCTCGATATTCAATTGCATTTCCTTGAGGCATGATTGTTATTATATATGTCATTTCTTGATAATCTTCAGTGTCTTAATATTTTTTAGCTACATTTAAGTGTTTTTACTATTTATGAGATGCATATTTATTGTTCCATTCTCTTTTTAGGGGAATGAGCTGTGAAGAAGAAGAGGTAAGTGTCATTGTCATTGTTTCTTGTGTATTCACCATTGCAACGTGTTTATTTATTTTTAGCTGCATAGTGCATCCCTCTATGGTAGTGTTTCTTGATATTTTCCAAAGTAAGTTGTGAAGAGGTAAGTGACATTCTCCTTGCATGCATATTATTTTTAATATTTTTTAGCCCTATGTAATATTTTATATTTTTTAGCCTTTTGTAAAATTTTATAGTTTTTAGGCCTCCATAATATAAATTAAGGAAATAAAAATAGCCAAAGTTTCTCTATCCATTGTTTTGACCCACACCCATAAACCCCGGTTTACTTGTAATCCTTCTTTAGACAAAATATTTGCCATAGTGTTTAATTCCCTGTAAATATGTTGGTATAAGAGGTTGTTGAAAACCACCTCCACCACCTTCAGTTGATCATAAATCAGAGTCAGAGCCAAGCTCACCACTCTTAAAAGACCCCTCATCCACTCTATAACAACCATGGACTCTTTAAAAACAAGTAAATTCCTAACAAGGTTATTTGTTGCACATTTTAGAAGCATTTTCAAGTTTAATAATTTAACATAATTATTAGAGACAACTGCCAACCGATATTTAAACTTTATATAGTGAGTTTTAGAAAGATAAAGAATGTTCATTGGCCCACATAATATTGAAATCCTTTGACTTGCTCCAACGAAGAATCTCCATGCCCCTATTTTGTCAATGGGTGAAATGTCCTAGACTAAATAAATACAAATAATCAAAACCAGAAATTCTTTAACAATAAATATTTTTTATATAATTTTCATGAAACACATATATGCAAATGGAGAGCACTAGACTAATACAACTCACTAGTTAAATACCCAACATATAGTTCCTCATATTAAGAAGGATGTTCTTGAGGCCACAACATGTACTCTGTCTCCAATTGGGCATGATCAAAGGCCAAGAACTTGGTCCTAAACGTTATTCACCACCTCCAACATGGTGACGGTGTCAATTTTTTAGCCACGAATCACCATAGGTGGATATCTCCAATTAAAACTTCAATATTGGCAATATTTGTTGACACTATTTCCATGCTTCTTAGTAGCTATAAAATTTTGCATCTAGGTGAATTTAGAGGTTGTGGTCATGTGAGAATCCATAATTTGTCTCTATAGATGTGTTGGAAGAGATTGATTTGTAAGGGGAGGTGTCAGAGCCAGAAATGTCAATTGGAGGACAAGAACTTGTCTCTTGACTGCATAAAAGTTACACTTCAACATTGATTACTATGCCATTTGCCAAGGTTTCATCTTCTATGTTATATACTCATGTCTAGGGGTGTAATTAGAGGGATTCAACATGCATGTGATGGTTCTTTTGGTTTATACAAATGACTTATGGTTTTTATTATATGTGTGTTTGAAGTTGGCCTAAAAAACTACAATTTTCTCATCTTGAGAAGGATGTTCTTGAGGTCAAAATGGGTACTTCGTCTCCTAACCAAGTATGATCAGAGACCAATAACTTGGTCCTAGATGTTATTCGCCACCCTTGACATGGTGGTAGTGCTAATTTAAAGCCAAAAACACCAGAAGCAGATATATCTAGCTACAGATTTAATATTGACAACATTTATTGTCAGTGTTTCTGTGCTCCTGAGCAACTGTAATAATGTGTATTGAAGTGGATTTCAAGGTTGTGGTCATGGGAACAAGTGTCATTTTCCTATCTAGATGTGTTGGAAAAGATGGATTTGTAAGGGGAGGATCTAGAGGCAGAAATGTGAGGTGGAGGATAAGAACTTATCTCTTAATTGCATAAAAGTTACATTTTAACACTAATTACTATGTCATCTACCAAAAATTATTCTCCTAAGTTCAATCTTCATGCTTCAAGCTACAATTATAGGGATTTGACATTCATTTGAGGTTCTTTTGGTCCATGCAAATAACTTAGAGTTTTCATTTCACATACGTTTGAAGTTGGCTTTAAAAAGTATAATTTTATCTTATTGAGAAAGATGTTCTTGAGGTTGGAACAGGTACTCTATCTCCTATCGATGCATAATCAAAGGATAAGAACTTGATCCTAGATGTTATTCATCTCCTTGGTGTGGTGGTGGTGCCATTTCTCAGCTATGTAGTACCACAAGTGGACATCTCCAACTATGGCTTCAATGTTGACAACATTTGTTGTCAGTATTTTTGCACTCCTAAGCAACTATAACAATGTGTATCCAGGTGGATTTGAAGGTTGTGGTTATGGGATCACATGTCATTTGCCTATCTAGACAGGTTAGAAGTGATGGATTTTCAAGGGAAGTTTCTAAAGGTGAGAATGTTAGTGGAAGACAAGAACTTGTTCTTGATTGCATAAAAGTTAGATTTCAACACCGATTACTCTGTTGGTTACCATGGATTCATCTCATATGTTCAATCCCTATGCTCTAAGGTGAAGTTATAGGGATTTGACATGCACAATAGGTTCTTTCAGTTTATGTATGATTTACGAGTTTATTTTTATGTGTGTTTGAAGTTAGCCTAAAAAACTATAATTTTCTTGTATTAATAAGGATGTTCTTGAGGTAGGAATAGGTACTCCATCTCCTAACTAGGCATGATCGGTGGCTAATAAATTTCTCCTAAACATCATTCTCCACCCATGACATGGTAGTAGTGTCTGTTTTCAGCTATGAAGCACCATAAGTGGATATCTCTAACTACAGCTTCAACATTGATTACATTTGTTGTTAGTTTTTTCGTGCTCTTGAGCAACTATAAAAATGTACATCCGGGTGGCTTTATAGGTCATGGTTATAGGATCAAATGTCATTTTACTATCTATTTCGTACAAGGGATGATATATTTGTCATTTGACATCATTAGGTTTAACACATACATCAATTTTTTTGATATAGGAATCAAAGAAGCTTGAATGCATATTTATATGTGTTGTAATTACCATATTGTTATATGATAGGTATAATTTGTGATTCTAAGGTTCTTAAAGAATTCTTTGTTTTATTTCATAGGGTCTTATTCTAGAGGGATAATTATTATATTAATAGGGTTAACTTAAAATAGTAGTCAAGGGTGGTGGTGTAGTGTAATAATGTGAGATGTCAATAACAATGGTCGACCTTAAATTTGAAACACACTTAATCATCGTACGGACATTTTTATTTTACCTTGGAGAAGGCGATAAAAAAAAATGATATCTTGGGCGTACATTGGAGTTTATAACCCATTTTTATTTTATCCAGAATGGTGTTTTTATTTTATCCAAAGGTGAAGAGAGTTGGGTTTGTTTTGTAATATAGATAATGTTAAAATATGCCTAAATTAGAGAATATAGACACACACATAGAGAAATAATAATATGCATTTAATTAGGAAACATAGTGAAACAATTTGTACAAACTCCAACCCCAGATGATCATAAACTTTCCATCTAGGCTACAATAGACTATTTTTCATAGATTGAATAAGTTGATGCACTATTTTTCAGAGGTTGAATAAATTCAACATAAACTTACATATTTGCCCCACATTGAAAAGGAGTTGTCCATGAAATCAATGTAAGTCCTTAGTAAAATATCTCCAAATCTTATCAAGGACCTTCACACCAAATTTTATTTTACACAAAATATTTGGAGATAACAATGATTGATAACAAAATGATGCTTGATTATATATAGAAATAAACCTCGCATTCTTTGATTGTGAATAGTTTCAAGAAAAAATGAGCTCTTTCATAGGTTGTAAACTCTTTGATACTATAAAGGGACTTGAATGCTTATATATTTATTCACTTGATAAAGCATAGCAATTCAGGTTCAAATTAGGAGAAAATTTGGCATATGCATTATACTATTTTCTCCCATATAGTTTTAATTTCAACACATATTGAAGGATTATAAGTTAGTTTTAATAATTAAAAAAAGCAAATATTAAAGATTATCATACTAGAATATGGCCATACAACCATAGAATTTAGTTTTGTAATTATAATGTGGGCCAAATTATACACAAAAAGATGATCACTACAAAATGTCAAAAGATACACACACACCCCCATAAAATCCATAAAGGCACACAATTTAAGAACATAATAGAATGTTGGGTCAATGCCATATAGGCATACAATGCCAAAAAGGTGTATATTGCCATATAGGCATACAAAAAAGTACATCAGTTAAGACATATCCTACCCATAAAAAAACCTCCCTCTCTTTACCTTCCTCTAAGAAGGCTCTCCCTCAGATGCCTTACTCATATATGGAGAACCCTCAAATGCCTTAGATTACTCTAAGATCTGATTGTGAGTCCTTCTATGCTCATAAATCACCTGTAGCTGAACCTGTTCATATACACATATTATTAAAAAGTTTATATACTAGACATGCAACCAAATTCAAAAGTTAATTTTAAAATGATACAAAAACTTTTTAAACATGCACTTACCAAAATCTCATGGTCATGCTCAATTTTCCTCTTACACTTAGCAGGGTTAGTGATAGGTTGAGCCGCATGCACAAGAGTGTGAAAGGGAGAAACAACATGAGTTGGTGCCCTGTTAATCATCTGAATGGGACTATTAGATGTCATCAAATACTACTGCATATATAATACATTCATGTAAGTTATATTTACACAAGTATAGAGTAAAATTATTAAAACATTTCTATATTTACAATTTAAATTACAAGTTAACATACCTCAGTGAGTTATTTTGTATACAAAATCACAACAACAATGCCTATGTTCCTTCCCATATAGATGGAGGAGTATAATACAATTGTTAGTTTAACATATCTATATAAATAAATACATTTACATGAAGTATAATATTAATGAAAAATTACCTCTGTATATGTATACATTAGTTGAGTCACAAAAACATATGCACTAGCAGATGACCCATAATTTGGATGTGAAAATGACGAGACCGTTTCCTCCTGCAACATAACAAATTACATATATATTACTTATTTTTTAATGAAAATTAATTATTACCTTTTAAATATAAATATATATGAAATTTAACATGTCACATATATAAGATACATACACACATAAAGTTGATGTATCCACACCAAATATATGCACTAAAAACTCGTCAGTCATAACCATAATGTCTAGGCCCCTAAATGCACCACTATCCTTGTCTAAATGTCTAGTGCATATAACACCACAAGATCTGCAATGGTGTGGTTGGGCATGCACACTAGTTGGAGTACCTCGATGTCCACCCTCTCCAACATTAGTGTCAAAAAGCTTACTCATATGCAGAATGAGTGTGTTAGTAAGCACATGAATCATATGTAAAGTGTTAATATCTAAAACATCATTCAATTTAGAGGGGATATCCGGTTAAAATGGATTTTGGATAGGGATTCTTGTAGGCTGATTAAGTGCATGACATGCTCCTAGTCTTTCAAGTACAAAGCCTTTTCTTCGGCCTTGAAACTATGAGTAGTTAAGATAATTAGAAATCTCATTTAAGATAAACTGGCAATAGAGTTTCCTACAAAATTAAAATGGAACCTCATGGTCATTACAAGGTGGATAATTAAATACCATCTACCATCAGTCCCAAAAATCATTTCTTATCAAATTATGTTGGAACTGATGGATTAGGAATTGTTTGAATGATAATGGAGGTAGTACATTGGTTAATGGATTAATGAATAATGCATAAAATTTGTCTTTGGTTATTTTATTATCCTTCACACCATATGCTAATAATTTTTTAGTATATTAAGATCTACATCTCTCTATAAGATGTCCATCTATCAACTTGAATCATTATCGAGTTAATTGGCCTACTATTGAGTTTAAGGTATCAACCAAATAAGTATGGTGGGTGTTGGTAGAACAAGTGTCACTCATTCTCTTAATTATCTATTCAATTTGTATTTTATTTTCAACTATATGTGCAACCAAATCCCCTTGACTACTTAAGGCTCTTGTGGAATTGTAGGAGGGCTAAGAGGGTTTTATCTTATCCTTGAATGGGTTTTACATACCAAAAAAATGTCGGGGAATCCAAGAACAAACACACTTGTTCTGATCCCACTTGTTAGGATCTTGCTCCTCAGAAAGAGCACAATATGATTACCAAACTTAAGCAATTAAACATGAGGAAATATACTAGAAACACAAGTAACTAGAATTCACCAATAACACAGAATATGAGAGACAATACACTATCTTGTATTAAGATTTGTACAAAAAAGAATACAATAAAGAGCCGCCACACTCTTCCACCTTACAGAGGCTTCCCACACCTCAAGTGTACAGTAATTCTTCTTCAAAACACTCTCCTACCAAAAACGGTCCCAACAACCAACTCACACATAGAATTGGTGTTCACCTCTCCAACCAGTCAGTAATAAACCTGCCAGTACACCAAGCACTCTATAGTACTTTAAGTTGATCTCCCATGAACCTGCAACCTGCAATTCAATACACCATACTCACAAATGGAAGGATCTTCCTTGCCTTCCTTTCTAGCTCATAATGGAACTAGGAGAAACACACACTTTGTTCACTTCACTAGCACCCTTTACAATACATGCCAATGGGTCTATAAATAGATCCCAGACTTAAACAATAACTTAGACTCTTAGTTTACTATAATTATCCACACAGCTCAAGGCTCGAAATAGCCTTTACATGCAAACACTCCATTCACTTAACTAACTGTTTGTGCAATGAGTAGTTCTGGAACACACATGCAATCGACGTCGGTCCCTGCTTACCTGGTTCTGCTGACGTCGGCTGACTCCCTGCCGACGCCGGTTGCCTTCTGCACTGATCATGACCGACGTCGGTCATGCTACTGACACCGATGCTTCTGGGTGTTCAACAACCTCCTTTTCTTTGTCTGCAACAAGTTGAAGCTTTTAGCTCCACACTCTAACAATCTCCCACTTGGAGATAAACAGCTGCAACTATACCTGTACCTGTACACCATCTAGTTTATTCCCTTGGCTCTGTATCCCTCTTCAAGATCACTCTTGAAGACCAACCACCACAAAACTTGTAGTGGAAAACCTGTCATCCAAATCACCTGCCACATCCACATATACAAACCATGTAGAAAATAACTTGACCCTGCATAACATGTGCACATGTTGCTGGTCCCTCTAAGAATCCATTGAACTACCCTCCAATGCTTCTTTCCTAGATTGGCTCCTAAATTTTTGACAACTCCCACTGCTTGGGAAAACTCAGGTCTAGTACATAACATGCACTTAACCTCATTATGTGAATCAAGACACTGTTCTGTGAACTGTCCAACCATTGGCGTGCTAATCGGTCTCACACAATCATCCTGAAACAAAGTCAACATATGGCCTTCCATGTCCCTAGAACACACTCATGCCAAAGAATCTTGTTGCTCCCAAATTCTCCATGACACACCCCTGAACTAGCTTTACCTTTAGTTCAATAACTCCCTGTATATGTAATCCTGCAACAAGCACATCATACAGTAATAGGATAATGTAGCTAATATTATCCAACCTGGTAAAGAGAAACATAATGATCAAACCTCCATTGCCCCGTAGCTTATACAAGACCATATACCCTGGCCTTCTGTCTCACGTATCCATTTCTGCTCTTCTTCATCATGAACATCCATTCGTCTCTTAGTGCTTACATCCAGCTGACAACTCCACCAAAAACTCCCATTTGGTTCTCCTCCATGGAATCACATCCTACATCCATGCCAAGCTCCCACTGTTTCTTGAATCTACCTGTTCTGCTTCTTTAACAACTTCCTGGTTCTTTACCATAAGTGAGCAACAAGTAGTGTAAAGAAGGGAAATGACAAATTTGAGGCTTACATACCCTTTAAGTCCTCCATATGGGCACTTGAGACTCCTTGACAGCTAGCTGTCCACCCAAAATTTGTCTCAGTGATCGATGTTGGTCACATTCCAGTCTGCACCCGATCGATGTCAGTTCCCTACGACTGCCTCATCGCCGACGTCAATTTTCCCCTTACCAATGTCAGTGTTTATCTACCCTGAGTCACTGATGTCAGGCTGCACATAGCTGATGTCGGTCCCTGTCTGGACACCAATGCCGGTTTTCCTGTCAACATTGGTCTCTGTGTTTTGCTTGTGAGAGCTAACTTCTACCCGTGAGCTCCTTTTGGATCAAACCCTTGTCCAAATCACCCTTGCTCTACTCAGAGTTCTTCTGCCCCTCGTGCTAAACTCTGTCTGTCACCTTCTCCTTGAAAACCAAGGCTTTCCTGTTTTTGTCATTGACATTAGATTCCTCAAGAAACGTCACCTTCTTCTTCTGCATACAAAAATCTTGATCTATACCCTTTGACTCAAGAACATGCATCTCCTTATTCATGTGACCAAGCCTATTAAGCCACATCTTTGAATCTACAGCTGAAGTAATAACCCAAAAAGAGAATCAGTAATACAAGTAGATAGATAAAGCGTACCTACTTTTTTACCTCTTGCTATAACAAGTGCACTCTTGGTAACCTTCCAAGAGTCCGCTGTGAGAGTTACTGTGCAACCCTCATCACCCAAACTTCTTATAGAAATTAGATTTCGCTCTAGAACTAGGACATGCATGACCTCCTTTAACACCCATGTATTGCTTGCCTGCAATTTTAGCTTCACTTTCCCTTTGCCAACCATCTGACAAGGCTTACCATCCCCTACACAAATTTCTCCAAAGTCTCCCTGGACATACTCATGAAAAAATTTCCTAAATGGGGATGCATGAAAAGAGGCACCATAATCTAAAACCCAAGATTCTATTTTATCTAAAGAACATACCAGAGCACCCTGTGTAACGAAATCTGCAACATCTGCTTCTTCTTCATGTCCTTCATGCTGATCTGCTACCAACCAACAATCTTTCTTTTCCTGCGCTTTCTTTCCATATTTCCAGTAGGTTATTCTGCCATACCTGAACTTGGACCTCCTGCTATTAAACTTCTCCATTCGTAGTCTACTATCTTCTACCATTGCTCTACTCCCACTCAAACAAAAACCCTATGAGTAACCTGTAATCAACACACACTAACTAGATCTAATCCAACCTGTTAATATCCCAACCAAAAGCTCTGATACCAGTTGTCGGGGAATCCAAGAACAAACACACTTGTTCTGATCCCACTTGTTATGATCTTGCTCCTTAGAAAGAACACAATATGATTACCAAACTTAAGCAATTAAACATGTGGAAATATACCAAAACACAAGTAACTAGAATTCACCAATATCACAAAATATGAGAGACAATACACTATCTTGTATTAACATTTGTACAGAAAAGAATACAATAAAGAGCCACCACACTCTTCCACCTTACAGAGGCTTCCCACACCTCAAGTGTACAGTAATTCTTCTTCAAAACACTCTCCTACCAAAAATGGTCCCAACAACCAACTCACACACAGAATTGGTGTTCACCTCTCTAACCAGTCAATAATAACCCTGCCAGTACACCAATCACTCTATAGTACTTCAAGTTGATCTCCCATGAACCTTCAACCTTTAATTCAACAGACCATACTCACAAATGGAAGGATCTTCCTTGCCTTCCTTTCTAGCTCATAATGGAACTAGGAGAAACACAACTTTGTTCTCTTCACTAGCACCCTTTACAATACATGCCAATAGGTCTATAAATAGATCCCAGACTTAAACAATAACTTAGAATCTTAGTTTACTATAATTATCCACGTAGCTCAAGGCTCGAAATAGCCTTTACATGCAAACACTCCGTTGACTTAACTAATTGTTCGTGTAATGAGCAGTTTTGGAACACATAAGCGACCGATGCCGGTCCCTGCTTGCCTGGTTCTGCTGACGTCGACCGACTCCCTGCCGACGCTAGTTGCCTTCTGCACTGATCATGACCGACATCGGTCATGCTACCGATGTCGGTGCTTCTGGGTCTTCAACAACCTCCTTTTCTTTGTCTGCAACAAGTTGAAGCTTTTAGCTCCACACCCTAACAAAAAAATTAGTTTTAACAAAAACAATGAAAATAAAAAATAATTACTAAATTTTGGGTTAATTGGTAGGATTTTATCTTAATTACCTCCCCTCTATCATGGCATTATCAAATTTTTAACCTAATTAGAAAATTGAAGCGAGTGTAGTGCATAATCTCCTCTTAGCAAGAGAATGTGAGCATGGTTTGAGTGTTGAGCATGAGGTCTGATAGGAAATACAAATTAAAATGGAGAAATGAAGGTTTTTAGGCTATTTTTTAATACATTTTATAATAAATATGTACACATTTTAATGTGTTAATAATGTGTACGCATTCTAGGTTTGGTGTTTACCAAGCCTAGAAAATATAACGCTTAGGCATTATTACAATAATGTATACATATTTTGAAAATTTTGTTAAAATATCAATAGAATTTTCCCCCAACTCTATGCACTTACCCACATATCGAGCTTTCCAAAATATAATAAGTCTCAAAATAAACCTAGCAATCATAATAATTAACAACTTGCAGTAAAGAGTTATTCTATTTCATTTCTAACTCTCTTTTATTTTTACCAACTTTTAATAGAAATTTCATAATGGGTAGAGACAAAATACCTTATTTGAAATTCATGTGATTGTAAGTTCAACTTCATACTATTTCAATCATAAATGCATACTCATCACCAAACATCATTAATTCATGTTTATTGAGTACAACACTATTCAAAAGTATGGCCTACAATGAAAAGAATGAAGTCTTTTATCTTTAATAGTACTCATAATGGAAGGTATTACCACTGAGTATACAAATGGATTTGCATGGCAATCTATAAATCATTTCATAGACAATGCTTCTAACATTTACAATTAGGTTCTTACACCACTAAACCTTCATTAATACCTTCCCACAATCGGACCCTAAGATCATGATTATCCAGTTTTGAGGCTAGTAGTGTTTAACCATTTTACTACATAATGAAACCAAATCAAGTAAATATCAATAATTAAATAATAATAAACTTGAATACCATTTTATCACAATATTAAGTTCATATTTATACTATTCATTACAATGATGTAAGATAAATAATGTACTTATAGAAAAGTGGACCTAGTAATGTATGCTAAGGTCTATTTCAACTGAGTCTCAATTTATATAGGTAACTTCCACATCAAACCTAAATATAAAAAAACATGCATGATTACCCTATAAGATATTAATCCTTAATATTAAAGACTAAAATAAAACACTTGTAATCACCTAAAAGTGGTATTTGGATGCTAACAATGTTGTTTGAGATAACCTATTCCTAAATTAGCCCTAGGTCTATCCTAGAGCCTTTATTACACCTTTCCATCCATTGTGTAGACCACAAACATCTTTTATCAGCTCAAACACAGTTCTAAAATAGCACTCCTAGATCCTAACTCATTGTGCCCAACAACCTGTTAGTTGGACACTAGCACCACATTAAGGACACTAGAGCCACATGGCACTAGTTTCCCTTGCCATAAATCTCCTGAACAAATATATTTTCAAATGTATGCCCCTCCTAAGGTTAGCCTAAGTACATTTTAGTATTTATACTATTTACAGATCACTATAAATACAAGATTATTAGACCTCTATCCACTAGATGGAAAATAGATGCAAAAGCCTATTTAAATAAGAAATAAGTTGAGTAAAAACAAGGTAATTGATCTCTATTCTACCCTAATTTTGCATACTATGATCTACATCTACCCTAAGCCCATATTTCAAACATTTCTAATCTCAAGCACACTCAAGGAATTCAATACCACTCTCATTCTAGCATTCACTTGCACTTACACCAAGCACTACATGGGAGAACTACATTAGAATTGATCCCTCCTCAGAGTATTTGTATGTAGGCAACTCTCTTCACAATGGGGTATTGAGGATTTCCAACCTATCCTACTAACAAACACATATTTCTAGCTCATGCCATACTTGCAAGGAAGATTAGGGTTTACACACTAAATCAAACATTTCAAGCATAATACAAAGTTCTAAATTTCATGTGCACAAGAATAGAACCCATAAACACAGGTAGGTGCTCCCCAAAAATAAGAACAATCCTAAAAATAGGACACTAGTGCCATTTTGAGGGCACTAGATCAACATGGCACTACTATTTAGGTGGTGTGATACTATCCAGTGAAGAATTAGACCTAGGGACTTTGTTGATGATACTCAGACCTATCCATAACCTAGTTTTCATAACCTAGATCTTCTGTGACATTCATTTTCTAGATAAGTCTATATGGACATATTTATTACTATTTTTAGAAAGTCAAAATAAGTCAAAATCTATCACAAATTAGTGATTATTTATTGTATATTATCTCATTGATTTAGATAACTTAGCCCTTTAATCTAACTTAGGGTTTACATCAAGTAAAACCCTAAAGGGTTAAATCATTTAGTGAACCCGACTTACTTTAGATATTGCTTAAAACCTTAGTGTTACATAGGATTTATCTTCTCCCAAATTTTGTGCACTGAATTAGGGTTACAAACTTCTATTTTTTTCTAATTTTTAGGCATAACCTAGTTCATTTAATCAATCCCACATTAGGGTTTCATTATTTAAATGTAATTTAAATTTTTGCAAAGCAACCCTAATTCAAAACCCTAACCCTAGATAACCCTAGGGTTTACATTTCCATAACTCATATTTTAAATCCATATATGTTTTGGTTTATATTTCATATTATCATGATCAAATGATAGAAGAAATTAATCACTTTTTGTTACAAAGTTTAATACTTTCATTTACGTGCTTGTTTCCTTTAATTCAGAATGAACTTAGAAAAGACATAAACACATGTATAGATGATGATTTATATCAATTTTAATATATTTCATATCTCATGGCATGTTATCTTTCTCCTATGTGGAATTCCGTTAATATGAAAACCCATACACACATAGAGGATTTAGCACATAAGCTAACAATTATGTTTCAAGTTTCAATGCCATATCTTATGCACAAGAAAGAATCTCCTTCTCCTCCTCATCTCCATGAGGGTGGTACATACTTTCCCTCTAATTAGGTCCATGCTATCACTCTTCCACGAGATGAATTAGCCTATACCAGTGTCACTAATCCCCATACTTATCCTATTCACACCTCTTCCGTACAAGGTACCTACATGTTCAATAAAAAACAATTAGGGTTTACACTTGTGAGACTCTATGTGATCAAACTATCAGTATGAGCAAGATAATTACAATTTTACACAATCAAAATCAATTATTACATGAACATATCACAACATTGGAAAATAAGTTTACAATACAAAGGCCTCTAGGGCACAATAGTGTAAATCATGTATATGGAACTTCACCTAGTCAATTTGTGGCAAACAATGTTACATATCCAAATCATAAATCATAACAAAGAACATTTACAACTAGTGATTCAAAAAGCTTACAAATGTCAAATAAGAGTTCAAGTGAGGTACTAAGCAAAATGATTAAAGGTAAGTTGATCAACCTACCCCCTCTACACCCCATGAGGAGATCTAGATATTTTTGTCCATATCATAGAATGCATGGGCACCACACTAATTCATGTTTAGCATTGGAAAAGAAAATATAATAGATAATGGATATAGATGACTAACACAGTGACACTTCATCCACACAACATACAATGGCACATATATAAATTCAAAATGGGTCAAATTCATAAATAGTGCAAAAATGGCTACCAAAGCATAACTCAAAACAACATAAGGTTTAAAAAATATAATCAGATCAAGAAACAGTACAAAAAGAATCGATAAATCAAGCAAATCTACCTCTCCAAGATGAGGTTCAACATTCAATATGGTATAATTTTGGTCATAAAAATATATAATAGTTTGTTTATCATGGTCAAGTTTTGGGAAAATAGGCCTAAGGCATCACTTCTCCTATTCTAGAAGTTGATAATATTGGTCAATAGGGTTTGGAATTGATTGAACATCCTAAAACATGCCAGTCATAGATATAGTTTATCAAGGCAAAACATCTAGATATACAAGAAATGTTATACAAAGAACAAGATCTTATGTTACAAAGTTAAAATCATGCTACACAAATAAGCATTCTCAAAATAGGTTTTATAGTAAAAGATCCTCCACAACATCGTATGTCTATAATAAGCACAATTTCAAAGGGAAAAATTATAATCAATATGCCAAAACATAACTCATAAAGGCCAATTCCACAATATGAGGCAGTTCCCTCCAACATTTTAGGTTATTATGATTGCCATGATGAACAATACTCAGATTCCTACTGCAATAACATTCAACTAGATCATAACATTCACACTACATGAGAGATTATCATTCCTATTTTTGACACAGGCCATAATGATAGTGAGTCTCCCATGAGACTCATCGACTACTATGGTTCCTACCCCCTTATACATATTTTCTTCTCTCTTGTTCCTTCTACATAGTTTATTTTCATTTACTTGTACATAGCGTATACTTAGAAAAATAAAAAAACAATATAACATCTCAAAACATAAAAACATTCAAATATTACTTATAAAACACAAAATTTATAGATTGTTTGCATTCTATGTTCACATTTATTACACTTGCTATATATTACATATGATAGCTATATTAGTATATTTAGTTTTATCATACATATATGCTTCACTTGTTCTAGTTGAGTGTTTGCAGTTTACATATAGGACTCTGGTCTACCATACTAATCTAAACTTTCTATCATCTACCCAATGGGGGCATATACACTGATCTATGTTTAGTCATTTCATACATATGCCCACTCAGGGGCATCTCATACATAGTTTTTACTACCAGGTTCTATCCTTACATTCTATACATTCTAGTTTATGCATTGATATATATTGATATTGATCATTTCTACTTATACTCAAAATTTTTTCCAACTATCACTAGTTTAGACTCAACATATGTACATCCTATCTTTTACACAAATTTGTAATACATAGTTATACATGCTTTCATTTCTAGCTTCCTTAGTTTAGACTTGATTATGTTTCCTATGCTTCTTCCATTTCAAGGGCATTTGAATATGCCATTGTTCTTTGGCTCTACACCACTTCTATGTATGTATGCCTTGGATATGTGCCCATGTCCCTTGTGTGTACTTTCTTGATTGTCTATGCAGACATTTGAACATGCCCTTTTATGTGGCTCTAAGATAAATTATTTATTTATTATGTATGTGGACATTTGAGCATGTCCTTGTATGTTTTATATTCTCAAATTTAGTGACATGTGCCCATGTCCCTTGTATTATATCCCCTTGGCCTACCTTTACATGCTTCATGTGTTTTTGTATGTATGATTTATTATATGTGTCTTCACCATGACACTTGTCATTGCTTGTTACACATAATAGTTTTTGATGCCATGAGGGACCTCATGCATCCACCCTTTCTACTTGGGTGTCATGATGTATTTCATGCCCCATCTCCCTAGGTAGCTACTTCAATTTTGTATTATACACATTGATTGCATCTATCTTGACACCCTTGTGCAATACTATATACAACATACATCTTACACTACATACTTATGCTTAGATACTTTTACATTCTGATGTTATGTTTCACATTCTATTGAAAAATCATGTAGTTATCATATATACTTTGGCTAACACATTTTGCAGAGCTATTTTATTTTGAGGATAGTTCTTAAATAGGTTCCACAATTACCCTCAAAAGAGGGGGCATTCATAGGGGTTTATCACAGAGATCAAGCTCCTACATTGTTATTCATAAATAATTTTCAACACATAGGTTTAGTTTTAAAAATCAAACACAAGTCAGACACAAGAAAAAATAGGGACTCTGAAAGTAGTTCAGTCACCCAAATTTTAGACCAAATAGATATCAGTGTCTAGATTAGGACACTAACACCACATGGCACTACCATACACTACTTGGTGGTACTATCCAGTAGCCCTAACTTTAGGGTAGTCTAGATTATCTAGAATAATACACCAAGTACAATATATATTTGCACAAATATAGTCATAAGTTTGATAATTATGTTTAGCTTTTACTTAGATACACTCATTTCAACTCAAATTCATACTAGTTGCTCATATTTTGGGCATCATACATGATATGATCACTCCCACATTCAATTTAGATACATAAATATAGTCATTACATACTTAGTCTAGAATCAGTATAATCAGATATTAGATTAGGGGTATGTGTGTGACACATAGTTTCTATATGCTCAGTTACACACAGGTTGATTAGATGGAATGGCAAACTCCATGTCACTCTCTACATTGTATATAATTGCTATCATATTCTAGGTTATCACCAAATTCATGACTTACTCCATCTATAGTGGTTGGTATTCTTGAGTGGCCCAGAGCCACCTAATGTACCTGAGTGGACACAAAGTCAACATATATAGTTAGATATACCTAGCTAGATACTTTCATCACTTTGTATAGTTCAATTTCAGATGCATCTACTTCACATAGGTGGGAAATGATGGAATCAAAACCAGATTGAGTTCTTGAGCCCCCCACATATGAGGATTGGGTAAGTTATCAACTCAGTCCAAGTTATTCAACAATTTGATCATTATATACACTCACATACACAACTTGTCAATAGGTTAAAGCATTGGTTTGAATACCTAATGAGGTGTATTCCTTCCTTTCCTCTTTCCTATCTCTTACTCAGCTTTACTCAGTTACTTTATTCAACATAATCTTTTGCTTTTGATAATTTCTTAATTAAGGACTATTTTTGCATGTTTCATTACAGTTCATTACTATGGATCATGTTTTACATACGTAAACCTAGACTCACATACTTAGACTCAGCTATACAAGCTTCACTTCTTAGATAAGTCTAGGTATGCTTCTTTTTCTTTATACTAGTCATTCCACTTTGATGTATTTTTAGCATAAAGGGGGAGGGGTAAATGTAATCACCCAAAAGTGGTATTTATATGCTGAGTGTTACTTAAGATAACCTATTCCTAACTTAGCCATAAGGCTATCCTAGATCCTTTATCACACCTCTCCATCCATTTTACAGACCATAGACATCTTCTGTCAGCTCAAACATAGTCCCAAAATAGCATTCCTTGATCCTAAACCATTGTGCCTAGCAGCCTACCATCTAGACACTAGCACCACATTAAGGACACTAGAGCCACATGACACTAGTGTCCCCAAATCAGCGCTAGTGTCCCTTGACCTAACTCTCTCAAATGAAAATATTTTCAAATGTGTGCCCCTCTTAAGGTTGGCCTAAGCACATTTTATTATCCACACAAGCTATGAATCACTATAAATATAAGATTATTAGACCTCTATCCACTAGGTGGAAAATATATGCAAAAATCCTATTCAAATAATAAATAAGTTAAACAAAATCAAGGTAATTGATCCCTATTCTACCCTACTTATGCATACTACCATATACAACTACCCTAAGCCTAGATTTTAAAAATTTCCAATCTCAAGAACACTCAAAGAATTCAAGACTAGTCTCATTCTAGCATTCACTTGCACTTGCACCAAACACTAGGTGGGAGAACTACATCAGGATTGATCCCTCCTCAGAGTATTGGTATGTAGAAAACTTTCTTCACAATGAGGTATTGAGGATGTTCAACCTATCCTACTAACAAACACACATTTTCATCTCATTCCATATTTTTAAGGAGGACTAGGGTTTGCACACTAAATCAGACATTCTAGGGACAATATAGAGTTTTATATTTTGTGTGCACAGCAATAAAACCCAAAAACACAAGAGTAGGTACTCGCCAAAAAATAGGAACACTCATGTAAAGATAACACTAGTGCCATTTTGAGGACACTAAAGCAACATGACACTACTATCTAGGTGGGATGCTACTGTCCAACGAAGAATCAGACCTAGGGACCTTATTGATGACACTCAAACCTATCCGTAACCTAGTTTTCAAAACTTAGATCTTCCATGATAGTCATTTTATAGATAAGTCTCTGTTTGTACATATTTATTATTAATATTATTAAAAATTCAAATAAGTCAAAATATATAACAAATTATTGGTTATTTATTGCATATTATCTCATTGATTTAGATAACTTAACCCTTTAATCTAACTTAGGATTTACATCAAGTAAAACCCTAACAGGTTAAATAAACACTCAATCCATTAATTGTAAATGATATAAATTATACCTCCATCTAAAACAAGCATGTCTAACTCAATCTCCTTGAATGGAATAGGGCACACATCATTTTGCATAGTTTGTTCAAATTATTCATGATTTCATAATTCAATTTCAAATAAATAAACAAAATGAGAAAGTATTAAGAATAATCCATAAAATAGTGAACACTTCAATGTTCCATCTTACTTAACAATCCTCCACCGAGTTAAGTAATAACCAAGATTGATTACTAGATGCATTTATACCAATTTAAAATGCATGAGATAAAATTATGCTATAATAATATTACTTCTTAAGTCACATATTACCTAAGGCTTCTACAACCAACATAACTTATGCATTAATCATTTCCACTTTACCAGTTCTAAAACAAACTTAAGAAACAAATATAGCAAGAGAAAGTATAGGCATGTTAAAATAGTCTTAACCATTCAATATAGATTGAATTATAACCAATGTAGATGACAAAAAGATGAACAATATTTCATATTTATCCATGCAAAAATAATACTAAATCTACCAACTCTACATAATCATGCAATCAAAACATATGGAAGACTAGATGTCCGAAACAAAACATTCCCAAAGATTATCAAAAACCAAACAACATGATTGATAACCACCATTAAGGATAAAAAAAATTAGATCATCTTAAGAACACATTCTAAGAATTAAGATATAGTTAAGGAAGCCACATAATTATCAAAGAGATCAAGTCATTTTCACTAATGATACCTGATAACTAATTACCAATGCAAGTCACAATAAATCATACTAGACTTTATATTTATAAAGAAGATAATACTATACTACCAACTTAGACATAATTGTGAATCCACGAAATAGTTTCTGAAGTATCTGTTCAACACAATGCTATAAGCATACTAAAATTTGGCTTACGATTTTAGAAATTAAAGTTAAGCCTAATCAATAAATTTCAAACCTGATTATAATATAAATGAACTCAAGTTTTAAAAACATTTAGGTTATTAAGTAAATATTCTAAGCAAGATCTCCACAGTTATATTTTTCCCTATGGTGTAATCATTAGGTGATTTTAAAAGCACTTTCAAGATTAAAAAAAATTAATGAACACAACTAAAGTTTCCATAAGTAAGGTATATGCAAAAAGAATAACCAATAACTACTAATCCATCCATATTGCATTATGTAAAGCATGAAACTGAAGAATAAATATGATATTCCTTGATAGAGGTTATACCATAGTCACCAAATAATTTATTATAATGCTAAACATGTTCTTATATATGTATAGTTATGAACTGAACTATAGAATCCTTACTAAGAATAAAAAACTAGTATATATATATATATATATATATATATATATATATATATATATATATATATATATATAGATTATAATACAATTCTTATAAGAGTATAATTTACCCTAATGCTTCAAAGGTCATTAGCACCATTACACACTATTCAACAACTTGTAGTAAATAACCCAATTGGTTTATGCATTCCTGATACATTCCTTGTACTTGAATACTAATAACAAAAATAATGTGAAAGTTGAGCCCATCCATATGGTGGTAATCGCCACCCACCCCAACCATCGGTTTAGGGTTGGAAGAGGTCAACGAACAAAGCCCAAGGTTATAAAATCAAATGAGAATAAGGGTTTAGAAAGAGATCAAATTTCAACTAGAGTTAGGGTGTCCACACAAAGTCAATAAACATACAAGAAGAACTAGGTAACACACGTACCAACAAAAATAGATACATAAGACATCAAGATAAATCCACATAGAATGCATTCATAGTTATACTAATAGCTTTCATCTCATCTATATGCCAACTAAGGACAAGATGAACTAGGCCAAACCCTACCCACCAAGGTTTAACAAAAAACTCACGTTACCATTTCAACAACCTTGCTCAAATCTAAATGTAATAATAACTACAGTAGTGTAGAAACAGTGATAAGGGCAATGTTGTGAGTTTCAGGGAGTGTGAAGGCCCTCCATGTAACCCACACATTTCCTAGGTTTCCTTGAAGAATAAAATAGTAGTAGCCAAGCATGTATAGAAATTAACAAGCAAAGAACTTACTTGCAAACTGTCCTTCTTTACTATTGATTTTATTCTTCCCTTTTATTCTTCCATAACCTCTATGTTCTTCTCTATTACTTTGGTATTATCCCAATCTAGCATATATTCTTCCACCAAATTCCATGGCCACCCCTAAAGCATCAATGTCTCCAAGATATGGATTCTAAAAAATGTTTCCACCAACATCATGGTTGCCGATAAAATGTAAACCTGAAACCATATATTTTTTCCATTATCTTCTTTCTCCTCTTTTCCGTTTGAATCCAAAACATGGAGTGATAGTAAAAAATGATATCCAATCAAATACTATCAAATCAAACCCTAAAATCAAATGATTATGCCTCAAGACTAAATTCCAATGCCTTAACAAGATTGTGACCCCACCATCAGTCAAAAGAACTTCTTCCAAATAAGGAAACATGCCAAAAAATAATCATTAAACCCTTTTACCACCAAGTCTCTAAGAATTTCAAACAATTAATAACCCCTTAATTAAAACATGCCAAGTCATTACCAATGCTCATAAGCTTTTATAAACAACCAATGCAAGCTTATGAAACTTCACAACAATTTTAGGCTTATGTTGCTCACGCTAGCAAATCAAGGGCCTGCATTTATAATTAAAAATTCAAGAAAATATAGTGGTACAATTGGATATAATCCAATGACATCCTTTGAATAAACAATAATAATGATTACACATAATACTAGTTAATAGAAAATAAGACATCACAGACATAAATGGTGGACAATTGAATTGATCTATTTCTTTTTCTTAAGGTAATTACTTGTATTGCATTGATACGGTAATCCAACAAAATCTTCCAAATCCAAACATAACTCAATAATCCAACTATTACTTGCAATCACAAATGACATCACTAGTACCAACTTTCTATAATCATCATAAAATCAAATACTAAATGAAATATAGCTAACTACAACATGAATTGAAGTACTAAAATATGATATCATAAAGTAAATATAGGTCAAATCAAATGCCAAGTATCATAATATTAAAATGGATCACTAAAATAATATAACAAGAACATTATTCAAGATCTTCCCAAGTGGGATATGACAAACCCACCATAGTAGTTGATAAACTAGGCATGGTAGATGTAGAAGGGAGAGATAAAGTCAATAGTTGATTCACCATAAGTTCTATTAAAAATATATGCATAGGGGAATGAGAATTACCATAAAAGTTTGCATCAAGATGTAATAAATAATTGCATAATCATTTTCCCTATTCTTGGGATACTCTTGGAGAAATATTTTCATTTTGGTAGTATACTCTAGGTCACATTTGATGCAGGAGCATCTACAATAGTTCAAATTCTAGTGTGAAAATTCAAATTTTGGTTTTCCCTCCAAATTGTGAGATTTCAAAATTTCACCTTGAAAGTAAAATGTAATTATCAAAAAGTGAAAGTGAAAAGGTAAAAAGTAATGGTTAGGCTGTTGAGGAAATTAGGGGGAATTGGTTGAAACTATTTTCAACCTTAGAATATTGTTAAAACTTAAAAACAGTATTTGTTTGCCTTAAGCCCAATTTGGGCATAGAAGTTGGGAGAGAGATTCTTGAAAAGAGAGAAAACAAGAAGAATTCAAAAGGATGGATGATGAGAAAAAGAAGAGAGAATGCAGTGAGGAGAGAGGATGAGAGGTACGTAGAAGTGAGAAAAGACAGAAAGGAAAAAAAAATCCTCTCATTCAAGGGAAGAGATAGAAGAAGAGGAGAGGATCTCAAGAATGTCAGAATGAAGAGAATAGAATGCAGAGTACAGAGGAGTAATTAGTGTGGTAGAGGAAAGGTCTGTAGGCGTGATGCCTGTAGCAATAAATCTGTGAGTCTTTTCTTGATATATAAATTCTTTGGCATCTATTATATAGATGCGATAATGTGTATTTATTATACATTTATGAGATTAACCATTGTCTTGAAATATCATTTTTATGATGGTGTATAAAGTCGCATGGGTCTGCATTGATGTTTTGATAAAGGATTTTGCAAGCAAGTATTATTATGGAAAGTCTGCACTACTCAATGCTTTAATTGGAAAGCAGTTTGTTGAAAGGCGAACGTTGATTTCTATTATGTTATGTGTACTTTGAGATTTCCCCAGTTCAATTAATATGAATAGCTTAAAGCAGCGTATAGAGTGAAATATGATGGATCTCTATCCACATGATTGTGTATACAAGATGGCCATGTTGGCAAAGCAATGTGTGGAAGAAGATCCCATCTTGCGTCCAGACATGAAGTAAGTTGTACTCACTCGTTCACAAATCTTGTTGTCTTCTGTAGAATAGGAAGCAACCCTTGCTGGTAATAGTCAAGTTTTTAGCAGACTTATATAGGGAAGATAATTTAAAATTTGCAATGTTACATTGGAAATTCTTGTTGTGAGTAATGATTTCAAAGCGGAGATTTATAAGAAAAGGGAATAAAACGTCCATCCATATGGGAGGATATCTTGTATGTATTGAATGAAGTGGAATTCCTCCTTAGAACTCCAAGAGAGAGCAATGTCAAAATTTGAAAAGTAGTGCTGCAAACAGATTCCGTTCTCCTCAACAACAGTCAATAGGTGATGTTTTTGTTTTTGTATATATATATGAAACAAGCTCACTTTGGGATGAGTTGAACGGACTCCTCAGTTTGTTATTCTTCTTATGTCATAAGCATATATAGAGAGTGTAAGAGCTGTCAGAAAATCTTTGGCAAAAAAATTAACTTCATGGTTAATATGTGATTTTTATGTAAATCTATAATATGCGTTGAGTCGAGCTGAGCCTGTGGCAAGGTCGAAGCCAATTTTGAGGAGGATGGTAGTTTCTACCTTTCGTGTAACCATCGGTGAAGTGGAGTCTACATCTCTCCCGAAATTCATTTTCCTTGATTTTCATCTGAAGAGCTACCACCGAGAAAATCTTTGAAAGGACCAAATGATTTGACAGTGTGCAGGATTTACTGAAAAAAACATGCAACAGTTCAACTCAAACACATCCTATTCTGATCTCTGTAAGTAAATTAGCTTCTATCGGAAAGGGTAGTCAGGAATGTCTAGTTCTATGGGAATTATTGAAATGTTTGATCTGTGATCTCCATGTTGGTATTAGGCCAGGACCTCCAGTGATATGTAGGTCCTGTTGTGATTCTATTTTTGAATGAAGGTTTCCTTGTGTTAAGAACCTGTGTACAGGTCTGTTGACCTAGAAAACACATTTTGTTTTGATGGAAGGACAAGTATTGAGTCTATAAATGTTAGGCGAAAGTCTTCATAAAGTGACTCTTCATTGGAAAGAGTGGGATTCAATTTTAGTGAAATAAGTCTATCAATGGGTGATGTAGATGGATACCAGGGAAAGGATATCCTGGGTAGATGAGTAACTAATTCTAACAGCAGAGTGTATTTGTAGAGCATGTAGAGAATTTGGTAAAGCCATGCCATTGGATGACATGAAAAAGAAGAATAACAGATGTTCCTTCAAGGATTTCAATACCCCATAGCTCTATTTATTGTATGCTACTTCTACACTGCTATTACAGTCTGATCAGTACATTAATTTGGTAGAAGAGCAGTCCTAAGGACAGTTTAGCCCTGTTTGAAGAATGATGATCAGCCTCTCATCATTTAGTGTTAGAGCTTGAAGCTCTTGGGAATGGTAACTTGTTGTTGGTTGTGATTTCTAATGAGTTGTTACAGGATTTGGCAAGAGGATCATATTTGTCTAATAGACCTGTCTTCATGTCATAATGAACCTTATGCAAACATTTATACGTGGGTTTTCCCTTGGACAATGGGCTGTAAGTTTGCAGGCCTGAGTATCCTGTTGAGGCTTCTTAAGCTTTCAAAGCTTTCTAAGACCTCTTGGTCACAATGATACTAAATTCAACTTGTTCCCATATACAAAATAACCAGTCTTTCTTCTTGTCTATGGAAAACCATCATACACATTCACATACACACACACACACACACACACACACACACACACACACACACACACACACACACACACACACACACACACACACACACACACACACACACACACACACACACACACACACACACACATATAGGCCTGTCACCAAAATTGCAATAACGAAACCATAACATGAAACAAAACATTAATTCTTTCTTGATCAACTAGAAGACTTATAGGTCAATATCAATGTCTCATGGCTTTCAAAGCCTTACGTGCTCTTCCTAAATATTATTCCAAGCTAAAAAGTATTGATTTAAATCGATACAATATAACAATATCACTTGAACTAATACCATATCAAAAGTCAAGATACAATACAAAAGACACATGAAGACTTAGAACTATATCAGCTAGGATAATACAATGCATGAATAAATAAATAAAAAATAAACTGCATCAGTTGGGTTGATGCATTAGGCACAGGGTGCCTAACAAAACTAAATGGAAGAAGATGGAGAAGGAAGAAATAAAGATACTCAGAAGAGCCCAAACTAATAGTAATGAAGGTATGAAAGAATAGTATGTAAACATATCTCACAAAGATTAACTAGCCCATTTCCTAGTTCGCTCCTTAAGAAGTGCACTTGAGGAGATTGATGCATTGATGGGTCCTATAAGTGGGATAATTAGTAAAAGAAAAAAATAAATACAATGATGTATACATTAGCCACTAGATATGATAGTTCTCACCTAGAAAAAAATAAAAATTATACAATTTGTATGATTTAGTGAAATTACTCAAATTATGATTAAACTATTGCTTGAATGGAATATGATATCTTTACCTCCCTATAAATAATGAGACTCATCATGACCTTTTCTTACAAACCTTGATGTTAATGTATACTATGATTGTCATAGTATACTGCATCAATTGGGTTGATGCATTAGGCACAGGGTGGCTAACAAAACTAATTGGAAGGAGATGGAGAAGGAAGAAATAAAGATACTCAGAAGAGGCCAAAGTGATAGTAATGAAGGTATGAAAGAATAATATGTAAACATATCTCACAAAGTACCATGAACTAACCCCTTTCCTAGTTCACTCCTTAAGAAGTGCACTTGAGGAGATTGATGCATTGATGGGTCCTATAAGTGGGATAATTAGTAAAAGAAAAAAGTAATTACAATGATGTATAAATTAGCCACTAGATACGATAGTTCTCACCTAGAAAAAAATAAAAATTATACAATTTGTACGATTTAGTGAAATTACTTAAATTATGATTAAACTATTGCTTGAATGGAATATGATATCTTTACCTCCCTATAAATAATGAGACTCGTCATGACCTTTTCTTAAAAACCTTGATGTTAATGTATACTATGATTATCATAGACTCTCTAGACATCATACAAATATATGTATAATTGTGAAGCATAAGATTCAAGACTTGATTAACAATAACCAAATTCAAGTAGAAGGTCACACCAATAATTTTAATTAATAAGTTTCCCTACCTAATCAACATATAAAAATATTTTCCAACCCTCTACCAATTTGAGCTACTATATCTAACAACCAAGATGATGTTCATGTGATAACTCAAAAATAACCTTCATAGGTTTGTAATAGACACATTTTTGATCGATTCATAGATTTGGTTAATGCCACACGCAAGGGGCCTCCTTCAAATACATTTTACAACCAAAAGATTCAAAATGGTGATTCTAAAAACAATCCATTTTTCATTTGATCTTTCATGGGTAGATATTCAGGGTTATCAAATAGAATTATGGTAGATAATGGTTCACGCATCAATATATGTTCAATGCAATTTATTATCAAATTTAGATATATACATAGACATTTAGTTAGTAAACCACAATTATTAGAGGATACAATGGCATAACTAAGATACCTCTTGGAAGCATTACCTTACCTATCATCATTGTTCCTAAGATTAATTTAACCTAGTTTCATGTATTGTCAAATAATGGGACATATGATGTATTTAAAAAACAACCCTAACTCAATCAAATGAATGAAATCCCATTAACACTTTACCAATGTTTAAATTTTTTTCATGATAATAAAGTGATCACTATTCAAGGCACTACTTACGAACCTCATACAAAAGTATAACACAAGGTGCTACCTAAATAACTACTAAAAAATCTAATCATATGGCTTTGACCATGTGCAACTAAAGTACAAGTACCTACCCATCCAAAAACCAAAGTCATATTATCATAGCCTTTTGTGTTTAATAAAACTAAAGCACCTACTAAATATTTAATCATCACATGACCTACCATTCAAATACTGGATGATGTAAATTTAAAAAATGTAATGCACCATTTGCAATAAAGATAATAACAATAGCAATGATTTTAATGATGATATATATTATAATTCTGATGATTATATTGATGATGATGCATTAGCCTTCTTAGACTTATGGGTTCCAAGATATATGGATCTAAACCATGACGATATGATTGCATCTAATTCTATAAAATATGGTCAGAAAGACATACTTTTTGGTTAGCCTTATCTTATAATCCCATGCACTTGATTTGAACAATTTATTTGTACACATTTTAAATTTTTTTAATTTACTTACTTTTCTCTGATTTTTCACTTTTCCACATTTTGTGTATGAATTTTGGGCTTCTTTCTCCATGATTATTTTATGTTGTGCCCTCTTGGGTCTTTCATTGCCTCAAATATCCTCTAAGTTTTACATCTATCTTGTCTCAATTTTAAATTTATCTTCTTCTTTCTCTACTTTCAAGTTCTAGTTTTCTCTTGGCTTCCTTTTTTGGTTTTGCTCATGAGTTTTACATCATTCCTCCAGACTTTTGATTTTTTCTTCCCATCTCAAAATCTTGCATGATAATCTCAATGATTATAACACCATATATTGAGGCCTTCCGCCCTAGTGCATACACATTTCTAAGGGAACTTGTAGGTTAATAGATATCCCTCCATTATTTATTATTATTATTATCACTTTTT
The DNA here is from genome assembly GCA_037957365.1 of Torreya grandis. NCBI lineage: Eukaryota > Viridiplantae > Streptophyta > Pinopsida > Cupressales > Taxaceae > Torreya > Torreya grandis. The sequence goes on from JARHVA010001378.1 coordinate 1,651,011, forward strand.
CTCTGTGGTTTGTTTTCCTCTTTGATTGATTTCCTATTATCCTTACTTTATGTCTTCTAAAAATAATAACAAAAAGGAAAATTATTTTGCATTTATTTTTGTTTGTTACATAGTTACTAAACTTAACATATCATAATTATATATATATATATATATATATATAATTATGATATGTTAAGTTTAGTAACTATGTACAAACAAAAATAAATGCAAAATAATTTTCCTTTTTGTTATTATATATATATATATATATATATATATATATATATAGATTTTATATATAAACTATTTATGCATTTGTTTATAATGGTATTATTGAGTTGGATGCATGATATAGAGGTTTTATATATCATTATATAATCATGGTTACTTGGGGGTAGTCTTATGCTCACACTAGGGGCACCTATGTGCCAATTCTAGGGGCATCCCAATAACACTTTAAGGTATATATTTATTTTTTTCCATAACATATTGAGATTTATACTTGATTATATATTTCTTAGTCTAGAATATATCTTGTGTGTTTTCCATCAATATTACTTTGTGATTTTATAAATGAGTGTTCAAAGTTAGTTATATATTGTTTCACATGTTTTATACATTGCATATCTCTCTTGTTTTCCCTCTATATGCTTTTATTACATGTGCAATTATTTATTATCTTTCATAATATATTTTATGCTTGAGTTTTGTACTCTAATTCATATGTTTATTGTTTGTAGTTTGGTTTGCTTGTTTACCCTGTGTGACATTTCTTGACTTATTTACTATGTGTGACACTACTTGCCTTGTATACTCTATGTGTAAAATTTTTTACTATGTTTACTCTAATTGTGAAATGATTGTTATATATATATATATATACTTGACATTACTATGACTGATTCCATAATTCATAACATGCATGTTATTTATTGTTTGTTTATTGATTTTTTCCTATGTTTCCATAGTTTCTACCATGCATCTATTGGGGTATACGATAGTTGTATTTATTGATTATATTTTTCCTACTAGCACCATAATACACCCATGCTTAAATTAGTTCTATATTTCTTATATTGGGGTATAATATTGTTTTTGCCTTCATTGTTTATATCTTGTCCACTTTAGGGCATACTATTACATGTATATTTAGTACTTGCATCTTTATATTAGGGCATATAATGTGAAACTTCATTTCTTTTCCCTTGCTAATGCAGGGGAATCTAGTTGATACATTTGATTATATTGTTTGGATCCCCGGTGGTCATACTTTGTTAAGTCATACATGTGCTTCCATGATGATATATTTCTTTGATTACACCAAAAATGTCATAAATGTGTTTTACATTATTACATTTATATATTTTAATGTATTTACACATGATACATGTAATCAATTTGTTTTTAGATGAGTGATATAAAACTTATCCCACACCTCAAAAGGGGGACATATGATATGCTTATTCTACTTTAGATATATAATTATTTACACAATAAAATATTATAAGACATTTACACCCACATAGCTAGAGGAAATCATCAAATATTCTTCTATGTTACCTATAGATGATCCAAATGATACACTATAATTACTTGTTTATTCAGTTGAGATGTGTAAAATATAGAGTCATTAGGAAAATTATGCAAAACAAAGAGCTACAAGTCACCTTTCACATATTTAGAGACAATGACATAGTTCACATAACACCAGGTGTATCCATTCCTACTCTTTTCATTTTACTTAGTTATTTCATAATTTTATTTATTATTGATTCATATAGATATTCATCTAATTGAAAATATTTGTGTTTGTTTGCAAGTACACCTAATCTTCACATGTTAAACATAAAAGCATTGATTCTCTTTTGCAGACACTTAGTGACAGTTAGAAAATTCCTACATATAGTGAGGAGATATGGTATTTATATTTTATAAGTCATAAGAGCTAGACTCTATGATAAGATAACGTCTTTCCTCCTTTCAATTTTTTTTTCATTATCATATTTAGAGAGGTTTTGATGTAATTTATTCTTCAAACCTTCTCGGTGTGATTATTTGTTTTAATTTAATATGTATGCACACACACACATAAAAAAGTGAGGCATCATGTAAACATTTAATTATGGTACAAAATTAGTTATTTTATTTGGAATTAGTGTGTTTTTGTGTATATACATCATTAGTTTAGATTAGGCTCTTATTGGTGTATTTTTCTCTTATGTTGGGCCCTATTTACCTTCCCTTGCTTTGTGTTGTCCTTATAACTTTACTTTCACTTAAATTTGAGTATATGATAATATCAAAATTAAAATTAAAATGCTTGAAAACATACAAATATCCTACTATTTTTCCTTGGCATGATTTGTGATGCTCTTAGAAGGTGAAAAACACTTTTTTAGGGTTTTAAGTAAGCCTACAAAGGTTAACTTGTTGATCTTGTTTGTCTCTAAAATCAAGTCATTCAATTTTTTGTGAGTAAGATCAACCATAAAAGCTTGGTTAATTATGATTTGTGGGTCCTTTATCCCATATTTCAAGTTTTTTGGTCTTTTATGACTTTTTTGTCATCTTTATCACCTATTTAATTATCATCTTACACACTAATAGGTCTTAATTTGAATTCAATAAGTATTTATATACAAAATCATATTAATGAATTTATGACATAATAGATATACATGAGTAAGTAAAAGGTAAGCTCACATGAGTTAATACACAATACTTTTTATTTTTATTGATATCTATTGAAGTATTTACACCCCTTGTACCAAAAGTTGAAAAATGGTGAAAGATCATGTAGAATATACTAGTTGCTTGCATCTCATACATAAGGATAAGAGAAATTATCTTTATATTACACTATAGTTCTTGTTGGAATGCATGATTTTTTATTAAAAAAATATTTAAAAAAAATGGTCTAATTGAGGTAGGTCCCTCATTACTATACCCATATTTATGTTATTACAAGTTCTTTTGGAGAATCAATTATGAAAAATTTGTGCATCAATTCAATAATCTGAAATATATTTTTTATTATAAGACACATTCAAAGCTACTCGTAAAATTTTAGGACAATTTGACACTATCTAACTAAAATTGAATAATGTCAATTGAATTTGAACCTTGTTTATAGAATCAAGTCATACGATCTTGGTCAATATCAAAATCGAGCCCTTCAATTTGGCTATTTTTCTATAAAACTTTGATCTACACCAAATTTCTATATTTACTCTAAGGTTACTTCTAAACTAGTTTTTAATAACTTTCATCCTTTGATAGTGTAAATCTAATCAAAATTTAGGTATTTTTCTAAGACCCCCTCTTGTTTATTCTAAGAATTTTAATTCTCTAGTTATATTGCACATTTAAGATTCTATTTAGGGTGTTTTATTAATATATTTATTTTAGATTTAAGTACACCTTTCCATTTTGATGATTAGTGTAGTGTCTTTTTATCATTATACATTTTGTTTTATCAAAACACATTCTAATTTTTTTCTTTATATAATTTTGGTATCAAGTGTTAATACAAGGTTATGGACCACAATAGAAGTAGACACACCAACCATATCAACATAATACAATGAAAAAATGTTTTGACATTAGATTAAAATTTATTTATTTTCTCTACATTCTTTAGAAGTTAAAGAGGCACCCAACTTCAAGTTCTTAGTGTGTCATTGGTGCCAATATTAATATCAATTATATCCTCATTCAATAAAGTTAATTGATCTTCCACATAAGCTAAAATAGTTAAAGTGTCCAAACCATCCAAAGTAACCTCCTCATCACTATGTGATGGATTTCATTCCCTAAAATAATCAGTCTCACTCAAAGTAAAATGGAACTGATCTTGCGATAATACATGGGCAAATCCACATTATTTCCCAAATATTCTAAGATGCCTTCATCATTATAAAAAAAATGTTGGGATTTTTTCCTTTAATCTGGCATACATTTTCCCTATTTGCATGCCTAAGAAAATAATATTTACAATATGCTAGCGTGCTAGCTAACGTAGAGGAATACTCAAACAAACTCACACACTTATCTTGTCCTTTCTACTAACTCTCACCAGGATTCTTATATTCACTTGATCATTCAATGATTCAAGATTCCATATAAATATTTATAGCTTATTAGTGTCTTAATCATTCTCCTTATGGTATAATTAGACCCCTCACTTGATTCATTAAACCCCTCATCACATATTTATTTTCTTAAACAACTTATGCTTGCTTGATACATAATCATTGTGGCCTTTTTCAAGGACTTTTCTTCTAGTACGGTCCAATATGGATGAATATTTGGAAAATATTACTTGATCCTATTATCCTTTATCTTTATTCACCTCTCAGTGAAGTTTTCATTCTAAACTCTGCTTATAAGACTTTCTTTTAGTCCTTTTTAGGTCACTATTTAGGCCTAATTAGTCCTTTCTTGCACCTAACCACACACTGTCCCATAAAAATGTATGCACACGTATGGAATCAACCCAAAAACTTCAAAATATCTTAACATTGATTGACATTTATCAAATGACAAATTTTTATGGATTTTCAATAGTGGAAATGCCTTATACATGCATTTTTCTTTCAAAACCCTAGTTCAGGGTTAATAGGTTCTGTATGAACCTGAGAGAACACAAAATTATATTTTGATCTTTCAATCCAATTTCAAACTACTATGATCATTAATTAAAGACTACCTAGTCTCTATACAACTTTTCTAATTATTAATTTTCCTCTTTGAATCTTCTGTTCAATGTCAATCTCTAGTTGTTGGCCTGACTATGTATACAAACATAGTCTGTAGGGTTTGAGAGCTCTGTCTTGAGGGTTTAGACCTCCAAATAATGGTTTTAAAACTTTGAAAAAGGTTTATAAGTATTTTATATAACTCCACACACCCTATGTAATTAACAATCACCCTCTTTGATGCCTCTGTTACACATATTCACAACACTCTATGTCTTGACTGTCTAAGTCTTGCATTATCTCAACAGGCTATTTTATCTACTATGTAAAGTGGAATGAAAAAAACACATGAACTACACAATCACATTTAATGAACATAAAAAATACTCACCAATTCTAGGTCAAGCATCAGAAGTATCACATTTTTGAATCTTCTTTTATTGAACCAATCAAAATATAGTCATTCTCTAGTTGTATACATAGGAGAATAGGGTTACAGTCATTTATTTCAAAATTGAGAGAATAAATTTATTATTTATTGAATATTGAACATTATCTTCTTTGAATACATCCCAAAAACTGACTCCAAATCAATTTTTTTATGTTTTATATCACCTATAACCGTTCTAATTACTTTTACCATTACCAATGATCACTTGTAAGAGAGTTTACTTAATGATGCCAATGTCAAGTTGATTATCCATACATATGTGACCTATGGCCCATGGTATAGAACCATGGTGTCTTTATTAATTTTTCCTAATCACTTGACACCTTGATGACTCTTTTAAATCCTCCTATAATACCCAATCTAGGTAAAATTATTCAAAATTCAAAATTATGTAAATTGGTGGGAAAATGCCAATTTGAAATTCTAACCTACTCTATCACTCCTAAACACTTGGGAAACATTAAAAGGTGTATTATAAGGCTATTAAAACCTCTAAAACACCTAATTGACCATAAAATAATTAACCAAAGCATAATTTTCTCACAAAAATTCAAAACATGTCATCTAAGAAGGATGCTCCTGCATCACTGGCATATCATACAAGAAAAGGTTTTTGTGTGCTCACCTGAAACATGAATCTTAAGATAGATTCCCATTGGTTTTATCATGATAGGGTGTGTTCATATACTTTCCTAATTTAAGGTTCTCAAATAATCACTTAGTCTTAAACTCATCCTTAATTTTACATCTAACTCTCAACTATTTATTCATCACTTAACCAACAAAAGAAAAAGAAGTTGGCATACACTGATAACAACATTATGAAATCCATTACAACCATATATAGATGAACACAAGAATTTAATCAAAACCACCTTCATTTTATTACATTCATAAGTTTAGTCAAGATTACAATGATTCCAAAATTATAATCATAATAAACTTATCAATAATAACATTAAGTAGAACAAGGGGTATTTATACATGGTCTACCTCGACCATATAGTTATAAAAGTAAATAAAAATAGGATGAATCATCAAAGATCATTAAAAAAATTGAATTATGGTAAGATATTTACAATAAATTCCTAAGGACCTAAGCCTAACTACCCCAATAATATCTCTCTATGCTAGATCCTTGTCGTTAAGTGTCTATCTTATTGTGGGCCAATGCTAGATTTGTGCTTGAATTATTATTTTCCAACATTCATGAAATACTCTCCATAAATGTATATTCTTTATGCATTTTCCCCAAGTCTTCCACTAATATCTGAGTCCTATGTTCTTAGGTTCTCCATGTATCATGCTTCTTTATTCCATGTGACTTACTTCTTTCATGTCATGGTCTTCCACAACATGGTCTTTCACAACATGATCTTACTTATCATGGTATTTCATGCCAAAATATTCTACATTGTTTCTCTCTCATGTCTCTTTTCATAAAAAATTACTTAGATAAAATTATTTTCAAAACTGAGGGTCCAACATCACCCCACACTAAGTGAATAGTCCATCCTAGACTATGCATCTTTTTCAGGTCCCTCTACTAAAAACTCAAGTCCTGACTATCTAATCTAACTCTTCACTCCCTCCCAATGGTTTAATTCATTTTAGATCTTGGATGTGATTTCTTCAACTAACTCCTTAAGCTTCTTTGTCTCCTCAGGTTGCTTTAGACAATCAGTTACTTGAATGACTATAGACTCAAGTGATGCCAAAGCATCCTTATGAATGTATTTGAGTGAGGTGAACTCTATCAAAACCTATCCTTAGAGAGCCAAAAAATGAGCATTTAAATCTTAAAGGTGAGCACTTATTTTGTTCTCTAAGGCCTCTACATCTTCAAACTATTTAGCACGCTCAGATCGATCTTTTATTATCAATGCATTTTAATCCAACTAATGGCATTGAAGTTCCTCCACCTGAAGTCATGCTTCCAAAAAAATTTAGGCTACACTAATTTAGAAAAAATCCATCAAGGATGGGAATTGTATTGCCATCCTTATTTGAAAAACTCTTATAGACCTCGATGGCTTCAATAATCCATTCTATCACCCAAGTTTGCTCATGCTGGGAATTAGGTTGGTATTTATATTTATTCAATAACAATATAATAGGGTTATAAGGTTATTAATAACCTCTATTGAAAGAGGTACTCCATTTACAAGAGCTAGATTCTAGTAAAAAATAGCCTTGCAATGTGTTAAGGTCTTTACTTTAGCCATTATTATTATTTTTGATTAGTGCTTGAGCTCCTCTAACTCCTCTTTAAGTTTTATCCTTTTAACACACTCATTGAAATAGAGAGTAACCATATCTTGATGCTTTTTATGGATCTACTTTACATCAAATTCACATAAGGCATTCTACCTTGCTACCTCATGAGAAAATTTTAACAACACTGTACTTGCCTGTGATGATGTGCACATTCAGGGATCCACCCAAAGTGTGCCAAGAAGTTCCACCTCCATCAATGATAAAGTAAGTCTTTATAAAGGAAATTATAAATGGCAATCCTCATTATATATCTCATTATAAAATGAAAATTATCACTGAGTCTGCTCAGTCGAGTCCTTAGAAAAAACTCCCACATAAATAAATTTTTGTTTGGCACACCCTACTGGTATTTTGCATGAAGGGTTATGGATGCTATTATATTTTTATTCTTAATAATGTTTTCAGTACTAAAGTGTATCCCTAATGAGCTAGCATGTTGTCCCTTCATGCAAGACTATGGTCTTGCGCACTCACTTGAAGTGCATAACTAGAAACCAATTCCCATGGATTATGTTGTGTAGTAACATATCAGTCATATTATTCAAGTTAAGACTTATATTTGATTAGTAATTACATATAAAAAGAGATACACTACTTTGATCCTATTATAATTATGATTAACAACCATAATTACACAAAGAAGTGCCATTAAGTTCAGATAGTGTTACTTAGGAAAAGTAAAGTTTTACATAAAACCCATATTAAGTACAATGACAAGTAATCAACACATACCTACCACATGCATAATTATCACTTAATTATAATAGGATAATTAGAAATGTCTAAAAATTATCCAAAATTCTTATATTATGCTTCAACAAATGATATCCAAAATCCATCAAGTACAATGCTTTCATATAAGGATATTTATACTTGTTTTTCCCTGACCAAGTATTTAAAACATAAATGATAGGATTAATTGGCCAAATAACTCTATATGAACTGAGAGTTATGGTGGTCTATTAACTAGTGTCTCCTAAGGACTCAGGCCTTTATGCCCCCTATATACTCATTCTATGCTAGATCTTTGCTACATGTGTCTATCTCCTTGCATGCCAATGTAAAACTCCCAATGGATAAGGTCTAGTTGACTCTTGAGAATCACTCCTTAACCATTTCTCTCTTCCCATGCACTCCCCAAGTGTTTTTCTACTGTTCCAATTCCTATGCCCTTAGGTTCTTTGTGGTTAATTTTCCTTTTTAATTGGGTCCTCTCATGCTGGTGCCTCTATGCCCTTGTCATTTTATACTCTACTGGTCTTGTACCACGATGCTTCTACACCAGTATAGTTACATGCCATAGTCTTTATACACTATGTTCCTTCTGAGCCATGCTGATTCTATGCCAAAATATCAAAACACTTAGCCAAAATTTGGGGCCCAAAAGATGCATTGGTAGTTGTTGGTCCTTGTTATATGGATTTATCAAATGGTTCCTTCCATTTAGAAGGATCTTGCTCAAGTATTTCTACTTCCAAGTCCTCTTCCTGGTGACTTGGACCAACATCAAAACTACTCATGCCCAAAGCTATGTCTAAACCATCCCTCTCTTTACTAGTAAGACTCTTAATATCCACTTATGTTTAATCAAGGGTGGTTTCTTCATATCATGCAAGCAAGGGCATCTTATCATGTGTTGGGGTGACTTCTTGTTCCTCTTATTCTTTGAGGGAAGGTTCCCTTTTGGGTGTAAATTTTAGAGTCTCTACCTTTTATTCAAGGTCACCATCCTGAGGCACTAAAGTATCTTGTCTAGGAGGAACAAATGTCTATGTTGTAGGATCAAAGCCTTCTGGTTGACTTGTAGGCATGTCATCTTTTGGTGGTGAAGGGGTAGTCCTTTACCACTTAGCTTTTTTAGTTGAGTGTTAGTGTTGGCATTGTGCCCTTGCCCCTTCTACTTCCTATGCTTCCCAATCTCTGCTGTGGGTGGAATAGTTTCCTTCTCATCTTCAACACTCCCCAATTTCTTCTTCTTTAACATATAAAATAATGAATGAATAGAATTATTAACCAAAATTTTTTGAACCTTAATCTCGATATTATCTATCTCTAATTTCTCTCTATATGACTTTTTCCTTGGATAAACATGCATTTGATGAAGATTATGAGTCTCAACATCTATATTTTTAGCATCAATCCTTATAGGGTGTGCTTCATATATCCTATTAACGATGTTCATGAAATATCTTGTAGTGAAAACATATGATAATTTTAGCCATCCAAATAAGTCACTTGAGGGGCTCATCTGGATGCACACTAGAGAGAAATGTTGTTTTACTGCAAATTAGGATTGGTCTCCTAGTTGAGTAGGTAAGTCTTTGGGAATGCACCACTCATTTATAAAGGCTTCCTTCATTCCATCGTACCATCCCTTCTTCTTAGCTTTATGGCAAGGGATTATAGTGCCAGGGCATGTGAATGATTTAAACCTTTCTGTAGGAGACTTATTCTCTGGGGGTAAGCCCATTTCAATTCACCACTTATGTACTATGGTACACCAATTTCATCAAACACTAACAATAAAAGAATAGTGCCCCAAGCAAAGTTTTGGTTAGGCAGGCTATGGGCCTTTTCTACATCTACAACAATTTTCTCAACAAACTATTGTGACCAATTTTAATTAACCCAAAGGGTATCCTGATGGGTAACATACAAGTGCACCATTTATAATTCCTTCCACCTATCTACACCTCCAACCTTAGTCATAATTAAGTGCACAACCACTCTAAGGGTGGGATCTTGAAGACTAGATATATGGATTGCATGGCCTTACTTTCTGTATTCAAGCACCATCATAATCTTCTCAATTTCTTTTTGATCATCCAAGTCTCCATTGAGGTTAGTGCCTGAACATTATAAACCTGTAACTTTTTTAATTCTTTGTGGCATGATCCTCATCCTGTACCATGCAAAATAAAATTAATCCTCATGCACGCGTGAGATAAGTAACTTTATGACCTCCACAGGTTTTCTGAAGTTTGGTAGATAAAATAGTTGAAAAAGTTTAACATCATTAATTCCTTTAAAAATAGTTAGGTCATTAACAAGTTCATTCTAGGTATTCTGGTTCTCAACTTGATATTCACATTGTAATTACACCTCATTTCTTAATTGATGATAACTGTAGTTGAAAACATTACAGGTTGGCACCTTCAATTCTCAATTCTCCATGTGCAACACTACCTAAGGATATTACATCTCCTTAATCAACATTGGGGGTAGAGGCGGTCTTGTATCTTTCTTCTTTACTTGGTGTGCCATCACAGATTCTATCATGTCCAATCCATTTGCCTACTATGGTAAACATTCATCATGCATGCTAGACTCACTAGATACCTCTCTTATTAAAACCGATTGTAATCTTATGATCTTAAATTTTTCCTCCTCATAAATTATAGGTAAGGGATCTCTATGCTGAGCCTTTTTCTTTGGTTGCATCACCCTACAAGGATCCCAAAAGCTGAGGCATAACTATTCAACCCTTTCAAATGTGGACATGATTACTTATTTAAATCCATCAACTCTCTTAATTTAACATCCTCCAATGGTGAATGCCAACGTTTATAACCTATAATTACTTCAACCTACACTTCCCCAATCTTTAATTCACCACTTTTCCTATTTACCATAATCACTTCACTCCACAATACTCCAACTGGTCAATTATTGTTGATATACACTCTTATAGCATCTTGGAAATGGTCTTATGGCTCTATAAATTCATGAATTAATGATGATAAAATGTAAAAATTATGTGCATTTAACATTTTATAGATTCGAGGTGTAATCTACATTTAATTCCCCATTACCTCATCCATCAATTAATCATTAAATACCTCTAATAATATTATCATCATTTACTTTTGGAACACTTGCCATTACAATTAATCTTCTTGGATTTAACACCTATCCCATCCCGTGCTTTTCTCTAAGTGCATTAAAGTTATAAATAATCTCTAAATTTCCCATTTCTAAGGTGGGAATATTATTTCTTTACCTTGAATCTTCATATCAATTATGCACTGCATCTTATGTATCCATTTGTCCTCATACACTTCCACTCACACACATTTTGTCCATATGTGCATTCCCTTTGACCGTATTCCTTATAACTTTTTAGTTTTACTTTCGTCACCTTTCTTACCCCACACTAAAAGATGTCTATGGTGCCATACAACATTACAAAGAAAATAAAATTAAAAAACTAAGTGCTGACCTAAAACCAAGCAAGGGTGCACAACCAATGCCATGCCTTATTGAAAAACAAACCAAAATCCTAAACTAAACTAGTGATATACACCTTATTACAAAAAAGGGAAGCATCACTCATAATAGGAGGGGTGAATCTGACTACCATTGAAATGCAATAGTATAAATTGGCCATCCAACCACTTTAACTTACATGCACCTATGGGATAAATACTATGAATAATAAATGGACCATCCCAATGGACACAAAGTTTTCCTGAATGACATGTGAACTTTGATTCATAAAACAATACCTGCATACCTAGAGAAAAAGTCTTGTTCTTAAGATGTTTATCATGTCAGGCCTTCTATTTTTGCTTATCCACTCTTTGAATCCAATGTGCTAGAAAATATGTTTCATCCAACTAAAGCAAAGCATCTAGGCACACTTCCAAATATTCCTCATCATCTAATCGACTAATGCACATAATATGTAGAGAGGGTATAAGTAATTCAACTAGGAGAATGACTTTAGCCCCAAACATAAAATTAAAGGGTGTACTCTTGTTTAATCATTTATATGTGGTCTGATAGGCCCATAATAGCACACAAACATGATCATCCTAGTTAGTATGACCAATATTACAAATCTTTGTCAGTGTATTACCTAAGATTCTATTGAACACTTCAGCTATACCATTAACCTAAGGTTGTAAGGTGTAGTCTTGTGGTGAGATATCATGAACTCATCTAGAAGGATGCAGATGGTCTCATTAACAAAATGAGTTCCTTAATCATTAGTCAAAATTAATGAACATCCATACCTTGTAATAACATTTACCAAATGAATTGAGTAGTAGTGGTAGTAGTATAATCCTAGGTTGGTGTTGCTTCAGCCTAGCAATTGAGGTAATCAGTGGTGGTAATAACATAATGTGCTCCAATACACCTCCCTATTGGAGTAATGGAGCCAATAAAAATGAATAATCCATTTCTCAAAGGGTTCATGTGCTAGGATCAGATGAAGGGGTATAACATCTCTTCAGTTTAGTTTACCCATGCACTGATAAATATCTCATTAATATGCATAAAATTTAGCATCCCTAAATAAAGTAGGCCACCATAACCTAACTAATAAATTTTTTCACATTATAGCATCATTGACATAATGTCCTCTAATGACACCTTAATGAACCTCTTGAATAAATTCAGTGCGCTTATGTTGCATGATGCAACATCATTATACTTCATCCCACCTAAAATTATAAAGGTCACACTAATGAGTTGGAAAGGAGTAGCATGAAAAACCAACTAATTCTTCTCTTGAGTGCTAAGGTGGGCTGGTGTCGAACTCATATTTAGACAAGCAACAATATACTCCAATTCCTTAGGCATGCATGTGACTTGAAAAAACTACATATCAGGTAAGTCATCTTCAATGACATACACTGACTCACCAGATTCAATGCATGGTAAATGATTAGGTCCATAATTATCCTTACCTAGTTTCACCATCATTGAGAACTAATATTCCTATAAAATCAAAATCCTTTGGTAAATGCATCCATGAAATACTTGCTTATTGACTAGGTATTTTAGTGCTTCATGGTCTGTAAATAAAATGAATGAGGTGGACAACAAATATTGATAATTTTTGAAGTGCATACATCATGGACAAAGATTCACATTTTATAGTCAAATTATTATGTTTAATTAGAGTGAGATTTTGACTAAAAAGGTATATAGGATGATTGAGATTGACCTCACTAGGTTGAACAAGGATAACACCTACTGCCATACCTAAAACATCGACACACACATAAAAGGGCTTTATCTAGTATAAAAACTAGAGAAAGGGGGAATTAATGAGCTTGTCTTTGAGTGTGATGAATTCTTGTTGGTGAACATCAGTCCATATAAATTGACCATTCTATTTAATTAGTTCTTCTAATAGTACTATGATCTTAGCATAATCTCAAATTAACTTATGCTAGTATCCCATATGTCCTAGGAAGGCATAAACCCCATGATAAGTGGTCAGCATTGGAAGGGGAAGAATGATTATAATCTTGGTCAGATCCACCAAGAGTCCATCATGACAAATAACATAACCTAAAAAATGCCAAATGGGGTAGAAAAAACACACTTATTTAGATTCAAAGAAATCTGAAGGTAGCAACAACATTCAAGCATAAGGCAAAGGTTAGCACAATGGTCCTACACTAAAATGTTGATGGTAAAATAATATAAGTATGCATGAAGGAATTTCTGAATAAAATATTTGAAAGCCTCGACCTCAATCCATGAGAGCACAATAAGAACATTATTCAACCTGAAGGGCATTAAATTGTAATTTAATGAACTCCATTCAATTTCAAAGGTGGTCTTTGGTCTATCTTCGTCACTGATTTGGACCTAATGATATGCATTAAAACCATTAGTGAAGGTATAGATATCAAATCCAACAACTCTTTCTAATATCTCCTCAGTGAAGGGCATCAAAGAGGGATTGGTTATGTAAGTAGAGTTGACTACCTAATAATCCATACAAAAATAAATGTGATAGTCTTTCTTGATATTGATGACCATGAGGCTTACCCATTCAGACTCGTTAATAGGAGTGATAACTCTAATGCGTAACATACTATCAATCTCCTCCTTTATCCAAGTGCATAAATTAGGATTCATATGATAAGGTCTCTTTTTGATAGGTCAAGCAACTTCTACCAATTTGATGTGCATGTTGCCCAATGAAGAGTGCACTCCTTTCATCTCGGTGTAATTCTATGGAAAAATTTCTTTATACTCCTTTAATATTTCAAAAACCTTGGAGATATTAGTATTAGACTAATAATTCCCCACAATGGCCATCTTGGGTGCATCCTCTATGCCAATATTATGCTAGATTATCTGAAGTGGATCTAAATACAAATGATGGTCATTCTATATCGTGTCTAAGACATTTTTCACTCCATACCTCGTATGTAAAGCCAAGTGATCAATGGACATATCTAGTGGGTTAGAATTGGTACCTTCATCAACCTAGTATACAACTTTTTGTTTTCCTTTCTAAATTTGTTCTTTTAAAGCATGGTCCATTTGAGGTTCAAGAGGTGGAGAATATGATGCTTTCATATTAGGTTTTTGGAAAATGTTCAAACTCTCCTCTTGTGTGCCATGTATATGTCTGATGTGGTCCTTAACTGGTGTTGGATAGCTTACAATAGCTTAACACATGACCTATAAGGTCAGGAGTAAATCCATCTGACGATATGAGTAAGATAGTGCTGAAATCATATTATCTTTAATAACATGCCAAGAATATTTCTCTATGCATCATTATTAATGTACATACCATGCTCTACCCCAATAGCATAGAGTACCATAAAATGTATGAACCCACATATATTTAGGCAAAAATGTCTCATATGCATTCCACATGTTTTTTTAGGTTTTGAGATGAGTTTTGGGAGCACTAATGACATCATAACTTAAGGTGTCATGAATTTGGTTATCATGGTGAAAATGATGGTGCATAATAGAGTGAACTTGGTCCCAAGTGAGCAAATTATGATGATGATTTACCCACCACCAAATAAATGTGTCATAAAAAATATGGATAATCATACACATCCATTAATATTCAAATACATAGAAAGATTCTAATCATTGCACATACTCTGAGTTTAATTTGACTGTGAAATCTAGGGGCTGCATTTAACCACATGGGTGTCATAGCCATAATACGTCCATGAAGAAGGCAAATAGACTTATGGCATTTAGGTTAATTTTATGGAGCATCTTTGCAACTACCAATAGTGCCATAAATTCTTCCAGTAAGATCATACTCACCATGAGCCCAATATTCACAAGCATTACTAGTAGTGTCAAAGATAGACTATGCATCTGTCCAATGTAATATGCCATATAGACTAGGATCAAGGCATTCAATTCCCCAAGATGTGACATTATAAATATGATCAAGGTCCTCATCAGCCTTAACTAAATCCAAAAAAGGAGTTCCTTGAGCATGGTCTAAGTGGATTACGATGTGTTGATCATCATTCTCAAAGCTGATGTAGCACTTTTTGAAGCTCAAGTTAGCTTTATTCGCATAACACCAAGGGTGACCCAAAAGAGTAGGAAAATCATCAGCTTCAACCAACTAAATTATTTCAAAGTCATAGTTGAAAGTGGCAACTAAAATATCCATGGTGGCATCCTTAAGAATTCCAATAGGCAGTGCACGAGTCTTATTATCCATGAACAACACATGAGGAGAGGGATGCAAAGTAGGGATTACCATCTTCCTTCAAGCATCCTTAGTGAGTACATTTACCTCAGTACCAGTATTGAATAGGATATCCTAAATGATTCATCCATAAATAGTGGTGTTTACCAAGATTTATTTATCTCATCCTATACTAGACTGGATATGAGCGTCTTGTCATTGTGCATGGTTAAACTGATGATCCTCTATAGGCCTAGGTGTTTGATGACTTATCCAATTTCATAAAATGGGCACAATATACTCATCAAGAAATACTATTCATAACTCATGGAACTCATCATGCACTGAGTCTTGAAGATCCATAGCTTTCCACATTTTAGCACACATAATAACATCTCTATCCTTGAGGAACTAAATCTCTCCTTGTAGCCCCCACACCAAAGTCATTATGTCGTGTAAAAATTCCTATTGTTGTTAAGCATCTGGGTAATGAGTTACATGAGGCTCCTCCTATTTGACCTTATTAATTATTTGGTTTTACATGGACTGGGATGGAGCACCACTTTTCATAGTAATGTTGACATTAAGACTAGTTGGAGTAGTAGGACACAGTCTCCATTGAGTCTTTTCAATCTATATCATTTAAGCACACTTTTCATTCTTCTCCTTTGTGATGGTAGTATATAAATCTAGGCATTCATCTAGATGATGCTCATTCTTATAAAAAAAATGCGTACAATAAATTGGGCAGTCACATTGGTATTGCTATGGGGAACTGCACTTATAACAGGTTCTAGGTAGAAAATGACCACCTCTACATCCGTGACCATGACCTCTATAAGATCGACCTCCACCATTATCGTAGGTATTAGAAACATAAGTCTAATAATTACCACATGTGCGCACCTCATGAATCTCACTAATAAGGTGGCTATCATTGGTATTATGAGTATATGCATCACATATTTTAAAATATAATGTACCTTTAATTGTGTAGTGCGTTGAAGTAGTGGTAAATCCCTCACATCATTCTCTTCTTATCAAATTTCACATGATCGCTTCACCATGGTGTGAATACTCTTTCTAGGGTGATTATTCCTATCATGACCTTCATATTCACATTCAGCACACCACAAAATACTATGAGTATTATTCACAGTGAGTTTTTATGACTGAGATGCCATAACATCAATTTGAGCCTCCATAAAGGTATTAATCCCTATGCCTATGATTCTAATGACTTCAACACGAAGGGCAACTTCCAAGGTCTTATGAGGCTTAGTAAAGCTCTTTTAGGATAAAGTTCATGAAAAGGGAAGTAACAAACCTTCTACAAACCACTAAGCATGCTGAGTTATGTTTATTTCAAAATAGAGCTTATAAATAAGCATCTTAAAACATGCATCATACTCATGCACACTCTCTATTAGTTCTTGCTTAATGTCCTTCAGGGAAATAATGATATGTTGTTTAAAATCTAAGATATGAAATTATTAGAGAAAAGTTACCTTTATTTATTTGTAATTCACCATAGCTTGCTACGGATCAAAATTTTGGTACCACTTATGTGTTTGGTCTAAAAGAGTAGTGGAAAATTGAGTTGCCTTTCATTCAGTAGATGGAGTGCCACATGTTTGCCATATAAGTTCAAACTTGTGAACATGTTTTGTTGCATTCTCCACACTATGATACTCAAGTAAATAAAGCATCATCTCATAATAAATAGTGGGAATATAAGGTGATAGCAATGGATCTTATTGTGATGCACTTCCAGTCCCTTTTGGACCTTATGGGGGAGGTCCACTAATGCCTCCTGCACCACCTCTGGATCCTCCAGATGAACCATAATCGGTACCACCTCCCACTTCTCCTATGGAAATAGAAACACCTAATATGGGTATATAAGTAGGTTGATTAACCACTATTAGGCTAGTACTCTACCCACTAGCTATGCTTTCTCCACCAGACATTCCAAGCCAAGCCATATAATTTTCTTGTAATAGAAAATAAATCTATAGCAAACTACTATCTTGGTTTTATTCTTTAAAAGTATATTTAACAAGTTTAGTCTTTGATTCTACACTATCTGTATCCCAATTGTATACAAGAATTTCATCTAACTCAAGAGCATGAGCATGCGTAAGGGGTGGGGAATTGGGCCTATCTAGATTGGGTTTTTAAGTCACCAATACATGACTTAATTCTTCTACACATACATGTGTTGGTGTTGGGTGTGGTCTTATGGTTGGGGAGTCCTTGCTATGATTTTATGCCTCCCTATGGACTCTCATGACACTTATTGAATCCTCTTAGCCCCTCTTTAGATCACTTTATCCTATCCCTTTGCCTAACCTCATCATACTTGTGCTTATGAAACTCTCACTGAATGGCTACCATCCTGAACCAACAATCTTATGTCAAAGTGTGCCCCTTCATTTCCCTACTGACTATGCTACTCATATGAGAGAGATTTTAACCATCCATGAAGAAGTTTTCAAGTTTGAAATCCACTATAAGCTTCATAATCTGAAGTGAAAAGTGTCTGGGATGCCTTCTACATGACTCCCAAAAAAAATAAAATTGGGTTTCTTCTAGACAAGACTACATTAAAATTATGTATTCCAAAATATAACTATTCAAGGTTCCTCTCCACTAAACATCTACTGCAAGCATCCAAGGCATTCCTAATCTTCCTAAGGCCAATTTATGCTCTATTAATTAGGTGGCATTCCATCTATAGTTTATTGATCGATCTTGCACATATACCGAAAGCCAAACATGAAGGTGAATGGGCACTTATACAAAAAAAGCTTCATAGAGTGCGTCATATAGGTGCTGTTCTACCCATGCATGTGCAAAAACTCCTGGTTCAAGATACACCAATGTGAATTTATCTTCTACTCTAGTACCCCATCATTCAACATTGTTTAGAGATAGTTGTTAGATCATCTTTCCACCATCATGCAAACAATGTTGTAGGTCCTGATAATATAACCAAAATGTTGGAGTCTTTTCCTTTAATTTGGCATATATTTTCCCTAATTGTGTACCTAATAAAATAAGAGTTCCAACATGCTAACACACTAGAATATAATGTAAGAAAATGTTCCCACATGCTCACCTGAAGCACATAAATTAAGATTGGTTCTGGTTGGTTTTGTCATGTGAGGGTGTGTTCATCTACTTTCCTAAGCTAGGGAACACAAAAAATCACTTAGTCCTAAACTCATCCTTAGTTATGAATCTAACTCTCATCTATTTGTTCATCACTTAATTAATAAAAGAAAATGAAGTTGGCATAAATTGATAATAATAATATTAACTCCATTATAACCATAAATAGATGAACACAAGCATTTCATCAGCACTAGCTTCCTTCCATTACATTCATAAGTTAAGTTAAGATTATAGTGATTCTAGAATTACAATCATAGTCAACTTGTCAATAACAAATTAATTAGAATAAGGGGGTATTTATACATGGCCTACCCTAACCATATAGTTACAGAAGTAAATACAAATAGGATGACTCACCAATGATCATTAATAGAATTGAATCGTGGCAAGCCATTTACAATAAATTCCTAAGGACTCGAGCATAAATTCCCTTATATTCTCTCTCTATACACTATATCCTCATCATAATGCACCTATCTTCCCAAGGGTCAGTGTTGGATTCACATTTGACTTATTCTTTTTCAATGTACCTACTATCCATTCCATAACCATCTTTGATTTTTTCACTTTCCCCAAGTCTTCTGATAATATCTGAGTCCTATGTTCTTAGGTTCTCCATGTATCATGATTCTTTATTCCACGTGACTTACTTATTCCATGCCATGGTCTTTCATGCCACAGTATTTCACATCGTGTCTCTCCTGCGTTGTTTGTCATCAAAAATTACTTAACCAAATTATCTTCAAAATTGAGGTCCCAACAGAAGTTATTAAGGGAGGGTGTCTCATATGGTGTGGCATAATAAATTAACTCATGAGATTTATTTTTTAGTTACTCTTGATTTCTAATTCCATATATATTATAAACACATGATCAATAATATTCATAATGTTTTACATCTCTAGAGAATGATTCAATGTGTATATCTTAAATTAATCATGAAGAGGATTTAGTGGTTACCATCTTTTTAATAATTTAATGCATAATTATTGTATCTAATCCCTTGCTTAGCTAGATGAGTAGTTCAAGGAATGCATTATATTATATTATTGTTCACTTGTTCCTAATCATTGATCATTATAACATATATTTTGTGAAAATTTAATTCTAAACCCATATACCCCGATTCATGAGGTAATATTAACTAAGCAGGTACGCTAGAACACCAATTGGAATCCTCCCAACCCAAGTTGGGTCAAACTTAACTTTGATAGAGTCTCATTGGGAAATCCTAGGAGAGTAGGGGCAAGATGCATTATCTAGGATCATAAAGGCTCATTTTTAATAGCTAAATTTTCCAAAATATCTAGAGCTACACAAAATAAATAAGAATACTCAAGCCTCTCAATGGGGCTTCAAATGACATATGCCAGGAGATACTCTAGGCTCAAGATTGACAAAGACTCATAACTAGCCATCTTGGATCTCAAGAAAGGTTCTATTTCAAATTGGAAAATTGGATCTCTTATTAGGTTTACATTCACCATTCTTTATAAATTTGATGATATAAAGATCAACCATTGATTTAGGGAGGCTAATGGTGTAGCAGATCACATTGTGAATTTAGGAGTAAACTTAGACACATTTAATCTCATTGAAACTGATCAGTTATCAGATTTCAAAGAATTGAATGTTATAATTTTTAACTATGGGTTTTCACATCCCATTCATTAACCCAAAACTCCATCACCATACCATCAATCAATCTAGGAGACATCACCTCCTTTCATTCAAACTGACACTTTTGATCATTATTGGGCCACTTGTTTAATGGTAGCACATTCATTCCCCCTATTCCTTATTTGTATCTCTTATCACTTAGTGTCCTCCCCAAATTTCCCTTGTATTCTCATTTTTTTCCTAATCTTCACCATGGATTCTCTATCCTCATACTCCTATTTCCCTCCCATTTCTATCGATAATGTTTGTAGCTATTTTAGTGAAGGAAGATGCTTTATCCCACCTGATTATAAATGATTTGACTAGATTATGCATAACTATGGGCCCTCCATTCACATCAGAGAGCCTAGAATATGATTTAATTTCTACCCTTATGCCATTTATGACTACATTGTATATCTTTAAATATATCATGGAACGTGCCTTCCCTTATAAGCTTCCATATGAAACCAAGGTGTTAAAAAAAATATGGGAGATGTATAGTCCCATCAAGGATGATACATGAAACACCCAAAGCTTCAGGAAATGGATGAAGGTCAATTTGAAATTAGTCCTCAACTTCAAATATGGTTTAATAATGAATAAGGTATGGAAGACAAAGGAATATATAACATCTTTTACCCTAAAGAGATTACAAGGAATAGAAGCCATAATGGTGGTTTGGTTTGAATCTCGTTGTTCTCCCATAAGAAAGCATGAAAGGAAAATCAAGGTAAAACACCCTCTTCCATTTCACCTTCAATAAAGTTGGTTTCAGAAGTGAACCTCAGTAAGAAGAGGGGCACGAAAAAAAATATTTTAGGCCAACATGATGGAAAATTATAAATGATAGACCAAAAATAACATCCCCCAAGATTTCTATTTATCTAGGACATTTCGATATGACTGATGCTTACCATGGATCAATTGATAGCCAAATACAACATGCTCACATTTTTTAGTCATGATATTTCTTGAATTCTCACTTCTCAGGATTCTCCAGGTGAGTCATATCAGTGAATGAAGGCATTATCAAATTAATACTTGATGGGAGAAGATATTTTATATCCTTCCTCAGTTCCATCAGTCCTATAGTCTCTTAGCTCATATAACCAACTTCATCTCTCCTCAATCCTTTTCCTTTATTAATTCATATTACTTATTCTATTTCATTTTTCTATGGAATTTACCTCAAATGTATTACATAACATTACATGGGTCAGGACCCTAATAGAACCCTATTTCACTTATTAAAAAAGTTTATAAACCCATTTTTTTTTTAAAGATTTTTGAATAAGGCTAGGATTTTTATTTGCTTACTTGTGTTACATCAATCATGTACCATAGGCATTTTAACCTTATCGTTAATTGATTTTTATTCAATAACTGGTGGTGCTCAGTTTTTCTTCTATAATATCGAGGAATTATATAAAGAGTGCCAATATGAAATACATTCATATCATATGTATACTCCCCAAGGTTTGCTAGTGTAAAACATAGCTTGGAAAAATTCTCATCTATGCTATCAACATGGTAATCATTTTTAGTCTTATCTTCCTTTGTATTACTACATTCACCAATTTAACATATTGATGTTTTTTGCATTGGAATAAATTGTTTAGTTCCACTATAGTTGGCAAATTCTTGCTCAAGTGAGGTGCCAAATTGTCTTAAGGTTTAATCATATTTGAATTATAAAAGGCACATTATTTTTTGGACATGTATACATAATTTCCTCATCTATCAACATCAAGCATCAATATAAAGTAGAGGGAATGATACCCATATAAAATATTATAGCTCACATTATTAAATATAACTTGATATTATGTAGTTACTATTTTTGGTCCGATTGTTAAACTCAATATAATTTCTTTAAGAGCTCTTGTTTATTGTGTGTCAAATTCCTCAATGATCATACTTGAATCAACAACAACTTGTCTTCTAGTGCATCGTTGTAAACAAATGGATTTACTACAAATGTTTAATCATGAACCATTATCAATCAGTACTCTTTTGATCCCTATATTTTTAATTATAAATTGAATGTAAAACGGTAAATGTCTTCATGTTTGACAAGCTACCCAATAAATAATCAACCTATAAAACTAGGCCCACTATTGCACTGCACTACAAAATAAGTTCAGTTCTAAGATTTGACCCCTCACTAACATCCCTCTCATTGTTCCCTGCATTCACCAAGGAAATTGAGGAGGATGGGTGTTTTCCATTCTTAGATGCCATACTCACCCAAAATTCCAATGGTTATCTTACTCATTAAGTTTTTTAGAAAAGGGACCCATACAAACCTATATTTACATGCTTCATCACATCTTCATCTAACACAAAAAGTAGAGGTTTTGAAGATTTTGGCCACTAGGGATATCAAAATTTGTGATGAATAACACTTGGAGCTAGAAATCAATCACTTAAAATTGGTTTTAAAGAGGAATGGTTATAATGGAAAACAAAATGTAAGATCTCTTAGACAAACAACATAAGGATGAGAACACAAGGGGGCCCTTAAGACGTTTTTAGCTTATATCAAAGGTATATCTAGATTCTTTAAATGCCATAACATACAAACCACTTCCATTCAAAAAAAATAAGTTGAGAGAAACTATAAAATAAAAAAAATGATTTCATGAAACTAAGTTTGAAAAGCGGGGTCTACAAAATTTAGTGCTTGTGCGGAGTCCCCATATATTAGGGAAACAAATAGATCCATTCGAGAAAGGATTAAATGATATGTCCCCAACATCCATCTTAAAAAGAAGGATATATCAACATTTATAAAGCACTTAGGGAAAACTAAGCACTTGATCCACATTAAAGATGTAAATGTGGTTGTAATAGAGAATCATTTTCACAAACATTAGTTGAGATAGGGCATGGAGATTAGTAAGAATAATCACATTTTGAATAGAGATGAAGGATTAAGTTTGTGTCATGTTTAAAGATCTATCATAAATAGATTATTGAAGAACACATCACTTTAGGAGATGAACATTTATTATTTTAAGTAGTTAGTTATCATATTTAATTAATATTATGGTCATATTTTTATATTAAGTTATTTTATCCTATTGGAAACCCATGAGACACCAATGTATTTTATAAGTTATCCATATAAGAAGCTCTAATTCATTACTACATAAAATTTCCTTGATGATAGATCACTAAATGCTCTGAAATACTGATAATTTTTTTATATACAATAATTTTCAAACACTATATCACACTTATATTATGAACCCGACAAACCTTAAATATTTAATATTATAAGATATATTTACTTATTGAGTATGTGGAAGATCTAATGATTATAAAGAAAAGGAAAAATAAATAAAACATAATCAAGTAGTTTGTAAAATTAAAAAAGTTGAGAGCCATAAAATGTCCACTCCTAATAGACCCAACGTTGAAAAAATAATGTTTATAGATTACAAGGTGACTATTGAGATAGAAGAAACAACCAATATAATCAAAACTCTTCGAAGCAAGATAACCAAAATAAATATATCAATGTTATTACAAAATTTTGAAAATTTCCCAAAATATTGATTTGATCTATAATAGGGTGACAAGACCGTGTGAATCAAATATCCCCACATTCTTCCTGATCGGAAAGGAATTGACAACAATGTTGAAGACAATATTTCTACAATAGAACGATAACAACCAAACTTTTTTTTGAAACTATTTACAACAACATTCAAACGACAATCAACTAAAACATGTGGATAGGTGGGAATAATGTTATCACAAAAAATAAAAATAAATAATTAATTTATGTTAGAAAAGTATTTTCCCTCCCCCTCCCGGTCCCGCCCAATAGGTGTGTCTTATAATCGCTATTGTGGGTGGCGGTGGATTAATATTAACAATTAATAGTCAATTTTAAATTTAACATTCATTAAATGATAGTCATAATTTTAAATATGACGTTTGTTTGATTGTTATATATAATTTTTTCCCTTGGTTTGAAAAATTGATGAAAAAATCGTAATGTCTTTAACATTTGGTAAAGTTTAGATCTCTTTTGTACCTAAAAATATTTTTCAAACTCGACATATTAGTACTATTAAATTGAGATAACCTATTCGGAATCAACAAAAAATTGAAAAAATCTAAACTCAATAATCAACATAATGTATAATAAATCTAAAATAAATATCTTGATATTAATATCTATCAACTTTTTTTAAATAAATATATTTAAAATATATATACTAATTATCTTATCGATTCTTATACCATATATATAAGAACTCATGAGTAGTAACATATAATATGAGACTTTAAATCAATTCCAATAATTCGCTATAAATCAGTCACATATGATTCCGTGTCTTAGAATATTTTTTTCCCCATGATTGAAAATGAAAAATAACAATTTATATAATAAAAAAACCAATTTATTCTCATCATTCAAATTGAATGGCACATCATATTGATTTTTTATTTAAATGGCACATGGACATGTAGTGAGCGTGGCAAACATTATCTTTCATTATCATAATTTGATATTCTATTTTCAAAAGGTGGGCAGCCATGATTTGATATTTTTAAAATCCAATGCTTTCAATGATTTCATTCATTGAACTTCGAATGATTAAAAAGAACAAAACTATGGTGGTAAAGATTTTAATGGTATCAGGGTACAAATAAATCCTTTCTTCAATGGAATATTAAATGTCGATGGTTAATTATTATTTGAGCTTTTAGTTTTGATTTTTTTAAAATTTTATTTGAAATGTTTTGAAACTTTTATATTAACATATTATTTTGAGTTATTAATGTATCTTTAAAGTTAGTCCATAACATAAGCATGAGAAAAATGTTGATGTAAATTTATAATTAAATTTTAAGTTAGTTTATTTAATAAGTAATTATCTTAAATTCTTTTATTTAGAAAATAATTTTATTTTAAAATTTAATTTGTCTTAATATTGTAATTGTATATTTATATGAATTTTATGTAATTATTTATATTTATTGGAATTTTTATGAGAGAATTATGTATTGTTTTATTTCTAATTTAGAGTAGGATATATAATAAGAATAAAATTTTACACCTTTTTTTTTGTTGTCTCTATTTTCTTAATGTGATGTGAACTATGTCTAGGATACATTTGTTTAATTTAGTTAGTATATAATTCTAATATGGTATCGGAACAAGAGTACTAGGTTACTCGAGGTCGAGTTTTGCTATCCAGATTTTCAAGGCTATCCGGTGCGTGTGGGCCCCATCGATAGCCTTGGAGGATTAGTCTTGCCTCTGCTTGCCCCAATGAAAGTCGCTGGATAGAATTGCAATGTCCTAATTGGGATCAGGGATACCTCTAGGTTTAAAAAAAAACAAAACAAGAATAATAGTACTAGGTTAGCTTTATCATTTTAGACGTATTTTTAGAGGGAATGTATTTTAAGTATATTTTGAAGAAATTTTGTGTATGTCAGTGTGCCTAGAAGGGCCTAAAATCTGTAACATGACTATAAACTTATAGGAATTTGCAGTGTTGTTCCCAAGTGATTTTTTCTTGTGGAGGGGACCTTGTAGTTTTTAGAAATTTTGAGTTTTTTTTTAAAATTAAGGGCGTTATTTGTTTTTCAAAAGGTTTGAAAAAAATTTGAGGGCATTTTTATTTCAAAAAACCTAGGCATTTGTTAAATCCCTCGGTCACCCAAAATGACTGATTTTTTGAAAGACATTTGTTATAAGTGGAGGGCTTATTATATATATATATATATAGAATTGGTAGTGACATTTAAAATTGGCACTGTAAGAAGATAATTTTTTTAGCTCGATGTCAGGGTTAAGGGGTCCTTGTCCCAATCACTTTTGACCGGAGCTCTAACCGGTCTAGGACATAATCGAGGGCTCATATCCCCATGAGAATACCAATGAACGACTATAATTGGCCTAAAAATACCATCAACATCCACAACCAACCTGAGAATACCAATGATCAGCCACAACCGGCCCAAGAATACTAATGATCGGCCACAACTGGCCCATGAATACTTAATGATCGACCACATCCGGCCTCTGATACCATACTGACATTTGAACCAGGGTGGTGCTTGAAACAACCAAGTTACTTTACTAACTCACCCACATCTCATCAGTATTATAAGAAGATAATTAAAGTATTGGATATGTGCATTCTTATTTGACTAGCCACCTCTCTACCTTCTTAGGCTTGCTTGTTCATTGGCTTTACAATGGTGTTGGAATTATTTGATTATAATTAGAGCATTAGAAGTGTGAATGTTATGTCAACCTTTGCTATCCATTTGGCTACCCTTGCTACCTTTGTGGACTCTTGGCCGCCCTACCTGTTATTCCCCCACTGCACATTCCTTCTTTTTAAAAATGTACTTATTTGTTTTCTTAACAAAATATGAATTTCTCCATATAAATATATGAAATGGTCAAATGATGCAGTGGTGGTTAGCCTTTTGGTAAGACATTGGATGAGGGGAGGTTAAGGTTTCAAACCTCACCTCCCTCCTCTCCTCCACTTTACAAAACCACATATTTTGTCAAGTTTTTTATACATATATAAACTTTTGGGGCTAACTTATTTTTTAAGGTGGAGGATATTATTGACCTCGTATAGTCATTATTTGTGCACATGATGCAAATTATTTTAATCGAAGGCCCAATTTTTTTATCTCATGTGAGAGAAATAGTGCACACATCTTTCATTATTGAATATTGAAGGGTGGGTCCAACATGGCAAGTGACCATGCTCCCCCCCCAACAAAAATAATTAATTTTCTCTATCAAACTTGCATGACCCCTTTTGCAAGCAAATATCCAGATGCCCATTCTCATCACTATAGACTCTGTTTGACATGCAATTCTTTAAAACTATTTATTATTTTTTTCATGAACTATCTCAATTTGGACTATGTTTGTCATCATTTCACATGGATTACTCATGAGAGAGAACTTTTGGTATATGATAGTTTATAAACCTCTTTGTCATTAGGTTGTTCATTTTTGTGGGTCATTTCTCTTCTGTCTTGACTCCATTTTGAGCATTATGATTTTTAAATTACACAATTTTTTATTTTTTACTTAATAATGAGGTTCTTATGCATATATAGTGATTTTTATTGACTTTGTATGGGTTATCTAACATGGCCTCTTTGTCAGGACCATATCAAGGAACCAGGTGTCTTTTTTTTCACTTGGCACTATCGACAAAACTCATTTTACATTATTGAATGTGTTATTTAAGTAGTGGATTCATACCACTTCTGTAGACTCTTTTTACGAGTTTATTGACCTTATTCAATAGTAGTTGGTTACGTTCATCTGCCACTTTTGCTCATGCCATTATTTGAGAGATATCTTTTGAGACCCCTTTCTATGCACCTTATTATAATTTTTGGGGGATATTATTTTTATCATATATATTTTAGACACCTTGATAGTCTGTCAAACTACTTGTGGTGAGTTAATTCTAGCATCCACAACACTAGTTTGGTGTTTGAGTTGTGGATTTTGACTACTCAAGTAGATTTATTTATCCACTCCACCCATTTGGTATTATGAGTGGGGTGATGTTATACTATATTTAGTTGTATTTAGTATCCTTGCAACACATCTCAACATCTATTTGTGGCAATTTTTCAATGGTGCAACAACCCACCCAATGCTCCTTTTATGATGGATTCAACGCATCTAAGGCACTTCTATTTCAATACATTTTACTATTTCTTGTGTGTTGTGATGCCTTCTTGGGTATCCTTGCAACATATCTCAATGTCATTTTGCACTTATGTTGATTGCAATACTATTCATTGTATGGTACCTCGTCAAGACAAAAGTCAAGACCCATTCCATAAGTTTGGACTTAGTTTTATGCACATTCCTTAAATTGTACTTAAGGGGGTGTTGGTGTAAATTAATAATTACACATTAAGCTTACTTAGTTAACAAGTAATTATCCTAATATTTTTTATATTCTTATTTAGAAATACAACTTGCACTAAAATCTAAGTTGCATACATGGAAACTTACACTAAAGTCTAAGTTTCATACCAATATGGACTTTATGCAACTACTTGTATAAAATCAAGTCTCTCTCTCACTTTCAAAACTAGATTATAAAAGATAAAATGAGAGGTTTTTGTATTTTTTGATTTACGCCTTAGTGTAGGGCATACAATAAAGAGGTACTCTTGTACCCAGATCTTTGTGTTGTCTATAAATTTTATGTCTCATGTGAGCTATGTCTAGGATAGATATGTTTAATCTTGGCTAGTCTAGAATTATAATATGAGAAATGATGGAAACCTTAAAGGAGAAAATACTCAAGAACATGTACACTAGAGGAGAAATTTTTAAAGAGCATATATCCTTGTGTTACATCCTATCCTATCCTTAATAAACAACATATATTTTAAACTAGATGTATACTGTTGTGATTACTTTATTTTAACTGTTGTATTTTCCATTTTGAATTTCTATTTTTAGCACATCTATCTTGCATAAAATTTATGGTTAGTGGATAAATTTTATGTATTCTAGCATGGATATTACAATGGTATTTATATAATTTATTGTTAATTTTTTAATTATATTGATATAAATGGACTAAAGTTACATTCATCTTATTTAAGGTAGATGCATGATAGTTTTTACCTTCACATAATAGTATTGAGGGAGAGAATCATAAGGGATAAAATGATAGATTGTGACAGTTGGGAGTACACAAAGCCTTTCGAGAACCATCACACATGCACACATAGAGTTGAATTTTTTTTATTGCCTTGATTTCATTTTAGTTTTGTATTGGTATTATAGATGTGTGCATTTATTATGAATGATGTTTGGTTTCTCATGACAATGATATATAGTAAATAGTATCGTAATGAGTGTTTATGTAACACAGCTCATGGAAAAATAAACTTTTCTTGTCGATCTCAATGTCCTCTTAGCACATGATGCTTTGTTCAACTCCTTTCTACTTGTGTCCCATTTATGTTACCCCTGATCACTATTAATTCATAGTTTCTTTAGTCCTGATTTGTTGTACCTTTCTCCTTGCGATCGGATTATAGTATAATTTGTAATTGTGGTAGTAGTGTGACTAAATTAATAATTTTTGCCTCATGTCAAAGGGTTATTGTATTAAGTCATGGAACTAATAAGAAATGTGGTAGGTGATAATTCCTTGATAATCACTTTGATATTTGTTCCTCACGACATAATACTTATAGAAGAATCTAAGATTTGCTTATTATCATAAATGATTATATACATATAGGGTAAAACACATTTTGATATGCTATGATAGTTTGAACCTTATGTTGTCATGCCTTGTCAATATTCCTTGCATTTGAACTAAATTTCTTTCCTTATGAGAACTATGTGCTATAAAGATTGAGTGGTTGTTTTGTTATTACAATAAATATTATTATTAATAATTATGTTAATGCACTCATATAATAAAAGATGTTTCAACCTAAACTGCTACCCCTCACCCAACTCTCATCTAACTTGCCTCAATATACATGGAGTAGGAGTAGAGGGGGCATATTAAATCTAACAACTCATAATGACTTGAGTCTCTTATTAAAATTGAGTGCATCCTATTTAACACTAAAAGTGAGTCTCTGATCATGACTTTTAAGGGATTCTCTTATGTTCAAATAAATTTATCAAAGACTAATCCATGTTAGGTTAGAATAGGAATAAATATTTTGAAACAAGTTTAAATTTTATTAAAAGGGTGGTGGATTGGATTATGTCAACGGACCAACCCTATCATTAATTTTCATTGGGAAGCAAAGATGGGATGGACTGGACAAAGAAGACAATTAATGTTGTTTCCTTAGTCATGCAGTTGGGAATAGGTGGTCAATTTGTTAGCGTACTAGGGCTTAGTACGTATAAAAATGGCCATTTGGGTCATGGCATGGTAGCTTTGGAGTAGAGGATGGATGACATTGGTAGAAGTTAAGGGGATAAGAAGAGATCCATGCTCTCCAAACTAGGCAAGTGGCCTTTTGCACTCCTTTTCTAGTCATAAATGGAGTCAATAATTGTAGTTATGCATGGATTGATTAATGAAGGTGTTTGCGATTTTTATCATTCTAGTGGTTTTTATTTGGTTTGGTAATTATTTTGGCTTGAGCATATTAGTCGATCATATATGGCCCTACCTAAAATGTGTTGTGAATCTCTTTGAATTTTTTGGGTCTATTTATTTGTATATCTCTAGCTGTGTAATACAAGCTTAATTTATCATAATATTTTTAGCTGACTCAATGAATCTAATCATGATATCTGAGCAATTCATGCTATGTATTATTAAATGATGGGCCTAAGTATTGTTATGGGAATAATTCATTATTAGCCTGAGTATAACCATGTGCAATATGTTTGTTTTGATTCTCAACACTCTTCTGGAGTAACGTCTTAATATTTGGTTGTCCTGGTTAATAAAACCTTTAGTGATTTTTAATGTTGAAAGTAATTTTGAAAAGGTATGACTATCTAGGCAAAAATTTCATCTATCAATTTTTTTTACCTCTTAATTGAAAATTAAGTGATAATTTTTATTTATTTGCAGTCTTTAAAATAAAAATACAATGGTGGCAATAGGGCATAGAGAGTGAGCTATCCGTACCAAATGAAATTTATATCAAATTTATTATGGATGCATACCACTTTAATATATGTACACATATACATATAAAGGACCTGTTATCTATAAATTATAAATTATTTAAAATATTTTGATGGGCAGTTTGAATCGTCATGTAATAAATGTACTTAAAATATTAAGTATAATGGAGAGTATACCTCCTCCCTATGTGAAAGCCATGCCTTTGAACCTCGTGTAGTAGGGTGACATAAAGGTTTCATGCGATCTACTTTTTAAAATGTCTCAATGAATTTATGACACATAGAAGGAAATTTGAATCTTCACTAATGCTTCACTCCCTCACTACCCCACCGACCTCACTAGTATGTTTGATTTGGTTGAGTTGTTTTAATTGCCATATTGTTTTAGTTGGGTTCCCCTATTACACCCCATGGCTAATCTTTAATTGGGAGATATTCCTCCTAGAATGGGGCACAATAAATTAACATTTGATGTTTTAAATCAAACAAACCACAGTTTGGTGGCTAGATGGCATAATGGTAACGGTGTCGAAGGGCATGCTAACCAAAAGAGGAAGCTGGTGAACTATTTGAAAAAATTACTCTATGAGTTGTGACCTTAAAAACATGATGTATGTAAGCGGAATTTGCTTTAAATGTTGTATAAAACACCCAACTAATAATATCATTAGGTAAAATAATTAAGTGTGATAGTATTTACAACTAGCTTTGAAACATTTAAACATAATTGTTTCTATGTTTTGATTTAGTTTGTTGTTGAATAGTTGGAGTAAAAGAAAACAACTAAATATGGTGGTAATTATGGTAAATCCTTTTATATATAACATATCTCATAAGATTGTCTTGCTATATAAATTTCTAAAACTTTCCATTCTTTTAGCTCAAGCTGATGCATTAAGTAGTAATGGTAAGGCGTTAGGATGACTATTTGTAAATAATCTATTTAGTATAAGTTTTTTCTAATGAGGCCAACCATCATGTCATTTGATCCCTAAAAGAGTTTTACAGCTATTTTTGAGGTGTTCAATTCAACAATATATATATAGTTGAATTGAACACCTCAAAAATAGCTGTAAAACTCTTTTAGGGATCAAATGACATGATGGTTGGCCTCATCAGAAAAACTTATATATGTATGTATGTATAGCTAATTATGTATATAAGTATAAAATGAATGTTATAAATAATACACACACACACACACACACACACAAATGTATATATATTTATATAAATATAAAATGAGAGTGTTATAACTAAAGGCCTTATGAGAACGCTGCCCTGGTTACTCTAATGAAGTTTATTAGGAGATTGAGTTCTAGCCAGATAAGGATGACCTTCTTTCAAGGTAATTGCCTTTTTATTTAATGTTAATGCAAATTTTGGGAATGTAGGAGCCTAGTATTTTTTATCATTAAGTAATGTACAAATGAAGTAATTACAAGGCTTCAATTCTACTACCACAAAAAGAGTTATGCAGAGTAAAGTTTTGTAGGTTTGTTAGTTACAAAACAATATTGCTCTACCATGTACCTTTGTGTTAAACAATTAAGTTTGAAGCATAATCTTATCTTAAATAAATATCTTCTTCTTGCCTTGAATTATTGTATTGGTTAACTTTATTTTATGAACAATTAGTATAGACTTTCAATACCATGTATAACCAGGGTAATTGTGCAACACTCCACTTACTCAACATATTGCTGACACCACTTCATGCATTGTAAGTGTAGGTACCTAAATTATATGGAGTGAAGTAGTACTGATCATGGAATTATATGTGTATTAAATTATAATATTTTGGTAGATGAAAATTTCAATGTATTGAAAAATAATTTGTATTTCTTGTCCCTCATTGTATGACTTTAGTTTCAGATATATATATTGATGTTTTGTTTATATTGAAGCTAAGTAATAAGGTAAAGAAATAGGTTCTCTATTATGAAGTAGGATTTGTTCTTAGGGGATTAATTAAGTCATCACCTTGTGTTAATAATAAACATTACAATGATTTTTTTTAAACCTCCATTGCTGTAAATAGAAACTCACAAAAATTACTTTGAATAGTTTCACCTTAATAAAAAAAATAGAAAAGAGATCTTACTTTGTTAAATTACTTAAGACTAATTTATATCTATTTGTCCTTAGTCCATTAGGAGTAATTTGAAGTATTGTTAGATGTGAGTTGATTCTTTCTTAAAGAGCTTTGCCTTATATTTTCCATTTATCTTAGGGGAACCTCCTTGAAATCAATCAATCTTAATATTTCAAGGATATGTCTACTAACTAATATTTTATGACATTCAAATTATGAAAATGTGAATGATAACATTTGAAGTCTACTAAAGTCAAATGTCTGATACCATAATGTAACAACCCAATGGGTTTTACCATAATAGAGTAATTTAAAAGAAAAAAATTAATTACACATATTCATCTAACATATTTCACCAAGAAAAATCTAAGTGATCTTTAACTAAATATATTATATTGAGTTAACCCCACAAGGTTTATAGCTAATCCATTCAACTAATGATCATCAATATAATGATATAACAAAACATGAACAATGTTGATTAAATAATAAAAAATATATTTATTTCATTAAAGTAAAAATATAATTTCAACCATGACTGATACAACATTAAAACCACTAATGTAGATGTTTAAATGA